>CM026401.1:31294515-31349049 GCA_014843695.1 Archivesica marissinica
TTAATATGGAGGTAGCAGGTAATGTGTTAATATGGAGGTAGCAGGTAATGTGTTAATATGGAGGTAGCAGGTAATGTGTTAATATGGAGGTAATGGTAGTAGGTAATGTGTTAATATGGAGGTAGCAGGTAATGTGTTAATATGGTGGTAGCAGGTAATGTGTTAATATGGAGGTAATGGTAGCAGGTACTGTGTTAATATGGAGGTAGCAGGTAATGTGTTAATATGGAGGTAGCAGGTAATGTGTTAATATGGAGGTAATGGTAGCAGGTACTGTGTTAATATGGAGGTAGCAGGTAATGTGTTAATATGGAGGTAATGGTAGCAGGTAATGTGTTAATATGGAGGTAGCAGGTAATTTGTTAATATGGAGGTAGCAGGTAATGTGTTAGTATGGAGGTAGCAGGTAATGTATTAATATGGAGGTAATGGTAGCAGGTAATGTGTTAATATGGAGGTAATGGTAGCAGGTAATGTGTTAATATGGAGGTAATGGTAGCAGGTAATGTGTTAATATGGAGGTAGTAGGGAACGTGTTAATATGGAGGTAATGGTAGCAGGTAATGTGTTAATATGGAGGTAGCAGGTAATGTGTTAATATGGAGGTAGCAGGTAATGTGTTAATATGGTGGTAGCAGGTAATGTGTTAATATGGAGGTAGCAGGTAATGTGTTAATATGGAGGTAATGGTTGCAGGTAATGTGTTAATATGGAGGTAGCAGGTAATGTGTTAATATGGAGGTAGCAGGTAATGTGTTAATATGGAGGTAATGGTAGCAGGTAATGTGTTAATATGGTGGTAATGGTAGCAGGTAATGTGTTAGTATGGAGGTAATGGTAGCAGGTAATGTGTTAATATGGAGGTAATGGTTGCAGGTAATGTGTTAATATGGTGGTAATGGTAGCAGGTAATGTGTTAATATGGAGGTAATAGTAGCAGGTAATGTGTTAATATGGAGGTAGCAGGTAATGTGTTAGTATGGAGGTAATGGTAGCAGGTAATGTGTTAATATGGAGGTAATGGTAGCAGGTAATGTGTTAATATGGAGGTACTGGTAGCAGGTAATGTGTTAATATGGAGGTAGCAGGTAATGTGTTAGTATGGAGGTAATGGTAGCAGGTAATGTGTTAATATGGAGGTAGCAGGTAATGTGTTAATATGGTGGTAATGGTAGCAGAGTAATGTGTTAATATGGTGGTAATGGTAGCAGGTAATGTGTTAATATGGAGGTAATGGTTGCAGGTAATGTGATAATATGGTGGTAATGGTAGCAGGTAATGTGTTAATATGGAGGTAGCAGGTAATGTGTTAATATGGAGGTAATGGTAGTAGGTAATGTGTTAATATGGAGGTAATGGTAGCAGGTAATGTGTTAATATGGAGGTAGCAGGTAATGTGTTAATATGGAGGTAATGGTAGTAGGTAATGTGTTAATATGGTGGTAATGGTAGCAGGTAATGTGTTAATATGGAAGGTAGCAGGTAATGTGTTAATATGGAGGTAGCAGGTAATGTGTTAATATGGAGGTAATGGTAGCAGGTAATGTGTTAATATGGTGGTAGCAGGTAATGTGTTAATATGGTGGTAATGGTAGCAGGTAATGTGTTAATATGGAGGTAATGGTAGCAAGTAATGTGTTAATATGGTGGTAATGGTAGCAGGTAATGTGTTAATATGGAGGTAATGGTAGCAGGTAATGTGTTAATATGGAGGTAGCAGGTAATGTGTTAATATGGTGGTAATGGTAGCAGGTAATGTGTTAATATGGAGGTAGCAGGTAATGTGTTAATATGGAGGTAATGGTAGCAGGTAATGTGTTAATATGGTGGTAATGATAGCAGGTAATGTGTTAATATGGAGGTAATGGTAGCAGGTAATGTGTTAATATGGAGGTAATGGTAGCAGGTAATGTGTTAATATGGTGGTAATGGTAGCAGGTAATGTGTTAATATGGTGGTAAGCAGGTAATGTGTTAATATGGAGGTAGCAGGTAATGTGTTAATATGGAGGTAGCAGGTAATGTGTTAATATGGTGGTAATGGTAGCAGGTAATGTGTTAATATGGTGGTAACAGGTAATGTGTTAATATGGTGGTAATGGTAGCAGGTAATGTGTTAATATGGAGGCAATGGTAGCAGGTAATGTGTTAATATGGTGGTAATGGTAGCAGGTAATGTGTTAATATGGAGGTAATGGTAGCAGGTAATGTGTTAATATGGAGGTAGCAGGTAATGTGTTAATATGGTGGTAATGGTAGCAGGTAATGTGTTAATATGGAGGTAGCAGGTAATGTGTTAATATGGAGGTAATGGTAGCAGGTAATGTGTTAATATGGTGGTAATGATAGCAGGTAATGTGTTAATATGGAGGTAATGGTGGCAGGTAATGTGTTAATATGGAGGTAATGGTAGCAGGTAATGTGTTAATATGGTGGTAATGGTAGCAGGTAATGTGTTAATATGGTGGCAATAGTAGCAGGTAATGTGTTAATATGGAGGTAATGGTAGCAGGTAATGTGTTAATATGGAGGTAATGGTAGCAGGTAATGTGTTAATATGGAGGTAGCAGGTAATGTGTTAATATGGAGGTAGCAGGTAATGTGTTAATATGGAGGTAGCAGGTAATGTGTTAATATGGAGGTAGCAGGTAATGTGTTATATGGAGGTAGCAGGTAAGTGTTAATATGGAGGTAGCAGGTAATGTTAATATGGCGGGTAAATGGTAGTAGGTAATGTGTTAATATGGAGGTAGCAGGTAATGTGTTAATATGGAGGTATGGTAGCAGGTAATGTGTTAATATGGAGGTAGCAGGGAATGTGTTAATATGGAGGTAATGGTAGCAGGTAATGTTTAATATGGAGGTAGCAGGTAATGTGTTAATATGGAGGTAGCAGGTAATGTGTTAATATGGAGGTAGCAGGTAATGTGTTAATATGGAGGTAGCAGGTAATGTGTTAATATGGAGGTAATGGTAGTAGGTAATGTGTTAATATGGAGGTAATGATAGCAGGTAATGTGTTAATATGGTGGTAATGATAGCAGGTAATGTGTTAATATGGTGGTAGCAGGTAATGTGTTAATATGGTGGTAATGATAGCAGGTAATGTGTTAATATGGAGGTAATGATAGCAGGTAATGTGTTAATATGGTGATAGCAGGTAATGTGTTAATATGGTGGTAATGGTAGCAGATAATGTGTTAATATGGTGGTAGCAGGTAATGTGTTAATATGGTGGTAGCAGGTAATGTGTTAATATGGAGGTAGCAGGTAATGTGTTAATATGGTGGTAATGGTAGTAGGTAATGTGTTAATATGGAGGTAGCAGGTAATGTGTTAATATGGAGGTAATGGTAGCAGGTAATGTGTTAATATGGAGGTAATGGTAGCAGGTAATGTGTTAATATGGAAGTAGCAGGTAATGTGTTAATATGGAGGTAGCAGGTAATGTGTTAATATGGAGGTAGCAGGTAATGTGTTAATAGGGAGGTAATGGTAGTAGGTAATGTGTTAATATGGAGGTAATGATAGCAGGTAATGTGTTAATATGGTGGTAATGATAGCAGGTAATGTGTTAATATGGTGGTAGCAGGTAATGTGTTAATATGGTGGTAATGATAGCAGGTAATGTGTTAATATGGAGGTAATGATAGCAGGTAATGTGTTAATATGGTGGTAGCAGGTAATGTGTTAATATGGTGGTAATGATAGCAGGTAATGTGTTAATATGGTGGTAGCAGGTAATGTGTTAATATGGAGGTAGCAGGTAATGTGTTAATATGGAGGTAATGGTAGCAGGTAATGTGTTAATATGGTGGTAATGGTAGCAGGTAATGTGTTAATATGGTGGTAGCAGGTAATGTGTTAATATGGAGGTAGCAGGTAATATGTTAATATGGTGGTACTGGTAGCAGGTAATGTGTTAATATGGTGGTAGCAGGTAATGTGTTAATATGGAGGTAGCAGGTAATGTGTTAATATGGTGGTAATGGTAGCAGGTAATGTGTTAATATGGTGGTAGCAGGTAATGTGTTAATATGGAGGTAGCAGGTAATGTGTTAATATGGTGGTAATGGTAGCAGGTAATGTGTTAATATGGAGGTAATGGTAGCAGGTAATGTGTTAATATGGTGGTTATGGTAGCAGGTAATGTGTTAATATGGAGGTAGCAGGTAATGTGTTAATATGGAGGTAGCAGGTAATGTGTTAATATGGAGGTAATGGTAGCAGGTACTGTGTTAATATGGAAGTAGCAGGTAATGTGTTAATATGGAGGTAATGGTAGCAGGTAGTGTGTTAATATGGAGGTAGCAGGTAATGTGTTAATATGGAGGTAGCAGGTAATGTGTTAATATGGAGGTAATGGTAGCAGGTAATGTGTTAATATGGAGGTAATGGTAGCAGGTAATGTGTTAATATGGAGGTAGCAGGTAATGTGTTAATATGGAGGTAATGGTAGCAGGTAATGTGTTAATATGGAGGTAGTAGGTAATGTGTTAATATGGAAAGGTAGCAGGTAATGTGTTAATATGGAGGTAATGGTAGCAGGTAATGTGTTAATATGGAGGTAGCAGGTAATGTGTTAATATGGAGGTAGCAGGTAATGTGTTAATATGGAGGTAGCAGGTAATGTGTTAATATGGAGGAATGGTAGCAGGTAATGTGTTAATATGG
This sequence comes from Archivesica marissinica, assembly GCA_014843695.1. Taxonomy (NCBI): domain Eukaryota; kingdom Metazoa; phylum Mollusca; class Bivalvia; order Venerida; family Vesicomyidae; genus Archivesica; species Archivesica marissinica. The sequence continues at coordinate 31,299,189 of CM026401.1, forward strand.
AGGTAGCAGGTAATGTGTTAATATGGAGGTAGCAGGTAATGTGTTAATATGGAGGTAGCAGGTAATGTGTTAATATGGAGGTAGCAGGTAATGTGTTAATATGGAGGTAATGGTAGTAGGTAATGTGTTAATATGGAGGTAATGATAGCAGGTAATGTGTTAATATGGTGGTAATGATAGCAGGTAATGTGTTAATATGGTGGTAGCAGGTAATGTGTTAATATGGTGGTAATGATAGCAGGTAATGTGTTAATATGGAGGTAATGATAGCAGGTAATGTGTTAATATGGTGGTAGCAGGTAATGTGTTAATATGGTGGTAATGATAGCAGGTAATGTGTTAATATGGTGGTAGCAGGTAATGTGGTAATATGGAGGTAGCAGGTAATGTGTTAATATGGAGGTAATGGTAGCAGGTAATGTGTTAATATGGTGGTAATGGTAGCAGGTAATGTGTTAATATGGTGGTAGCAGGTAATGTGTTAATATGGAGGTAGCAGGTAATATGTTAATATGGTGGTAGCAGGTAATGTGTTAATATGGAGGTAGCAGGTAATGTGTTAATATGGTGGTAATGGTAGCAGATAATGTGTTAATATGGTGGTAGCAGGTAATGTATTAATATGGAGGTAGCAGGTAATGTGTTAATATGGTGGTAATGGTAGTAGGTAATGTGTTAATATGGAGGTAGCAGGTAATGTGTTAATATGGAGGTAATGGTAGCAGGTAATGTGTTAATATGGAGGTAATGGTAGCAGGTAATGTGTTAATATGGAAGTAGCAGGTAATGTGTTAATATGGAGGTAGCAGGTAATGTGTTAATATGGAGGTAGCAGGTAATGTGTTAATATGGAGGTAGCAGGTACTGTGTTAATATGGAGGTAATGGTAGTAGGTAATGTGTTAATATGGAGGTAATGATAGCAGGTAATGTGTTAATATGGTGGTAATGATAGCAGGTAATGTGTTAATATGGTGGTAATGATAGCAGGTAATGTGTTAATATGGTGGTAATGATAGCAGGTAATGTGTTAATATGGAGGTAATGATAGCAGGTAATGTGTTAATATGGTGGTAATGGTAGCAGGTAATGTGTTAATATGGAGGTAGCAGGTAATGTGTTAATATGGAGGTAGCAGGTAATGTGTTAATATGGAGGTAGCAGGTAATGTGTTAATATGGAGGTAATGGTAGTAGGTAATGTGTTAATATGGAGGTAATGATAGCAGGTAATGTGTTAATATGGTGGTAATGATAGCAGGTAATGTGTTAATATGGTGGTAGCAGGTAATGTGTTAATATGGTGGTACTGGTAGCAGGTAATGTGTTAATATGGTGGTAGCAGGTAATGTGTTAATATGGAGGTAGCAGGTAATGTGTTAATATGGTGGTAATGGTAGCAGGTAATGTGTTAATATGGTGGTAGCAGGTAATGTGTTAATATGGAGGTAGCAGGTAATATGTTAATATGGTGGTAGCAGGTAATGTGTTAATATGGAGGTAGCAGGTAATGTGTTAATATGGTGGTAATGGTAGCAGATAATGTGTTAATATGGTGGTAGCAGGTAATGTGTTAATATGGAGGTAGCAGGTAATGTGTTAATATGGTGGTAATGGTAGTAGGTAATGTGTTAATATGGAGGTAGCAGGTAATGTGTTAATAGGGAGGTAATGGTAGCAGGTAATGTGTTAATATGGAGGTAATGGTAGCAGGTAATGTGTTAATATGGAAGTAGCAGGTAATGTGTTAATATGGAGGTAGCAGGTAATGTGTTAATATGGAGGTAGCAGGTAATGTGTTAATATGGAGGTAGCAGGTAATGTGTTACTATGGAGGTAATGGTAGTAGGTAATGTGTTAATATGGAGGTAATGATAGCAGGTAATGTGTTAATATGGTGGTAATGATAGCAGGTAATGTGTTAATATGGTGGTAGCAGGTAATGTGTTAATATGGTGGTAATGATAGCAGGTAATGGTTAATATGGAGGTATGATAGCAGGTATGTGTAATATGGTGGTAGCAGGTAATGTGTTAATATGGTGGTAATGATAGCAGGTAATGTGTTAATATGGTGGTAGCAGGTAATGTGTTAATATGGAGGTAGCAGGTAATGTGTTAATATGGAGGTAATGGTAGCAGGTAATGTGTTAATATGGTGGTAATGGTAGCAGGTAATGTGTTAATATGGAGGTAGCAGGTAATGTGTTAATATGGAGGTAGCAGGTAATGTGTTAATATGGAGGTAATGGTAGTAGGTAATGTGTTAATATGGAGGTAATGATAGCAGGTAATGTGTTAATATGGTGGTAATGATAGCAGGTAATGTGTTAATATGGTGGTAGCAGGTAATGTGTTAATATGGTGGTACTGGTAGCAGGTAATGTGTTAATATGGTGGTAGCAGGTAATGTGTTAATATGGTGGTAATGGTAGCAGGTAATGTGTTAATATGGTGGTAGCAGGTAATATGTTAATATGGAGGTAGCAGGTAATGTGTTAATATGGTGGTAATGGTAGCAGGTAATGTGTTAATATGGAGGTAATGGTAGCAGGTAATGTGTTAATATGGAGGTAGCAGGTAATGTGTTAATATGGAGGTAGCAGGTAATGTGTTAATATGGAGGTAATGGTAGCAGGTACTGTGTTAATATGGAAGTAGCAGGTAATGTGTTAATATGGAGGTAATGGTAGCAGGTAGTGTGTTAATATGGAGGTAGCAGGTAATGTGTTAATATGGAGGTAATGGTAGCAGGTAATGTGTTAATATGGAGGTAATGGTAGCAGGTAATGTGTTAATATGGAGGTAGCAGGTAATGTGTTAATATGGAGGTAGCAGGTAATGTATTAATATGGTGGTAATGGTAGTAGGTAATGTGTTAATATGGAGGTAGCAGGTAATGTGTTAATATGGAGGTAATGGTAGCAGGTAATGTGTTACTATGGAGGTAGCAGGTAATGTGTTAATATGGAGGTAATGGTAGCAGGTAATGTGTTAATATGGAGGTAGCAGGTAATGTGTTAATATGGAGGTAGCAGGTAATGTGTTAATATGGAGGTAGCAGGTAATGTGTTAATATGGAGGTAGCAGGTAATGTGTTAATATGGAGGTAATGGTAGTATGTAATGTGTTAATATGGAGGTAATGATAGCAGGTAATGTGTTAATATGGTGGTAATGATAGCAGGTAATGTGTTAATATGGTGGTAGCAGGTAATGTGTTAATATGGTGGTAATGATAGCAGGTAATGTGTTAATATGGAGGTAATGATAGCAGGTAATGTGTTAATATGGTGGTAGCAGGTAATGTGTTAATATGGTGGTAATGATAGCAGGTAATGTATTAATATGGTGGTAGCAGGTAATGTGTTAATATGGAGGTAGCAGGTAATGTGTTAATATGGAGGTAATGGTAGCAGGTAATGTGTTAATATGGTGGTAATGGTAGCAGGTAATGTGTTAATATGGTGGTAGCAGGTAATGTGTTAATATGGAGGTAGCAGGTAATATGTTAATATGGTGGTAGCAGGTAATGTGTTAATATGGAGGTAGCAGGTAATGTGTTAATATGGTGGTAATGGTAGCAGGTAATGTGTTAATATGGTGGTAGCAGGTAATGTGTTAATATGGAGGTAGCAGGTAATGTGTTAATATGGTGGTAATGGTAGCAGGTAATGTGTTAATATGGAGGTAATGGTAGCAGGTAATGTGTTAATATGGTGGTTATGGTAGCAGGTAATGTGTTAATATGGAGGTAGCAGGTAATGTGTTAATATGGAGGTAGCAGGTAATGTGTTAATATGGAGGTAATGGTAGCAGGTACTGTGTTAATATGGAAGTAGCAGGTAATGTGTTAATATGGAGGTAATGGTAGCAAGTAGTGTGTTAATATGGAGGTAGCAGGTAATGTGTTAATATGGAGGTAGCAGGTAATGTGTTAATATGGAGGTAGCAGGTAATGTGTTAATATGGAGGTAATGGTAGCAGGTAATGTGTTAATATGGAGGTAGCAGGTAATGTGTTAATATGGAGGTAGCAGGTAATGTGTTAATATGGAGGTAATGGTAGCAGGTAATGTGTTAGTATGGAGGTAATGGTAGCAGGTAATGTGTTAGTATGGAGGTAATGTTAGTAGGTAATGTGTTAATATGGAGGTTATGGTAGTAGGTAATGTGTTAATATGGAAGTAATGGTAGCAGGTAATGTGTTAATATGGAGGTAGCAGGTAATGTGTTAATATGGTGGTAGCAGGTAATGTGTTAATATGGTGGTAATGATAGCAGGTAATGTGTTAATATGGTGGTTGCAGGTAATGTGTTAATATGGAGGTAGTAGGTAATGTGTTAATATGGAGGTAGCAGGTAATGTGTTAATATGGAGGTAGCAGGTAATGTGTTAATATGGAGGTAGCAGGTAATGTGTTAATATGGAGGTAGCAGGTAATGTGTATGGAGGTAGCAGGTAATGTATTAATATCAGGGTTCATTCTAGGTAAGAATTTTTGGGAGAAGTGAGAAAGCGCATAATTGCTTCCTTAAATGGTGTTCTTTAATATACTTCTGCAAAATAGGGTTGAAATGCACAGTACAACCATTAAATACAACATTTGAATAGAAGGAGTGCTTTATAATGGGCCAGTGTATCTTACTAGACAAAATTTTATTTGAATATCGTAAAAACCAAAAATATAATATATATATATATTTTTTTTTTAGGGAGAAGTGGGGCCCCCAGAGGGCGAAGTCGGGGTCCAGATGGTGACAATTTCGCCCACATCGCCCTCTAGAATGATCCCTGAATATGGAAAGTTAGGAATGACATACCAGATCTCATATTGGTCATGGTTGCAGGGAAGTCTATAGCACTTGGGTTGTGTGTTGTAATTCCAACCTCTATTGAGCCTGACCATTTGTCTACTAATCGATCAAGTCGAATCTGGAACATAAATCATAGATAACATTACTATCTTTGTTCTGTAAGTTACAAGCTCTCTCAAATTGTAACATCTCCAGCAGGGCTCGAATCGTGGAATTTAAATGCCTTGCCCAAGGACACAATCGTAACATCTCCAGTGGGGCTCGAACTCCGGGTCTTTCGCACCTGAAGCAAACGCACTACCACTGTTGCACCTTGGAATGCAATAAGATCTTTATCCCTCAAAGAAGTCCCATATTCAATAAAATGTTTATCAATAGGAAACTATCATAATATATAACGAATGACATGGTGATTATTGGACTAAAAATGTATTGATATATCAAGATTCTTTAGTTGTTCGGGTTTTACGCCTGCATCAGCACATTTTGGGCTATAACGCCAGCAGGCAGTTTACCTAACAACACCATTCCCGGGCAGGCTTCAGCAGTTAACCAGTACTTGGTACACCAACCTCTGTAAGAAACTGCCAACTTTTTCATATAAATGAGACATGGCCTGAGCGCGACTCGAACCCGTGACCATCAGTGATTATTTGTTACAGTGGTATAGATCAAGATTGTACAGTGGAATAGTTTATACAAATTTATTTTAGCTCGATTGCGAACCAAGTTCTTACAACTTAAATTAATCACTCTCGAGACCTCAGTGCATTTAAAATGATGACACAAATATGTCCATTCATGCAAAATTTCATCATACCTCGATATCAAGTATCCCCAGTGACCCTAATATCGGTGACTACTAATAAGCGGTGATATCAGAATAAATCCAAATGAACCGCACATGTTCATTTTGTCCTTACTATTGACAATTTCCGTCGGATTTCTGCAACTGTCCATAGCAAACACTAGCTGAAATGTCATTAAATTTACCTTCATTTATTCAAAACTTGTTTTTTCATCTTACACTCATAAGTTTTTGTTCATGTTGTCAATATTTACGTAGGTGAATTTCAATGAATGTGTTATCTATCGGCTGCATTTGACATTTGTAAGGTGCCCGCTACTCATGTCACGTCACATGATTGCCTTAAATATGGCATTTATTGCTACTGGTATAAACTTGTGAGGCAAAATTTACATTGTCACCGCATAAATAAAAGATGGAGGCATGTGCTGTTGCTATTGGTGTGAACTTGTGAGGCGAAATTTACATTGTCACCGCGTAAATAAAAGATGGAGGCATGTGCTGTTGCTATTGGTGTGAACTTGTGAGGCGAAATTTACATTGTCACCGCGTAAATAAAAGATGGAGGCATGTGCTGTTGCTATTGGTGTGAACTTGTGAGGTGAAATTTACATTGTCACTGCGTAAATAAAAGATGGAGGCATGTGCTGTTGCTTTTGATTTAGTTATGATTTATTTCTTACTACCGTAACTGATATTGCATACAATAAAATAAATATGATTATCCTTAATTGAGAGTGAACATTATTTGCACAGCCTCGTTTTGGAACAAAAATACACAGGTTATTGCTTATGTCACGAGTTACCGGTATACACAGGTTATTGCTTATGTCACGAGTTACCGGTATACACAGGTTATTGCTTATGTCACCAGTTACCGGTATATCCTGGATATACCTCAAATAATTCATCATCTTTGAGAGGTCTGTTTGTCATGACAACTCCATTGTTGAACTCGTCCAACGGTCTCCGCCTCTCTCCAGTTCTTCTGCCACTGCTTAGCTTCACCAGGCTGCCACAACGCTCGTGAAATGTCAGGCGCTCGTTCGAGTGTAGCGTTTCATCAGCGAGCGCAAGAGCCTCTGTTGTGCGTGTGAGATCATTGACAATCTGAGTGGATAATTGAGCGAGAAACTCATTGGCCAGTTGGTGTGCCACGTCACTCGGGGTGGAATTTGGTACTAGTAAAACAAATGAGTAGTTTCAGTGAATTGTTATCACCGCCGAAAAGGCAAATTTCATACACACATATATATAAACATATATAATACTTACAATAAAATAACATGCTACGACAGTTGGTTCATCCTATAAAGCAGATTATTGTCATACCATGTCACATGACAGTCATGTGACAATGCCATAAAGCACATTCTACAGGCAAGTTCAAATATGTTATCCTCGTTATAGCTTTTTAACATTTTTTCTTCAAAAATAGTGTTGTCTATGATATTTATCACTGTGCCAATTCATTTCATATTTGATTTTTCAACTCCAACAAGGCGTCTCTATTCACTAAGTACACTGACAAATGCATATCAGACTGTTAGAGACATGGGTTTGCCAGTAAAAGCAGCAGCCAGACAGAATGGTGTGCCACTCTCCACATTAAGTGACATTTCTCTCCATGTCACAGCTTTCTTCATTTTGAAGAGTAATCATAATTTGCTGGTGCTAAATTCCTCCGTTGCAAGTAACAATTACGGTATTGCTATGCTCCTATGTTAATTCGATTTTGGAACTTAATTGTAATCAACATTTCCCTTACATACATTTTCATAGGTTGGCCGAAAATAGTTCCATTTTCGATGCCATGTTGAAAAATCACAAACGAGTGAAAGTGTATAATAATTTAAACGAATGTTATGCAATCTCAGTTTAGACAATTGCATAAAATCATCACTCTACTTACCAGTAGTAATACTATTTCACCTGCTGTAAAAGGGAGAGACTAGAAGCTATTGACCGAAAAGCCTTAGAACAGATGGATCTGTAGTACAGTGGTAACACGCTGGACTGGTAATCCAGGGATCGCAGGTTCGATCCACCGTCTGACCCTAATAAAATTAACAGTCTTTCAGATGTGACTTTAAACCGAGGTCTTGTGTTGGTTTGCACGTAAAAGAACAAGAGGAGACTCTGGAATGGGTCACTGTCTGTATCATTGCACTATCCTCCAAATATCTAAAATGACTAATATCTTCAGGAGGCGTTGCTCATGTGGGTAACCGGTAGTGACGCTAAATAAACGTAAAACACACAAAGCCGTAGATGACAGAATACTGGTACACCCATGGTAAGTGTTAAATAAATGTTGACGACACCTGAAAATACACGAACATATAAGAGCCTTGTTACTGTTTAATCCAAGGTTACACGGATTTCACTCACCGCTAACTCTGTTATCTGTAGACTCTATGATGGAAACTTGAGCACATTTGCCATACATGTCTATCACTGCATATACATTAGCTGGGATATCCGTCGCTGCGCAGCCTTGATCTACTCCATTCACAAAGAAATGCAGCTCCCCTAATGATGACCTCATGACCCCAACAACATCACCTTCAGACAGCTGGTCAAGATCACAGCCATATTCTTCTATCATTGAGTGTCCATCCTTAAGCACAGAGCTACCAGACATGACCCAGGTTCCATCACGGAATCCCGTAGCACTGATGGGAAAGTTAAGATTGTCTGGGTTACATGTTGTAACACCGATCTCTATGGAGCCACTCCAGGAATTTACCTGCAAAAAGAGAACAAGAGATGTTTGTAAAACATAGAATGCCCCTCACCCCCCTTTGTGAATTCTGAGGAATGGTTAAACAAATATGGAGAGGTCACCACATATTGACCCACTTCTGACCTTTGATAGGTATGCAGACCTCATTCTAGGTCAATTTTTGGGAGAAGTGAGAAAGAGCGCGAGTGTGTCCTTAAATTGTGCTATTTAATAAATGTCAACAAAATAGGGTTAAAATAAACAATATAACCATTACATTTGAATAGAAGGAGTGCTGGACTGGTAATCCAGGGATCGCAGGTTCGATCCCCCATCTGACCCTAATAAAATTAACAGTCTTTCAGATGGGACGTTAAACCGAGGTCTCGTGTCGGTAATTTACACCGTGCACGTAAAAGAACCAGAGGAGATTCTGGAATGGGTCTCTGTCTGTATCATGCACTATCCTCCAAAATAACTAATCTCTTCAGGAGGCGTCGCTCATATGGGCAACCAGTAGCGACGATAAATAAACGTGATCAAATCAGCACATCAAATTAAAAAGTACATAATATTTTATAAAGGTGGCACAATGAGGAGTTGGACACACATATTAGACAGAATACAAAGGCCTATAAGTATGGCTCGGTTATTTGTGATGGATGTGCTGAATATGAAAGGATTGGTTATTTGGGATGGATGTGAATATGAGAGGATTGGTTATTTGGGATGGATGTGAATATGAGAGGATTGGTTATTTGGGATGGATGTGAATATGTGAGGATTGGTTATTTGGGATGGATGTGCTGAATATGAGAGGATTGGTTATTTGGGATGGATGTGCTGAATATGAGAGGGTTGGTTATTTGGGATGGATGTGAATATGTGAGGATTGGTTATTTGGGATGGATGTGCTGAATATGTGAGGATTGGTTATTTGGGATGGATGTGAATATGTGAGGATTGTTTATTTGGGATGGATGTGCTGAATATGTGAGGATTGGTTATTTGGGATGGATGTGAATATGAGAGGATTGGTTATTTGGGATGGATGTGAATATGAGAGGATTGGTTATTTGGGATGGATGTGCTGAATATGTGAGGATTGGTTATTTGGGATGGATGTGAATATGTGAGGATTGGTTATTTGGGATGGATGTGCTGAATATGTGAGGATTGGTTATTTGGGATGGATGTGCTGAATATGTGAGGATTGGTTATTTGGGATGGATGTGAATATGAGAGGATTGGTTATTTGGGATGGATGTGAATATGAGAGGATTGGTTATTTGGGATGGATGTGCTGAATATGAGAGGATTGGTTATTTGGGATGGATGTGAATATGAGAGGATTGGTTATTTGGGATGGATGTGCTGAATATGAGAGGATTGGTTATTTGGAATGGATGTGCTGAATATGTGAGGATTGGTTATTTGGGATGGATGTGCTGAATATGAGAGGATTGGTTATTTGGAATGGATGTGCTGAATATGTGAGGATTGGTTATTTGGGATGGATGTGCTGAATATGAGAGGATTGGTTATTTGGGATGGATGTGCTGAATATGAGAGGGTTGGTTATTTGGGATGGATGTGCTGAATATGAGAGGATTGGTTATTTGGGATGGATGTGCTGAATATGAGAGGGTTGGTTATTTGGGATGGATGTGAATATGTGAGGATTGGTTATTTGGGATGGATGTGCTGAATATGAGAGGGTTGGTTATTTGGGATGGATGTGAATATGTGAGGATTGGTTATTTGGGATGGATGTGCTGAATATGAGAGGATTGGTTATTTGGGATGGATGTGAATATGAGAGGGTTGGTTATTTGGGATGGATGTGAATATGAGAGGGTTGGTTATTTGGGATGGATGTGCTGAATATGAGAGGATTGGTTATGTGGGATGGATGTGCTGAATATGAGAGGGTTGGTTATTTGGGATGGATGTGAATATGTGAGGATTGGTTATTTGGGATGGATGTGAATATGAGAGGATTGGTTATTTGGGATGGATGTGAATATGAGAGGATTGGTTATTTGGGATGGATGTGCTGAATATGAGAGGATTGGTTATTTGGGATGGATGTGCTGAATATGAGAGGGTTGGTTATTTGGGATGGATGTGAATATGAGAGGGTTGGTTATTTGGGATGGATGTGAATATGTGAGGATTGGTTATTTGGGATGGATGTGAATATGAGAGGGTTGGTTATTTGGGATGGATGTGCTGAATATGAGAGGATTGGTTATTTGGGATGGATGTGCTGAATATGAGAGGGTTGGTTATTTGGGATGGATGTGAATATGTGAGGATTGGTTATTTGGGATGGATGTGCTGAATATGAGAGGGTTGGTTATTTGGGATGGATGTGAATATGTGAGGATTGGTTATTTGGGATGGATGTGCTGAATATGAGAGGATTGGTTATTTGGGATGGATGTGCTGAATATGAGAGGCTCGGTTATTTGGGATGGATGTGCTGAATATGAGAGGATTGGTTATTTGTGATGGATGCAACAAATTAGCCAGTGATGCAATGAACAGTTGAATGAGCTTTCCGCGACGCTGCTTAATTTTGACGTATCTCTAGGACATTTCTGTGTGGATAAAATGTACCTGATCATCGAGCACTTGGTTCTTGCTGAGACAATTACTTATTAGAATTATGTACAACGAAGCGTTCAGATGATACAGATTAATAATTGCGTCATATCTCCATGGAAATGTCTGCGCCGAAACAGTGTAGGTCGACATCTTTCTTTTCCAACTAGAATTAGTCTGTTTAACCCGATACCCCAAACCCTGATTCGGCCGATACAAATTCCGACCAGGAAACATCTACACCTAGCAATACAGCTAATAGTCCTGCTAAACATAAAACTGTATCAAAACGCGAACTTAGAATGTATGTATGTATGTATGTATGTTCCATTAATGTCAAACCCATTGCGGGGACCTAGACATGTTTTCCTGGGCAGGCTTAGCCAACCTAAGTGGTTAACCAGTACTAAGCAATGTGTGTGAGGTGCCTTGCTCAATGACACTACATACGTGGCCTGACCAAGTATCGAACCCAGGACCGTTCGATTCCAAATCCGAAGCTCTACCACTGGACCACAGACGCCACTAGAACAGAGTGGATGCCAAAAAATATGTATTTGTAGTGCCGAGGATATAGATAACTTGTTTACTTCAATGAGATATTCCTCAAAGCCATTGACAACATCTACTGAGTTTACCCAGGGTTGCACTAACTTTAAACTATTTTACGTCATGTAAGGTCAACTTATTTATTTAATTCTATTACATGTACTACCCACAAATCATTTTCTGATTATTATTGGGAGGTCAGTCGTGGCGTAGAGTAGACCACCCGCATTTCCTGGGTAAGAACGAGTACTCAACTCTGTAACTCTCTAAATGATTGACGTTTGAAAATTGTAATTTTTTTGTTTTGGGAGAAAAAGCCCAGAGGGCGAAGTCAGGGTCCCTAGGGCGACAATTTCGCCCACATCGCCCTCTAAACTGATCCCTGGTTCAACTATCTCTCATATCACCATTTATCACTTGTCCCTGATAAGTGATAGGGAGTGAACCAGCAGCCCTGAAGATTGCTGTGAAAGGCGATTTCTAACGACATCGCTTTAGATAGTTTGTTAGATCACTCGGCCACAGAGGCTGTTGGCCACAGAGGCACAACTCTGCCCTGGAATCTCGACAGATAGAGCTGTTTGCTAAATGAGCTATGAATCAGACTATTTACTATATAATGATATGATTACCCCACCCACCATCAATATATAACTCTTAAGAATATGAAGTAAAAAAACTAAAATAAAAAATAGGGACCTTTTTATCTATTTTAACTTCAATAACTTGGTCATCTTTAAGTGTGACAGAACTGAGAACAACGCCGTTGTTGAATTCTTGTGTTGGGTGATTCCGTTGTGCTGTCCTGCTATCATTGCTTAACGAAACTAATGCACCTGTCCGATTGTGGAATCTGGGCAACGCAGCCATTATTACTTGTTTTATTATGTCAGGTTCTAAACCAGTGTACTGTACTGTACTGTACTGTACTGCTATATTGTACTGTACTGTACCGTACCAAAGGACACTGCGAGTTATTCGGACATCGACGGACGGTTCCGATAATGGTTGAGTATAAAATCAGGGGGCAAGGGATAGTTATTTTTTAATGTCCAGGATTATTTTCCATTTTTGTCAAATCTCTTGTGGGGACCTAGATGATATCTAGATCACCATAAGCTATATAAAATCAGAAAATAAAGTATTGAAACAATAATCCTCCTGATATGATCTCTTTGAGACGAATTCAACAGTGTGCACAGCCAAAAAGGCATCTCGACCCCTTTGGACATCTCGACCCCAGGACATCTCGTCCCACACATTGGACAACTCAACCCCATTTATTTATGTTGTATATGTACTATATGTACTATTTCCTTCAACTATTATTAATGTGTGTTTTTGGTGATATGTTGCTCATTTTGTGTGTGTGTTTTACGTTTATTTATCGTCGCTACCGGTTGTCCATATGAGCGACGCCCCTGAAGAGATTAGTTATTTTAGATTTTGGAGGATAGTGCATGATACAGACAGAGACCCATTCCAGAATCTCCTCTGGTTCTTGTACGTGCACGGTGTAAAGCACCGACACGAGACCTCGGTTTAACGTCCCATCTGAAAAACTGTTAATTTTATTAGGGTCAGACGGGGGATCGAACCTGCGATCCATGGATTACCAGTCCAGCTCATTTTGATATGATTACATGTCTTAAGTAAAATAAAAACATTATATTTATTTGTTTGTCAGTTGTAATCGATTGATGATTGGTAATAATGCTTGTTTTAATTGAATGTGTGAATAACATTAGCACATTTACCTGTTTGAAGTGGCCTACTATATATATATAATGAAATCACAATCAATACTTATTGTTGATAGCAAATTTTATAATTGTATACAATTATGATTAAATAAAAGTGTTGTTGTTGTTGTTGTTGTTATATTCATTATCCCCATTATGTATTTAGGATTTCGATAATTATGTAAATTAATCAAATGTTAATGCAATTACTTGTGAATATGGGAGCGTGTTTTTCCATTATCTTTTAAAAGGTGTGACCGATGTTTTTCTCTTCATTTAAATATTGTTTCTGAGTTAAGGTAAGAAACTTATATATAAATCACAAATATTGATTTCGTACATTACTGTTTTCGGACATAATTACTATGCGTGCACCTTGAGATATTGTTAATTCCAGTGCTATTTAATTCACAGTGGCTGCGTAACCGGCACCGGCTATATAGACACAAATCTAGGTAGCCGGTGTCGGTTATATAGCTTGTAGGCGAGAGTTGTGGTGAGAAGTTCTTGGTCAGGTATAACAAATAGGAGTGATAATAAGATTATAATTTGCAGGATAACCCCCTCACCACCCTCACCCCGGTAATTAATGACCAGCCCCAAATGGTTAAATGTTACTGATAACTGTTTTGGTGGGTACCACATTATCATTTACCTTTGTTATATGCTTCAGGTAGTATTTTGTGGGGTCTTAATCAACCCCAAGTTGCACATGGATCAGTCCAGCAGCTGTACACCAACTTCATCACTCCATATGCCATGGAGAAACTACAGAGTCAGATTGACAATGTTGGTGAAGTCAAGCTACATACCAGGGATGAGAACAGGACTGTTGTTGAATCGCCAGAAGGACAACTTACAGTATCACCAACAGCATGCGAGTGTACCTTCTATAAGTCCATGAAGTTGCTATGCAAACATATTCTGTTTGTGCGCAGTCAGAAAGACATGGATCTCTTCTCTGAGGACCTGGTAAAGGAACGTTGGACAAGACAGTACTATAGAAGATGTCACCGTGTGTTCATGCAAAGACCATTATCAACAATAACTGTCACTCCCGCAACCCCCACATGTACATACCACTCCTAGAAGAGCAGTAATGTCACAGCATGAGACGTTTAGGCAGGCCTCAGCTATTGCCCAGCAGTTAGCAACCATAACTTCTGAAGGTAAGCAATTTTGTAAATCATTTTATACATATTTACTATTTTTTTTATTTAGTAAATATTACAACGCATGTGATGACAATTTGGAGAAAAGAGTAATATGGAAAAAATGTTGGTGAAAACGGTATGACAAACATATTTCACATAAACCATTTACAAATTACATAATTATGTTATCACTGTTATATTATATAACTAACCACTATTATTCTTTGTGTATTTCCAAGAGGCATGTCTGATTACAGACAGAAGCTGAAGGTGCTAACAGAGATGTGTACATTGTGGGAGAATGGTAAACAAGCAGCAGTTGGAGAACTTGTACAGACTGTGGAGGCGGATAACCAGGGTAATGGGAGTACTTCTGAGGCCTTTGTTGCAGAATTGGAAACTGAATACACAACTGTCGCTCCAGCTTCTGCTCTGCCAATATATTTTAGAACTTAATTAAATACCGGGGGTGGGGGTGGTGAGGGGGTTACACTGGATCCTGCAACCTTATTATCACCCGGTCTCATATTTGCTATACCTGCCCAAGAACTTCTCACCACAACTCTGCCGGTTATATAGCTTGTAGGCTGCGTAGACTAGATTTTTGTCTATATAGCCGGTGCCGGTTAAGCAGCCACTTTGTATTTAATTAAGTGTCTTGGATTCTGTTTTTTTTAGTTTGTTTTGTGATTGTGTCCTATATTCTTTTGAATATTAATTGTGTATGTGTGTTATTGATTTGTGATTATGATGGATAACTGTGTCTTTTGTGATGAGGCAGTGCGCCCTCGGCAGCAGGCTCTTTCTTGCGATCGGTGTGATAAGTGGCAACATCGCATGTGCAACACGGGTAAGTGTGTATTTCATGTAAATATATAATTATATGTATACTATGATTTATAATTCAATCGACAAAAGAACTGCTAATGATATTAAACTTTGTATTCTGACATAATAGGGTCCATATGATACGCAGGAACATAGGAAGAACAATATATGCGGTGTAATGACAATAAACATATTAGAAATGCGAAACGCCAGACTTACATTATAGCTAGACATGTTTTTGATCGTGAGTTAAACAGGGCGGAGCGTTCCTACAGGCAATCTCTTGCCACAGAAATTGAAGACATGTCCACGAATAACCCGAACGATTTTTGGGAGAAAATTAAAAATCTGGGCCCAAGGAGTAACAATAGTATACCTATAGAGGTGGTTGATAGTTCGGGGAATAGTTCTAATAACGAGAATATAGTAGTGAACCTATAGAGGTGGTTGATAGTTCGGGGAATAGTTCTAATAAACGAGAATATAGTGTTAGAGCGATGGCATCAGGATTGCATGTATAGTGAACCTATAGAGGTGGTTGATAGTTCGGGGAATATTTCTAATAAACGAGAATATAGTGTTAGAGCGATGGCATCAGGATTGCATGTATAGTGAACCTATAGAGGTGGTTGATAGTTCGGGGAATAGTTCTAATAACGAGAATATAGTGTTAGAGCGATGGCATCAGGATTGCATGTATAGTGAACCTATAGAGGTGGTTGATAGTTCGGGGAATAGTTCTAATAAACGAGAATATAGTGTTAGAGCGATGGCATCAGGATTGCATGTATAGTGAACCTATAGAGGTGGTTGATAGTTCGGGGAATAGTTCTAATAACGAGAATATAGTGTTAGAGCGATGGCATCAGGATTGCATGTATAGTGAACCTATAGAGGTGGTTGATAGTTCGGGAATAGTTCTAATAAACGAGAATATAGTGTTAGAGCGATGGCATCAGGATTGCATGTATAGTGAACCTATAGAGGTGGTTGATAGTTCGGGGAATAGTTCTAATAACGAGAATATAGTGTTAGAGCGATGGCATCAGGATTGCATGTATAGTGAACCTATAGAGGTGGTTGATAGTTCGGGGAATAGTTCTAATAACGAGAATATAGTGTTAGAGCGATGGCATCAGGATTGCATGTATAGTGAACCTATAGAGGTGGTTGATAGTTCGGGGAATAGTTCTAATAACGAGAATATAGTGTTAGAGCGATGGCATCAGGATTGCATGTATAGTGAACCTATAGAGGTGGTTGATAGTTCGGGGAATAGTTCTAATAAACGAGAATATAGTGTTAGAGCGATGGCATCAGGATTGCATGTATAGTGAACCTATAGAGGTGGTTGATAGTTCGGGGAATAGTTCTAATAAACGAGAATATAGTGTTAGAGCGATGGCATCAGGATTGCATGTATAGTGAACCTATAGAGGTGGTTGATAGTTCGGGGAATAGTTCTAATACACGAGAATATAGTGTTAGAGCGATGGCATCAGGAATGCATGTATAGTGAACCTATATAGGTGGTTGATAGTTCGGGGAATAGTTCTAATAAACGAGAATATAGTGTTAGAGCGATGGCATCAGGATTGCATGTATAGTGAACCTATAGAGGTGGTTGATAGTTCGGGGAATAGTTCTAATAAACGAGAATATAGTGTTAGAGCGATGGCATCAGGATTGCATGTATAGTGAACCTATAGAGGTGGTTGATAGTTCGGGGAATAGTTCTAATAACGAGAATATAGTGTTAGTTAATATAGATCTTGTCCGTCCGTCGGTGCACCCGTCCGTATTTTGTGTTACGGGTAACTCAACCCGTTAGTTCTATTAAAACCTCACTGTGATATTTTATACAAGACTGATGTATGGTCCTAGACTCTGCAGAGAAGAGACGAAGTGGAACATCTATGTCCCGTGGCCACATTTCTAGTTTTGATATAACTACTATAATCGACTATTTTTGTTTGTCAGAGAAATAATGTTGTATGTGTTTTATAATGTGATATGTTTCTAGTATTATATTTGTAAGTGACTTATAGGCCCATTGGGCCGAGTGTATTTAATTGTATAATTTATATGTAAATATTGTCTGATATGTACACAGGTCACTATAATAAACAAATTACTTACTTACTTACTTACTTACTTACTTACTTACTTACTTACTTACTTACTTACTTACTTACTTACTTACTTACTTACTTACTTACTTACTTACTTACTTAATATTGAACTGATAACGTATGTGTATGTCGTATTATATAATGTACGTATAGTAATTAATATTATCCGTGAAATCAGCCGCAAATTATGGATAAGTAAAACAAAAACAGTATACAACTATTAATACACGTCTATTCTATTAGAATTTGACATCCCTTACCACGTGCATAAATTGCGGCTGATTTCACGGATAACATTAATGATAATAAATGTTTATATACATATATTAACATATATGTATGACATACCAATACTTCCTACAAAATAAAATATCACCACGGGTTACTATTATATATATACATACTACAGGCATATCAAGAGATGACAATGTCTAGCGACGAAGGGAGAGATGGAGATTCTCTTCACGTGTTACACGTGTAAGGAAGACATCAACGTCGCCGCGGAAATTGAGACCCATTCAACAATGATAGAGTTGCCGACAGGAGTCACTTTCAACCTGGACTTCAGCATGGGAAGTTCGTCTCACACAACGACCGTTGACAACAGTGACATCAACGACATATCTGATATCATGGACACCACACACACAACTAACCCATACAATGATGTCACCATCATAGCAGGCAGGTTGATAGACGACACCATCATAGACGACACCAATTTCGACGTTACTCGCGACGGCCCTACAGATGTGACCGTAGTGACAGACAGGTTGATAGACGATGCAGCTCTCACCAACACCATCGTAGAAGATGCCGGTGAGGTGACATATGATGTCATTATTGAAGGCAGTATTCGTAAGAAGGAGAAACTGATGTATTCACACGGCTTCTCATACTGTGTCAAGGTAATAAATAAAAATATATATACAGTAAAAACCATCCCAACGGAAATGAGGTAGCAACAGCTTAGGTCATATACGGAAGGACACTCGGATAGAAATGTCATAAATGTGTGAACGTTTATTTCATTGATTTGAAACATTTATGACACGTATTGCAATTTAAAAGGGTTGTACCTCGGTATTTTATTTTGCAGAAGTGGTTCATTTTATAATGCAAAAATCTAATCGCTGAACAAGGTACAAAGGCTTATATTGAAATGCTAGTAACTATCGTGGCGTCCGTGGTCCAGTGGTAGAGCGTCGGATTTGGAATCGAACGGTCCCGGGTTCGATACTCGGTCAGGCCACGTGTGTAGTGTCATTGAGCAAGGCACCTGACACACATTGCTTAGTACTGGTTAACCACTTAGGTCGGCTAAGTCTGCCCAGGAAAACATGTCTAGGTCCCCGCAAGGAGTTTGACATTAATGGAACATACATACATTTAAAAGATACTAATTGGTACATTTCTAATACAGAGGAAGTCTGCGAGGTCAGTCCAATGGAGATGTTCCCTTCGGCACAAGCAACTACAATGCTACTTGAGTGTGACTCAGCGCGGATATGTTTTCACAGCAGGTTCAGTGCCACACTGTCACGAGGCAGATCCAATTATAAAGAAGAGAGTGACCATTAAGAGAGACGTGAATAAATCAATTATATTAAATTGTTTTAGTGACAATACATTACATAGATTTCAATCATATTTATTTCGTAGTCTCAACTATGGACATATAATAAACACCACATTTAAATATTACAATATGAAACAGTACATACCAGTCATTCAATATTTAAAAAATACATTTGGCATTACAGATCAGACGAGATGCAGTCATTGATATCCACCGGCCATCTGGTCGGATGGTTGACGACAAGATGTTGGAGACTTTCTCCCGAGGAAAATTCAACCTGCCAATTCTATCTGCGCTAGTTCGGCATGCTAACAGGTATAGGCAACACATTCGTCCGGAGGAACCCAAGTCACTGGACTTTGCGGTAAACATTTAACAATAGTATAATATATCAATATATAGATATCACGAGCTATTAGGCAAGTCCAGGTAAGTCTGTACCCATTATCAGTTCAGTGTGATTAGAACCTTCATCGGCGACGGACACGTGATCCGTAGTATAGATGCACTGAGACGACAACCTTAGGTGTTACGAGCTATATGACAAGTCCAGGTAAGTCTGTGACCATTATAATTTGGAGGAGGCACCGCAAACAACTGTGTATTTATTATTTTAGGTTGACACAAAATAGATGAGTTTTTGATTGGAGATGTTAGAGTAGACGACCAAAGACATCTTCTGTTCGCCACACACCAACAATTATTACTACTTCAAGAGGCAAAACGATGGTATATGGATGGTACGTTCAAGATTGTCGGCAAGCCATTTATTCAACTGTTTAGCGTACATGCCTTTCTATGAAAAGACGACACAATGAAGCAAGTGCCGTTGGTGTTTGTATTGATGTCGAAGCAACGCAAACAGGACTATGTGGCAGTAAGTATCAAAATTAGAAAACAACAAGAGTAATTACTTATAAGTTGCTAAAGTTTGTTTCGAAATCTTTCATATATATGAGATGTCGATTATCATAAAATTATCATTAAATATCATAACCATATTACGGCAAACACATTATGTATATATTATATTTAGTCTCGACGTAATTATAACGTTGTTTATACCCAGAATATGTGCTTACAGGTACTAGAGAAGATACTGGAGAAGCTAGACGAGGCGCCCATGGTAGAGGGTTTTTTTTATGGAATTTGAGGCGGGTGAGTTGAATTTGTATATAAATGATACTGAACCATCTGATTTACGATAGATAATTTGTGTGCTCTATTATGCAAACAATGAAAAATGGTGGCCTTTTTTTGTTGTATTTTTTATGTAGTTGTGATCACAGGCACCAGACACAATTTTTTTTTTTATTTTTGGCCTATGGTCATATAGTAAGTAATATATATTACTTACTATATGACCATAGGCCAAAAATAAAAAAAAAATTTGTGTCTGGTGCCTGTGGTTGTGATATGGTGAATCTAGTTGTGTGATGGTGAATCAATTTTCTACTTAATAGTGTCGCGAACGTGTCTACTGTTTGGACGTGTGTTTGTGTGTTTTACGTCTATTTATCGTCGCTACCGGTTGCCCATATGAGCGACGCCCCTGAAGAGATTAGTCACTTTAGATTGTTGGAGGATAGTTCAATGATACAGACAGAGACCCATTCCAGAGTCTGCTCTGGTTCGTTTACCTTTTCTTTTGAGACCTCGGTTTAAAGTCCCATCCTGAAAGACTGTTAATTTTACTAGTCCCACCTACTGTATGAGAAACATCTAGGTATATTTTGAGCAATGCCAATGATACCCAATCTATGCGCACAAGAATATCTATTCAATAATGCATTTCTGTCATCTGGGTCTCACTAGTGTCTGGTAAGCCATGGACTTAAAAGATTCGGATTTGACCTGGAGGTTTCTACGTAGAAATCCTAATGTTTGGTTTGCTTTCTTAGTTGACCTTTTTATGTGAGTGTCCCACAACAGATTATTTGAGATATCCACGCCAAGGTATTTGGCTGAGGTGACCGACTCATGTAGGACTCCGTGGAGTTTATATTGACTGGGAATAGGATGTTTCCTTCTGGTGACGTGGACAACTTGACATTTGGAGGAGTTAAATTCCATGTCCCACTCCAACTCCCACTCTTCTAATCTCTTAAGAACGTTTTGGAGTGTGACCGATTCATTTGCAGATGTCAGTAATAGATAGACTGCAGTATCATCTGCAAATATACAGACTTTGGAGCTGATGTTTTGTGGGAGGTCATGTATATAGGCTAGGAAAAGCAGAGGTCCAAGTACGGATCCCTGTGGGACTCCAGAGGACACCGGAATGGCCTCTGAACTAATACCATTAAGGACAACTGACTGGAGTCTATTATCTAGAAAACTCTTAATCCACCTTAATGTTTGACCTCTGACTCCATAGTCATGCATTTTTAGTAGTATTTTCTCGTGATTGACCTCATCGAAAGCCTTATTGAAGTCTAATAGGATGATATATACCTGATGCTTATTGTAGACAGAGGTAACCAAGTCATTGACTAGCATTACTATTTGGGTCACGCATGACCGTTTTTCTCTAAAACAATGCTACAAATGGTACAGAATACTGTGGTTAGTGAAGTGTTTTACTATCGAGGAGGAAACTATATTTTCTAGAACCTTGCATAGAACACATGTCAGTGAGATAGGCCTATAGTTGGCGGGGTTTGACTTGTCCCCTTTTTTGTAAATGGAGCAACATTTGCTGACTTCCACTGGGCCGGCAGTGATCCTTCGTTGAGGGATTTTTGGAATACGACTTCAAGGATAGGTGAGAGTTCTTTAGACAGGGTTTTAAGTATGATTGGCTTAATTTGGTCAGGACCACTAGCCTTATGGGGTTCAGGTTATTGAGAAGTTTCTCTATGCCATTTGAACGTACTGTTATCTAATTCATGTTTGGCGTGGATTGACCATTCATGTCCATTTGTGTCCTGAATTTTCATTTTACAAATGGAGGTAAGTCTTAGTGGGGATTTGGAGCTGAAGACAGACTGAAACTGTTTGTTCAGTGCTGTGGTTTTAGCAGCATCTTCATGATGACATTTGTTTTCACATGCTTTAGGGGTGGCATTGATTTGGAGTCTTGCTTGGAATGCTTATGGATGTAATAACGTTTCTTGGTGTTTGGTCTGTAAGGATGGGAGGCATCAGCACTGTTTGAGTTTTAGGATGTTTTCCAGATATTGGTGATAAGCCTCTTTGACCTTTTCCCGCACTAAATGTTTGAGATCCAAGAATTTCTTGCGATTTGAAGGCGTACTTGACTTCCTAGTATTTTCAAAGGCCCTATTTCGCCTTCTAATCATTCGCTTAACACTCTGATTGACCCAGGGTAGGTGATCTCTTATCGATGATTGTTTGGGTGGAATCCATTTATCTGTAAGGGTGTTTAGAGCATGCGAAAGGTGTTCCCATAACTCTTCAGTATTTAGTGCGGAATATTTACATTCGGTGATCATAGCCTGGTGATGGTCACATAGTGACTGTCTAATGGCCTGCAAGTTTGCTTTCTTATAGAGTGGAATCCTGCGACGCTTTTGATAACGTATGCTTGCGGATGTGTTGACTTTTATTTCGACTACATTATGATCATTGATGCCGGGTAGAATATTAACCTGATTTACTAAAGTGGGGTTAGTTGTAAGGAATAAATCCAGGATATTGTTTTCACGGATGGGGATGTTAACCAGTTGGGTGAGGTTTGTATCATTAAACGTTTCAATGACCTGCCTATAGAATGATGGGTGTTTGCAGTAGTGCCCCAGTCCATCTTTGGGAGGTTTAGGTCCCCAGTCACCCAGATGTTGGAGAAACATTTATTTACCTTTTCAATAGACTTACAGAATTGATTGAAACTGTCTATATCAAGCTTGTGGGGTTAAGAATCTTAACCTAGTAAATCAATGACTTAATTGGTACTAATATAATTCTAATATAATCCTTTATCATTCATGTATCTAAATAGTGTGTAAAATGTTTGAAATAAACTACAACAAGATTGGTCCGCCTCCGTGGTCGAGTGGTTAAGGTCGCTGACTTGTATACCACTGTAACCTATCATCACTGATGGTCACGGGTTCGAGCCCCGCTCAGACCGTGTCTCATTTATATGAAAAAGTTGGCAGTTTCTTACGGAGGTTGGTGCACCCAAGTACTGGTTAACCGCTGGAGCCTGCCCAGGAAAGGTGTTGTTAAGTAAACTGCCCGCCGGCGATATAGCCCAAAATGGTGCTGATGCAGGCGTAAAACCCGAAATATAACATATAACATAATATAACAACAAGATTGAATAAGCTCTTTCCGCAGAGGATAGCTCTTTCCGCGGAAAGAGACTCTTTCCGCATTTCAGTCATAACCATTACACAGGGTCCAGTCTACATGCTGAGGTGGCAAGATGGCAGCCTACAAGAACATTTTCGCCGGCTTTTTAGTTACATTGATCTTACCTGCTACATGTGATGCAAATAAGAAGACACTCGTTTTGTTAGACAACTGGGCTTTGCGAGAAACTCATTCAATTTTTTTTAGATCCCTTCGTGGTAAGATTACTTATGTTCCAACTAAAATTACCACACGTTATTTACTATCTATTTTAGTGTGGTAGGGTTCGTATTCTGGGGGATCAGTAGAAGGACAACACCCTATAAGTTTCATCACTCTATTCAATCTCATTTGACAACAAGGCTCTCGAATGCTTTGGTTGCAGAGATATGGTCTCTGTAACACTTCTCGCTATTCTCCACCGTCCGCAACACATTCAACCACTCACTCACTGGTGCCGGTGACAACTGTAAATAACATGCGTCTGTTAAGTTATGTGCAATGATGAGGTTTGATATACCGACAGCCAGGACCAAGGGAAAAAGACTCGAGGACCAACGACAAAAAGGACTAACTGAACCGAACCCGCGTACAACATAATGAACCCAATACTACAGCGTACAAATCAACCAATTCAATATCTCACGCATATCTATATATACCTGAATAATACTTTTGAAGACTTCTATGATAAACTATATTATAAAATGCTCTCTTTATAAAATAAAGAAGAAAAAAAAAGTGCAACAGCCATTGTGAAAAGAACAACATTCTTTATCCACTTCAACATGTCTTCCATAAGCGTCGATCCTGCGAAGCACGGCTTCTAGAAATCATAGACGACATCACATCAAACGGTGTGACATCCGTGGTAGAGCGTCGGATCTGGAATATATCGTCCCGGGTTCGATACTCGGTCAGGCCACGTATGTAGTGTCATTGAGCAAGGCACCTCACACACATTGCTTAGTACTGGTTAACCACTTAGGTCGGGCTTGTGTTGTACTTTTGATATCTTGCCGACTCAAAATAAAATTGATCTTATCTTAACCCTTTCCTTCATAGAGATTTCGGTTAATATACTATTATATCTCCATACGACAGCCATTTAGCTATCATGTCGTGGATAAGTAGTCGTCATATCTATCCCACCTCCAGATATTACTGGGACTACATGAAATTCTGGCCTTTATTGTGAGCATTGGTTTGGCTAAGTACTACATTGTCAATGTATGTCGTATTGATAATGTCATCCAGAGGTGCTTCTACGAGGGAAAGGGTTAAAGCGTTCGATAGTCAATCGTCTGACAGAAGCTGTCGCTAATTGTTAAGATATATTGTATTGTTTCATGTTTGAAACATCATGTACATTGTAGATGTGTACAACAGTGTAGATGTGGGAGAATGCTGTACATGTAGCCCATTCTCTCGTGTTTATCTGCGTGAACAGACATACTTTATTATAATTCCAGATAATGGCTACGAGTTGAACTTCAAGACGGCTGATGATGCTGGATTATCGCTTTCCAAATATGGAGAGTTCCTTTATTCCAATCTTGTTATTTTTGCACCATCTGTGGAAGGTAAGAATATGTTGTTTTTTTATGCATATAATTTATTTAGTGGTGGAACCTATGCTCAGCGTATTCCTATGTTCGGCGTATTTGTCCATTTACATCGGTATTTAAAAGTTATATAGTTTTAGGTTAATTTCCCTGACAGAGCTGAAGCATGGTTCAATAGCATTCTGTTTCGTGTATCGGTAGCTTGATGCAACTGTCACGTGACTGGTCCAGCAGATGAATTATAAACAAACACATCATTGTGAGAATATGTCCACCGAAACTGATACGGTATATGAGCAATTCAGGTAGCTATCCGAATTTAAAAATCTACACCTAACCCGAAAAATAGTTTCTATACCACTTTTGATTAAGACCAATAAGTGTTTTTATTCAATGATGTACTATATCAAAATAAGATATTCAACAAGTTATGGTGGATAAATAAAAAAATAACAAGTATGCTGTGCATATGTGCCCTGGAGTCTTGAATTCCTCATATAAACGGGTGACGACCGACACTGTTGAGCAGCAAGGTCATGTGATGAAGCCAAAACTGTTAACATGAGTTTTTTTAATGTTGTTTTCACAACTTAAGAAAAATAATAATATACGGCAAGTGCAATTAACATTTTATACTGGTCATTATGTGTGGGATTTACGCTGAGCATAGGTTCCATCACTCTAAATGTTAATACCATAATATGAACATTTGATTCTGCTATATATGTCCGAGCATAGGGCAAGTGAAATTTTTTAATAGCCATAGATCTGTCTTCTGGCCGTCAACTATTACTTCAAAAGACATCTCAGTTACCACTGGGTCAATTGTAAGTTTTACAGGTATGATCCTCGAGTCTTCTACTACTGACTGACCAAACTAGATAAAATGAAGACTCCTCAAAAATGTAGCCACCAGGGGGTTGGGTAGTTTTTTCTTATATTTTCATTGTTCACTATGTCTGAATATTTGTATGCGCCACTTGTGTCACCAATTGAAAAAATACTATGCGCCATATGTTCGCAGATAAATATATGAAGCCATACTTTGACTGTAATCATTCTACGCACCTCGTTTGAATTGGCCCAGAAAGCTATCTTTCTTATTAAACTACCTAGGCTATAATATAATCTATGATTGTAACATTGCAGAGTTTGGAGGCAGTGTAGATATTGCATCAATCACCAACTTTATTGACAATGGGGGCAATGTACTGGTAGCAGCAAGCTCGTCTATCGGTGATCCTCTCCGTGAACTTGCTACTGAATGTGGTCTCGAGTTTGATGATGAAAATACGGCCGTCATAGACCATCTCAACTACGATGTTTCTGATGAAGGCCAGGTATGCTGACATTTAGTTAAATCTTTCATTAGCATAGTGATGAAGGCAAGGTATGCTGATGTTTAGTTAAATCTTTCATTGGCATAGTGATGAAGGCAAGGTATGCTGATGTTTAGTTAAATCTTTCATTGGCATAGTGATGAAGGCAAGGTATGCTGATGTTTAGTTAAATCTTTCATTGGCATAGTGATGAAGGCAAGGTATGCTGACGTTTAGTTAAATCTTTCATTGGCATAGTAATGAAGGCAAGGTATGCTGATGTTTAGTTAAATCTTTCATTGGCATAGTGATGAAGGCAAGGTATGCTGATGTTTAGTTAAATCTTTCATTGGCATAGTGATGAAGGCAAGGTATGCTGATGTTTAGTTAAATCTTTCATTGGCATAGTGATGAAGGCAAGGTATGCTGATGTTTAGTTAAATCTTTCATTGGCATAGTGATGAAGGCAAGGTATGCTGATGTTTAGTTAAATCTTTCATTGGCATAGTGATGAAGGCAAGGTATGCTGATGTTTAGTTAAATCTTTCATTGGCATAGTGATGAAGGCAAGGTATGCTGATGTTTAGTTAAATCTTTCATTGGCATAGTGATGAAGGCAAGGTATGCTGATGTTTAGGTAAATCTTTCATTGCTCCGCTCCAGCCGTATCTGTTTATATGAAAAGTTGGCAGTTTCTTACGGAGGTTGGTGCACCAAGTACTTGTTAACTGCTGGAGACTATCCAGAAATTGTGTTGTTAGGTAATGTGCCGGCTGTCGACATAGCCCAAAATGGTGTTGATGAAGGTGCAAAACTCAAACAAACAAACTTTATTTTACCCATCATGCAATGAGTTCATCAATATTTGAGTGCATGTCATACAATATTGATATCTATTAATCTCATTGTGAATGTACATTTATTAACCCTTTGCCTGCTGAGTAAATAAAGTCACATTTGCAAACAACACAGATCCAGATCAGCCGCGGTGTAGCGCCGTGTCTGATCAGGATCTATGTTGTTTGCTATTCGACCAATTGTTTTAGCTCCACTATCTAAATAGCAAACAGCATAGAGCCTGATCAGACGGCACAGAACGTGCCGTCTGATCTGGCTCTATGCTGTTTGCAAAAGTGATTTTATCTGGCACTAGCTCGCAAATGGTTAATACATCTTTTTGTTTTGTAATCTGTATTGAGTGTATTCATGATAATTATTGCCACTGAATTGAATATATTTGCTCGTAAAGTTTCGGAAAATTCGTACTAATATCAAGAATAATATTTAGCTACGAGATACGATTATTATACTTCTTCCCGGCATTTTACTGCACCATGCATTGAGGCATTGCCATCAGTCAATTGGGATCCAATTAGAAATAATTACGGCAAAATGTACTTTTACTTTTTTCACTTATTATGGCTCCAACAAACATCGAAAGGCAGGAGATGGCATGCTGCTCATAATTACAGGTGCTACAAATTGATCAATTCATTTGATTTGACGGACACAAACTGAGGTCATGAAATTAAACTTCTTAGTGTAATGAAACAACACAAAATGAAAATGTACTTGCTTGAAAACACAGACCCACATTGTAAAATCCCAGGAATTGTGGCTCCAAAATGAAAACTTGTTCGTATCTGCACAGTAGATGTCACATTTACATCATTCTACCAAGCCGCCATTTTCAATCGAAGTACTACATTTCGAAAGTTCAAGAAATTAGAGAATATTTGCTCAGAGGATCATCTGAATATTCGATTGCCAAAGTCACCATTCGTTGCCATCTATAATACCGGTAGTCATGTTTTCATCCGTTTTTAAAATAATGTTTCATATTGCAGCACACCACTATAGTAGCTGATGCCGACTACCTCTTGGATGCCCCAATCATAGTAGGCAAGAAGTCTGCCACTCCTTATCTCTTCAGAGGTGTCGGGTATGTACAACATTAATTTAGAACACATGTTTTATGATAACTCTTTGCAGGCAAGCGCTGAAAATAAGTGAGATATGTTATGCATATTGTAACAACACAATTCTAATGAAATTCCACGACATATTTCCAGAGTTTTCAGTTACAAATAAGAAAAACACATTTATGAATTGGTGTCTGTTACAATTATTTATACTATTTATAGCCTTTATTCTACACATCGTAACGGTTTACCGGTATACCGATATATTGCAATACACAAATAACAATACGTACCGTGGTACGGTTTCCACTATACCGGTATTTGGGATAAGAATGATCCCTTTGAAAAGCAACGCAATTTTGATGTAATATTAGAGGAAGTTTATCTAAAAATCCACGATCTATTAGATTCTATGCAGACCAGACCAGGTTACATGTGTTGTTTTCACAGCTGTGTTCAGAAGATCATACCCAAGCAAATGAACTATGACATATGAGGCGAGATTTATGCATACCATTTGTACAATGTATGTAGATTTAAACCGTGAGCTTTAACAGTTGCAGAGCACATGGCTTGCTTAAAAAATTAAATCTCGCGCACGTAGAAACGGCATGTTTTTTGGTAGGTAATCAATTTGTACATGTTATATAGAGGATATTTGTTTGTTTTGAGTGAATATATCTTACTGAGAAATGAGAAAATTTCAAATATTTTCACGAGTGCGTAGCGCGAGTGAAAATATGAAAATGTTCTCACTTCAAACAAATATCCTCTATATAACATGTACAAATTGATTACCTACCAAAAACATGCCGTTTCTATTGGAGAAAATAATGAATGAAGATGCTATGGTTTTTCTAAAAGTAAGTATATTTTATGCTAATTGGTGAAAAACAAACACAAAATGAAGAAATTAAAATAGCTGGCCGCCGTGTAGTGTAGTAGTCTATTAGTGTAACTTAATTTAAGCTAAGAACATATCTTTCATTATTTGCCTCAAACAATACACTTCCGGCATATTGCAATATATTGCAATACTGTTTTTGCCGTATTGTTACAGCCCTACCCAGCATGCAAAGAATTAAAGACCAATACCATGAACTGAAATATCATTACACAAAATCATTTAGTATATTTGGCTGAGAATGTATGACTTATACAGTGCTCTAGTAATCGGGTTATATTTTCAAAATGTAACCATCACCTGATCATTCACTCACCGTATTGATCATTCACTCACTGTACAGATCATTCACTCACTGTACTGATCATTCACTCACTGTACTGATCATTCACTCACTGTACTGATCATTCACTCACTGTACTGATCATCCACTCACTGTACTGATCATTCACTCACTGTACTGATCATTCACTCACTGTACTGATCATTCACTCACTGTACTGATCATTCACTCACTGTACTGATCATTCACTCACTGTACTGATCATTCACTCACTGTACTGATCATTCACTCACTGTACTGATCATTCACTCACCGTACTGATCATTCACTCACTGTACTGATCATTCACTCATCGTACTGATCATTCACTCACTGTACAGATCATTCACTCACTGTACTGATCATTCACTCACCGTACAGATCATTCACTCACTGTACTGATCATTCACTCACCGTACTGATCATTCACTCACTGTACTGATCATTCACTCACTGTACTGATCATTCACTCACCGTACTGATCATTCACTCACCATACTGATCATTCACTCACTGTACTGATCATTCACTCACTGTACTGATCATTCACTCACTGTACTGATCATTCACTCACCATACTGATCATTCACTCGCTGTACTGATCATTCACTCACTGTACTGATCATTCACTCACCGTACTGATCATTCACTCACTGTACTGATCATTCACTCACTGTACTGATCATTCACTCACTGTACTGATCATTCACTCACTGTACTGATCATTCACTCACTGTACTGATCATTCACTCACTGTACTGATCATTCACTCACCGTACTGATCATTCACTCACCGTACTGATCATTCACTCACCGTACTGATCATTCACTCACCGTACTGATCATTCACTCACTGTACTGATCATTCACTCACTGTACTGATCATTCACTCACTGTACTGATCATTCACTCACTGTACTGATCATTCACTCACTGTACTGATCATTCACTCACCGTACTGATCATTCACTCAAAGTACTGATCATTCACTCAACGTACTGATCATTCACTCACTGTACTGATCATTCACTCACTGTACAGATCATTCACTCACTGTACTGATCATTCACTCACTGTACTGATCATCCACTCACCGTACTGATAATTCACTCACCATACTGATCATTCACTCACTGTACTGATCATTCACTCACTGTACTGATCATCCACTCACCGTACTGATAATTCACTCACTGTACAGATCATTCACTCACTGTACTGATCATTCACTCACCATACTGATCATTCACTCACTGTACTGATCATTCACTCACTGTACTGATCATTCACTCACCGTACTGATCATTCACTCACCATACTGATCATTCACTCACTGTACTGATCATTCACTCACTGTACTGATCATTCACTCACCATACTGATCATTCACTCACCGTACTGATCATTCACTCACTGTACTGATCATTCACTCACCATACTGATCATTCACTCACCATACTGATCATTCACTCACTGTACTGATCATTCACTCACCATACTGATCATTCACTCACCGTACTGATCATTCACTCACTGTACTGATCATTCACTCACCGTACTGATCATTCACTCACTGTACTGATCATTCACTCACCATACTGATCATTCACTCACCGTACTGATCATTCACTCACTGTACTGATCATTCACTCACTGTACTGATCATTCACTCACCGCACTGATCATTCACTCACTGTACTGATCATTCACTCACTGTACTGATCATTCACTCACTGTACAGATCATTCACTCACTGTACTGATCATTCACTCACTGTACTGATCATTCACTCACTGTACTGATCATTCACTCACCATACTGATCATTCACTCACTGTACTGATAATTCACTCACCGTACTGATCATTCACTCACTGTACTGATCATTCACTCACTGTACTGATCATTCACTCACTGTACTGATCATTCACTCACTGTACAGATCATTCACTCACTGTACTGATCATTCACTCACTGTACTGATCATCCACTCACCGTACTGATAATTCACTCACCATACTGATCATTCACTCACTGTACTGATCATTCACTCACTGTACTGATCATCCACTCACCGTACTGATAATTCACTCACTGTACAGATCATTCACTCACTGTACTGATCATTCACTCACCATACTGATCATTCACTCACTGTACTGATCATTCACTCACGTACTGATCATTCACTCACCGTACTGATCATTCACTCACCATACTGATCATTCACTCACTGTACTGATCATTCACTCACCATACTGATCATTCACTCACCGTACTGATCATTCACTCACTGTACTGATCATTCACTCACCATACTGATCATTCACTCACCATACTGATCATTCACTCACTGTACTGATCATTCACTCACCATACTGATCATTCACTCACCGTACTGATCATTCACTCACTGTACTGATCATTCACTCACCGTACTGATCATTCACTCACTGTACTGATCATTCACTCACCATACTGATCATTCACTCACCGTACTGATCATTCACTCACTGTACTGATCATTCACTCACCATACTGATCATTCACTCACCGTACTGATCATTCACTCACTGTACTGATCATTCACTCACTGTACTGATCATTCACTCACCGCACTGATCATTCACTCACTGTACTGATCATTCACTCACTGTACTGATCATTCACTCACTGTACAGATCATTCACTCACTGTACTGATCATTCACTCACTGTACTGATCATTCACTCACTGTACTGATCATTCACTCACTGTACAGATCATTCACTCACTGTACTGATCATCCACTCACCGTACTGATCATTCACTCACCGTACTGATCATTCACTCACTGTACTGATCATTCACTCACCATACTGATCATTCACTCACCATACTGATCATTCACTCACCGTACTGATCATTCACTCACTGTACTGATCATTCACTCACTGTACTGATCATTCACTCACCATACTGATCATTCACTCACTGTACTGATCATTCACTCACTGTACTGATCATTCACTCACTGTACTGATCATTCACTCATCATACTAATCATTCACTCACTGTACTGATCATTCACTCACCGTACTGATCATTCACTCAAAGTACTGATCATTCACTCACTGTACTGATCATTCACTCACCGTACTGATCATTCACTCACCGTACTGATCATTCACTCACCGTACTGACCATTCACTCAAAGTACTGATCATTCACTCACTGTACTGATCATTCACTCACCGTACTGATCATTCACTCAAAGTACTGATCATTCACTCAACGTACTGATCATTCACTCACTGTACTGATCATTCACTCACTGTACTGATCATTCACTCACTGTACTGATCATTCACTCACTGTACTGATCATTCACTCACCATACTGATCATTCACTCACTGTACTGATCATTCACTCACCGTACTGATCATTCACTCACCACACTGATCATTCACTCACTGTACTGATCATTCACTCACCGTACTGATCATTCACTCACTGTACTGATCATTCACTCACCATACTGATCATTCACTCACTGTACTGATCATTCACTCACTGTACTGATCATTCACTCACTGTACTGATCATTCACTCACTGTACTGATCATTCACTCACCGTACTGATCATCACTCAAAGTACTGATCATTCACTCAACATACTGATCATTCACTCAAAGTACTGATCATTCACTCAACGTACTGATCATTCACTCACTGTACTGATCATCGACTCAACGTACTGATCATTCACTCACTGTACTGATCATTCACTCACCGTACTGATCATTCACTCATCGTACTGATCATTCAACTGATCATTCACTCACTGTACTGATCATCGACTCACCGTACTGATCATTCACTCACTGTACTGATCATTCACTCACCGTACTGATCATTCACTCACCGTACTGATCATTCACTCATCATACTGATCATTCACTCACTGTACTGATCATTCACTCACTGTACTGATCATTCACTCATCGTACTGATCATTCACTCATCGTACTGATCATTCAACTGATCATTCACTCACTGTACTGATCATTCACTCACTGTACCATGCACTTGATTATTATCATCACTGATGGCAACGGGTTCGAGTCCCTCTCAGGCCATGTATATTGGCAGTTTCTTACGGAGGTTGAGGCACCACGTAGTGATTAATGATGTAGCCTGCCAAGGTGCTGATGAAGGCGTGAAACCCAAACAAACATACATACAGCCACAATTTTATCAAACAAAATCACATAAATCATCTTATGTTTACTGTGTAATTAAAAGATTATACATGTGTACTTTGTTTACTGTGTAATTTATAGATTATACATGTGTACTTTGTTTACTGTGTAATTTATAGAATATACATTTGTACGTTGTTTACTGCATAATTTATAGATTATACATGTATAATTTGTTTACTGCGTAATTTATAAATTGTACATCGTTGTTTATAGTGTAAATCTGAAAGAATGTCGATTCTTGTTACTCACTGTACATTGTAATATCAAACTTCATTAAGTAACCTGTTTATGTATTAACAGTATGATTGCTGACCCTGAGAATCCCCTCGTGCTGCCCCTGCTCCATGCCAGCTCCACATCATACAGTTACCAACCTGATTCTCCGATCAACGATTACCCGCTTGCCGTTGGAACAAATACACTACTTGTAGCTGCTCTGCAAGCTCGCAACAATGCAAGAGTTGTGTTTGTCGGCTCCATTGATTTCTTTAGTGATGAATTCTTCTCCTCTTCAGTTCAGAAGGCAAATGGCGGTAAAAGGTAATGATTTGTCTATTTCTACTTTGTGTATTTATGTTGTAATGTAGATAAAAGCAGTGGGTATTAGAATTATACAAATCTCGCATGTTTTTAAGCTTTGCTCCAATCAGAGTAGTTTGTACAAAATAAACACACCATTGTTTTGCACAGTCGTGTAACCAACATGATCATTACCTATATGCCAGAAATCCGGATATCTACTCTTAGTTTAAACTTTATTTCTTTTACAACGATTGCAAAACAAGCTTTAACAACTTATATTAATCACTCTTGTTGGCGAGGATGAAGTCATTCGTGTGGGAGGAAACCGGAGTACCTGGAGGAAACCCACCTGTCCGATCTGGCAAACACTGTACCATCTCACATACATCCCAGTCCGAGGATCGAACCAGGGTTGCATTGGTAAGAAGCGAGCATGCTAGCTTCTGCGCTAATCGGACAGCCAATTTAATAAAGCGGCTGGGCGATATGAGTATCTCTCTGACTTCATTCTTGTTCCAATATACATGTAATAAAATTGTGGGGATATAACTGTTCCCCAGACAGCACTTTTGTTCCTGTTTAATAAAGTGGTGGGTGAGATGGCTGTTTGTCGGATTCTTGTTAATTACAAGTATCCTATTTCATATGTTCCTAGTTCTCGGACAGTAGATCATATTCTTTACTTGCTATGTGATTCTAGGTATAAGAAAGCTGGCAACCAGGATCTGGCGTTGAACCTTGCTGAATGGGTTTTTAAGTCCCGTGGTGTGCTCCGAGTAGGTGGTGTCAAACACCACAAAGATGGGGAAAAGGAACCACCACAGGCATACACAATCTATGATGTTGTGGTAAGTAACTGACATACACAATCTATGATGTTGTAAGTAACTGACATACACAATCTATGATGTAAGTAACTGACATACACAATCTATGATGTGGTAAGTAACTGACATACACAATCTATGATGTTGTAAGTAACTGACATACACAATCTATGATGTAAGTAACTGACATACACAATCTATGATGTTGTGGTAAGTAACTGACATACACAATCTATGATGTTGTAAGTAACTGACATACACAATCTATGATGTTGTAAGTAACTGACATACACAATCTATGGTGTGGTAAGTAACTGACATACACAATCTATGATGTGGTAAGTAACTGACATACACAATATATGATGTTGTAAGTAACTGACATACACAATCTATGATGTTGTAAGTAACTGACATACACAATCTATGATGTTGTAAGTAACTGACATACACAATCTATGATGTGGTAAGTAACTGACATACACAATATATGATGTGGTAAGTAACTGACATACACAATCTATGATGTGGTAAGTAACTGACATACACAATATATGATGTGGTAAGTGACTGACATATGTGCATATCACATAATGAGTTTATCTTGTTGTATTTGCGTTTCAGGAGTACTCCATCGAGATAGAAGAATTCCGTGATGGAAAATGGCAAGCATTCAATGGGAAAGATGTGCAACTTGATTTTGTCAGAATTGATCCATTTGTTAGAACCACACTTGGCAATAAAAGTAAGTATAACAGCTAAACAGTTTGTTACACTTCCTATCACCTCCGTTAAGCTGGTACTTGTAGAGATCTGGGCAGGTTGTTGGAAGGTGCTACTGGTAGAGATCATGGGCAGGTTGTTGGAAGCTGCTACTGGTAGAGATCATGGGCAGGTTGTTGGAAGATGCTACTGGTAGAGATCTGGACAGGTTGTTGGAAGCTGGTACTGGTAGAGATCTGGGCAGGTTGTTGGAAGCTGGTACTGGTAGAGATCTGGGCAGGTTGTTGGAATGTGCTACTGGTAGAGATCATGGGCAGGTTGTTGGAAGCTGGTACTGGTAGAGATCTGGACAGGTTGTTGGAAGATGCTACTGGTAGAGATCTGGGCAGGTTGTTGGAAGCTGCTACTGGTAAAGATCATGGGCAGGTTGTTGGAAGGTGCTACTGGTAGAGATCTGGGCAGGTTGTTGGAAGGTGCTACTGGTAGAGATCTGGGCAGGTTGTTGGAAGGTGCTACTGGTAGAGATCTGGGCAGGTTGTTGGAAGGTGCTACTGGTAGAGATATGGGCAGGTTGTTGGAAGTTGCCACTGGTAGAGATCTGGGCAGGTTGTTGGAAGCTGCTACTGGTAGAGATATGGGCAGGTTGTTGGAAGGTGCTACTGGTAGAGATCTGGGCAGGTTGTTGGAAGCTGCTACTGGTAGAGATATGGGCAGGTTGTTGGAAGCTGGTTTAGTAGAGATCTGGGCAGGGTGTTGGAAGATGCTACTGGTAGAGATCTGGGCAGATTGTTGGAAGGTGCTACTGGTAGAGATCTGGGCAGGTTGTTGGAAGATGCTACTGGTAGAGATCTGGGCAGGTTGTTGGAAGCTGCTACTGCTAGAGATATGGGCAGATTGTTGGAAGGTGCTACTGGTAGAGATCTGGGCAGGTTGTTGGAAGGTGCTACTGGTAGAGATCTGGGCAGGTTGTTGGAAGGTGCTACTGGTAGAGATCTGGGCAGGTTGTTAGAAGCTGGTGCTGGTAGAGATCATGGGCAGGTTGTTAGAAGCTGGTGCTGGTAGAGATCTGGGCAAGTTGTTGGAAGCTGGTGCTGGTAGAGATCTGGGCAGGTTGTTGGAAGGTGGTACTGGTAGAGATCTGGGCAGGCTGTTGGAAGCTGCTACTGGTAGAGATCTGGGCAGGCTGATGGAAGCTAATACTGGTAGAGATATGGGCAGATTGTTGGAAGGTGCTACTGGTAGAGATATGGGCAGGTTGTTAGAAGCTGGTGCTGGTAGAGATCTGGGCAGGTAGTTGGAAGGTGGTACTGGTAGAGATCATGGGCAGGTTGTTGGAAGCTGGTACTGGTAGAGATCTGGGCAGGTTGTTGGAAGGTGCTACTTGTAGAGATCTGGGCAGGTTGTTGGAAGGTGCTACTGGTAGAGATCATGGGCAGGTTGTTGGAAGGTGCTACTGGTAGAGATCTGGACAGGTTGTTGGATGTTGTTAGTTTATAGAGACTAGGACAATTTGTTGGAAACTTCTACTGGTAGAGATTTGGACATGTTTGTGAAAACTGCTAGTTGTAGAGAATAAGACGCGTTATTGGAAGATTTGGGACCTTGTGTTCATAGCATAATGGCAATATACTATACATTAATAGTCAGTAATACAGTGTCACCTATTGTATTTCAGATGGTTTGTTCAAAACAACATTCAAGTTACCAGATGTATATGGTGTATATCAATTCCGAGTAGATTACAATAGGATGGGATATACACATCTGTTTAGTACCACTCAGGTAAATATCAATTTATATAGTTCTTCTAAAAATGGCAGTCTCCCGGTCCAGGGCTGAATTTTAATCTTGCGGACCGGTTGTAGCAACCAAAATGTTTTGTTGAAAAGGCCAAGAAATACATTTTTCTAACAAACCTATGTTGGTAAATAAAAGTTCACACCTGTTTCTGGCCTAAGATCAGTATTGACCTGCTTGACTGATCCATGTTGATTGCCCTGTCCCAATTATCGGATAATCCCAAAGCCATACATTACTGGGAGACACATGTTTTCCCTGTGGCACTAAATTATCAAACCTTAATTTATATAAGGGAAATAACTGCTACGGAGCTTTTTAAAATTACAACAGGTGCTTTCTAAGAATAGATATGGAATTTCCGTGTTTTGTTTCTGGAAAATTGATATTACAATACAGTGCACTTACTTGATGAGTTGATGCAATAGGCAGCCGATTGCATAGATACACCCATCACAGCACTGACATATATACATGTACGCTGTATTCCCGTACCCTAGTCAAGTCTACCCTCAGTCTAGTATTACGTCGTAGTACCCCTGGCCTTTGTACGTAGTGATTTTCGTCTTCACTGTTCAAATATCAACAAACTTTACAATAAAAACCTTGCATTAAAAATGATTAAAAAACACCGATTGTACACATTTCTATGGGGGTGTCGTAAAAATATTAGAATGGAATGATATGGGGGGGGGGGGTCCTGACTGTTGATTTCAGCCTGGACTGATTTTATTTTGAAATTTTTTAGAAGCCCTGATACAGTGGATCATGTTTCAGTCATATATAAATGCAAAGCACATTTAGATGCGATTGAAATATTTTTGGTGATTATTCTTAAATAATTGAGTCGATACAACTGATAATTGTTCTTACAACGTTCATCAGGGCCAGATACGGCCTGACATTTCCTTGAGCCAGTTTATCACTGTACGACACTATCTGCGCTTGGTTTATGCCTGGGAGCATGTAATTCAGCGATCAGCATCTTTGATCTACTGTATCATTATATGATCACACAGTTTCTTGTAATCCTATTGGTTTAAGCATATTTAATCGACATTATATAACCCTTGTTAGACTGCTGCTATGATCTGTAATACACAGGTTTACGATCAATATGCTGTGAAATGTCCACATATATACAGTATACTGTGTAACCTAGGGCAATGTGCATATCACAGTATGTGGATTTCCCATTGCACCGGTCAGAAATTCTGCCAACGGATGTCAATTATGCCGTCCCGCCATTATAGTTTATATGTTTCTTATTTAAATGAATGCAAAGGCACTGTTGTTGTAACTTTGTGGCCTACATTTTTGTTTAGATAATTCTCTCGGAAATCACACAATTGTCATGAACTATAATATATTTTGAATTGTAATATGCAATAGGTTGCAAAACTGATTCGTCCTCAAAATGTTTCGTGCTCGTAATAACATGAATGAGACCTTGTTAAATCTGCCCTTTTGAGAACATTCAACATGAAAAAATGCCCTTTTTTCTACCAGCACCCTGCCCCATTTTCAGTCTGGGGGAAACACTAACCCAACAACATATGTCATACCTGTATACATATATGACCACACCCCTAGTTTTAACAGTCTTTAGTCAATTGTTGTTTTACTTGCCAGTATAAAACACTGCAAGCTTGTATAGAAATGTTAATTAATACTGTCTTGTGTTTCTGTTGCACAGGTGTCCGTGCGTCCTCTTCAGCACACACAGTACGAGCGCTTTATTCCGACAGCATACCCGTACTACGTGAGTGCGTTCTCCATGATGATAGGAGTGTGTTTATTCAGTGTAGTATTCCTACATTTCAAAGATGAACAAAAGGAGAAAAGGGACTAGTGTTGCTCAATTCTCATTCATGTAAAACATTATGCAAATAATTGTGGATCAGTCTGTGACATTTCACACGGGGATAATAAAGACTGAGGACTATGTCTGTCCGTGTACCATAATATATTGCAATACAGTCAAAGCTGTGTTTCACCTCTATTAAGCAGTCGACCTGCATTAAGCAACAAGTTTCCAGATTCCCAATATGTCGTTTTATTATACATTTGCCCTCTATTAAGTAACATTACCTCTGTTTATAGTGAAAAACAATCCAATCGAGCCCCGCTCAGGTCGTGTCTCATTTATATGAAAAAGTTGACGGCTTCTTACGGAGGTTTGTGCCACAAGTACTGGTTAATGCTGTGCCACAAGTACTGGTTAATGCTGTGCCACAAGTACTGGTTAATGCTGTGCCACAAGTACTGGTTAATGCTGTGCCACAAGTACTGGTTAATGCTGTGCCACAAGTACTGGTTAATGCTGTGCCACAAGTACTGGTTAATGCTGTGCCACAAGTACTGGTTAATGCTGTGCCACAAGTACTGGTTAATGCTGTGCCACAAGTACTGGTTAATGCTGTGCCACAAGTACTGGTTAATGCTGTGCCACAAGTACTGGTTAATGCTGTGCCACAAGTACTGGTTAATGCTGTGCCACAAGTACTGGTTAATGCTGTGCCACAAGTACTGGTTAATGCTGTGCCACAAGTACTGGTTAATGCTGTGCCACAAGTACTGGTTAATGCTGTGCCACAAGTACTGGTTAATGCTGAAGCCTACCCGGGAAAGGTGTAAACTGACCGCCGGCGATAAAATCCCAAAATAGTGCTGATGTAGGCGTAAATCCCAAACAAATAAACTGGTGAACTTTTGCTTGGTTTAGTTGTTACAGTACTTGTTCTATGTTGTTACTGTGCAAAATACCAGTACAGTTGACTACAGTCAAGCCAAGGGAATAGCAGAAAGTGGCTGCTTAATGCAGATTGGCTGTTTAATAGAGATGACCACTAACACAGGTTTTACTGTACTTCTCACTATTTTAGCAAGAACATCAATCCAACATCCCTGTAGGATTATACTCCAGGCATTCATATACATGTCTGTGGCATACATTATAAATACAACTGCAATTCATAGTGTACCATTCTATTCTAGAATGTATATTAAGACATATAGTAAGTTATCGGTCCGCCTCCATGGTCGAGTGGTTACGGTCGCTGACTTGTATACCATTGTAGCATATCATCACTGATGTCCTGAGTCCCGTTCAGGCTGTGTCTCATTTATATGAAAATGTTGGCAGTTTCTTGAATGCAAAATCTGAACAAAACAAAGTAAGTTAGTAGTAAATCTGGAAAATGAATTCCACTGGGCCTCCGGTCGGATTTAAAATCCTGTTCGTCCCTACTAATGCTTGATTGGGGAGGGGGGTGGTAGTAAATATGAAGAAACTGGCAGCCCGGATTTGTTACCTGTAGAACTAATAATTTCTCTTGTCACAGTCTGATTGTTTTACGTTTGCTATAATGTTTAATAAATGCATTACATCTACATCTGTATCATGTGTAACATATTGCATGTATGTCATGTATATTGCCAGGGCTTCTAAAATTGTCAGTATGCAGGTCTTGGACAGAATTTTGTAACAAGAAATCTGTCATAAAAC
The DNA here is from genome assembly GCA_014843695.1 of Archivesica marissinica. Classification (NCBI taxonomy): domain Eukaryota; kingdom Metazoa; phylum Mollusca; class Bivalvia; order Venerida; family Vesicomyidae; genus Archivesica; species Archivesica marissinica. Next base: position 31,340,096 of record CM026401.1, read on the forward strand.
CTTCAAAAGATGCTTGAAACCCCAGTTCCATGAGTTATGTTATTGCACGTCTGGACCAAACATGTAAAACTTTAATTGCATTATATTGCCAATAATTAACTGCTTTATGCGTCGGACTAGGACTCGAAAACCATTAATGCAACAAACTGTCATATCCTGTTGTAAATGCAAACATGTTGAAAGGTCATTGGGGGCGTGGTGCTGTCGTAGAATGAGAATTCAGAAGCCCTGTTTATTGCATCAATAATGAACTGTACAAATAAATAGAAAAACATAACTGTTTATTGATTCATTGTCTTATTTTCTAGAATGCTACAAAGTGTCAATAGTTATGCATGTTTGTAGAATGTTGCCAATTTGATTATAATCTATATAACATTTTCTATCAAAATAAAATTACATGAGTTGAGGGTTGAGTCCAGTTTATTCCATCAAGGCTGAACACGGGTTAATGTAACGAGTTTCCTCCAAGGCTAAATGTGAGCTATTGTAACGAGTTTCCTTCATCAAGGCTAAATGTGAGCTATTGTAACGAGTTTCCTTCATCAAGGCTAAATGTGAGCTATTGTAACGAGTTTCCTCCAAGGCTAAATGTGAGCTATTGTAACGAGTTTCCTCCATCAAGGCTAAATGTGAGCTATTGTAACGAGTTTCCTTCAAGGCTAAATGTGAGCTATTGTAACGAGTTTCCTTCAAGGCTAAATGTGAGCTATTGTAACGAGTTTCCTCCAAGGCTAAATGTGAGCTATTGTAACGAGTTTCCTCCAAGGCTAAATGTGAGCTATTGTAACGAGTTTCCTCCATCAAGGCTAAATGTGAGCTATTGTAACGAGTTTCCTTCATCAAGGCTAAATGTGAGCTATTGTAACGAGTTTCCTCCAAGGCTAAATGTGAGCTATTGTAACGAGTTTCCTCCAAGGCTAAATGTGAGCTATTGTAACGAGTTTCCTCCATCAACAAATCAAGGCTAAATGTGAGCTATTGTAACGAGTTTCCTCCATCAAGGCTAAATGTGAGCTATTGTAACGAGTTTCCTCCATCAAGGCTAAATGTGAGCTATTGTAACGAGTTTCCTCCAAGGCTAAATGTGAGCTATTGTAACGAGTTTCCTCCAAGGCTAAATGTGAGCTATTGTAACGAGTTTCCTCCATCAAGGCTAAATGTGAGCTATTGTAACGAGTTTCCTTCATCAAGGCTAAATGTGAGCTATTGTAACGAGTTTCCTCCATCAAGGCTAAATGTGAGCTATTGTAACGAGTTTCCTTCAAGGCTAAATGTGAGCTATTGTAACGAGTTTCCTCCATCAAGGCTAAATGTGAGCTATTGTAACGAGTTTCCTTCAAGGCTAAATGTGACATCAAGGCTAAATGTGAGCTATTGTAACGAGTTTCCTCCATCAAGGCTAAATGTGAGCTATTGTAACGAGTTTCCTCCATCAAGGCTAAATGTGAGCTATTGTAACGAGTTTCCTCCATCAAGGCTAAATGTGAGCTATTGTAACGAGTTTCCTTCATCAAGGCTAAATGTGAGCTATTGTAACGAGTTTCCTTCATCAAGGCTAAATGTGAGCTATTGTAACGAGTTTCCTCCATCAAGGCTAAATGTGAGCTATTGTAACGAGTTTCCTCCAAGGCTAAATGTGAGCTATTGTAACGAGTTTCCTCCAAGCTAAATGTGAGCTATTGCATCAAGGCTAAATGTGAGCTATTGTAACGAGTTTCCTTCATCAAGGCTAAATGTGAGCTATTGTAACGAGTTTCCTCCAAGGCTAAATGTGAGCTATTGTAATGAGTTTCCTTCATCAAGGCTAAATGTGAGCTATTGTAACGAGTTTCCTTCATCAAGGCTAAATGTGAGCTATTGTAACGAGTTTCCTTCATCAAGGCTAAATGTGAGCTATTGTAACGAGTTTCCTCCATCAAGGCTAAATGTGAGCTATTGTAACGAGTTTCCTCCAAGGCTAAATGTGAGCTATTGTAACGAGTTTCCTCCAAGGCTAAATGTGAGCTATTGTAACGAGTTTCCTTCATCAAGGCTAAATGTGAGCTATTGTAACGAGTTTCCTCCATCAAGGCTAAATGTGAGCTATTGTAACGAGTTTCCTCCAAGCTAAATGTGAGCTATTGCATCAAGGCTAAATGTGAGCTATTGTAACGAGTTTCCTTCATCAAGGCTAAATGTGAGCTATTGTAACGAGTTTCCTCCAAGGCTAAATGTGAGCTATTGTAACGAGTTTCCTTCATCAAGGCTAAATGTGAGCTATTGTAACGAGTTTCCTTCATCAAGGCTAAATGTGAGCTATTGTAACGAGTTTCCTTCATCAAGGCTAAATGTGAGCTATTGTAACGAGTTTCCTCCATCAAGGCTAAATGTGAGCTATTGTAACGAGTTTCTTCCAAGGCTAAATGTGAGCTATTGTAACGAGTTTCCTCCAAGGCTAAATGTGAGCTATTGTAACGAGTTTCCTCCAAGGCTAAATGTGAGCTATTGTAACGAGTTTCCTCCAAGGCTAAATGTGAGCTATTGTAACGAGTTTCCTCCATCAAGGCTAAATGTGAGCTATTGTAACGAGTTTCCTCCATCAAGGCTAAATGTGAGCTATTGTAACGAGTTTCCTTCATCAAGGCTAAATGTGAGCTATTGTAACGAGTTTCCTCCATCAAGGCTAAATGTGAGCTATTGTAACGAGTTTCCTCCATCAAGGCTAAATGTGAGCTATTGTAACGAGTTTCCTCCATCAAGGCTAAATGTGAGCTATTGTAACGAGTTTCATCAAGGCTAAATGTGAGCTATTGTAACGAGTTTCCTCCATCAAGGCTAAATGTGAGCTATTGTAACGAGTTTCCTCCAAGGCTAAATGTGAGCTATTGTAACGAGTTTCCTCCAAGGCTAAATGTGAGCTATTGTAACGAGTTTCCTCCATCAAGGCTAAATGTGAGCTATTGTAACGAGTTTCCTTCATCAAGGCTAAATGTGAGCTATTGTAACGAGTTTCCTTCATCAAGGCTAAATGTGAGCTATTGTAACGAGTTTCCTTCATCAAGGCTAAATGTGAGCTATTGTAACGAGTTTCCTCCATCAAGGCTAAATGTGAGCTATTGTAACGAGTTTCCTTCATCAAGGCTAAATGTGAGCTATTGTAACGAGTTTCCTTCATCAAGGCTAAATGTGAGCTATTGCATCAAGGCTAAATGTGAGCTATTGTAACGAGTTTCCTTCATCAAGGCTAAATGTGAGCTATTGTAACGAGTTTCCTCCATCAAGGCTAAATGTGAGCTATTGTAACGAGTTTCCTCCATCAAGGCTAAATGTGAGCTATTGTAACGAGTTTCCTCCAAGGCTAAATGTGAGCTATTGTAACGAGTTTCCTCCATCAAGGCTAAATGTGAGCTATTGTAACGAGTTTCCTTCATCAAGGCTAAATGTGAGCTATTGTAACGAGTTTCCTTCAAGGCTAAATGTGAGCTATTGTAACGAGTTTCCTCCAAGGCTAAATGTGAGCTATTGTAACGAGTTTCCTTCATCAAGGCTAAATGTGAGCTATTGTAACGAGTTTCCTCCATCAAGGCTAAATGTGAGCTATTGTAACGAGTTTCCTTCATCAAGGCTAAATGTGAGCTATTGTAACGAGTTTCCTCCATCAAGGCTAAATGTGAGCTATTGTAACGAGTTTCCTCCATCAAGGCTAAATGTGAGCTATTGTAACGAGTTTCCTCCATCAAGGCTAAATGTGAGCTATTGTAACGAGTTTCCTCCATCAAGGCTAAATGTGAGCTATTGTAACGAGTTTCCTTCATCAAGGCTAAATGTGAGCTATTGTAACGAGTTTCCTCCATCAAGGCTAAATGTGAGCTATTGTAACGAGTTTCCTTCATCAAGGCTAAATGTGAGCTATTGTAACGAGTTTCCTTCATCAAGGCTAAATGTGAGCTATTGTAATGAGTTTCCTTCATCAAGGCTAAATGTGAGCTATTGTAATGAATTTCCTTCATCAAGGCTAAATGTGAGCTATTGTAACGAGTTTCCTCCATCAAGGCTAAATGTGGGCTATTGTAACGAGTTTCCTCATCAAGGCTAAATGTGAGCTATTGTAACGAGTTTCCTCCATCAAGGCTAAATGTGAGCTATTGTAACGAGTTTCCTCCATCAAGGCTAAATGTGAGCTATTGTAACGAGTTTCCTCCATCAAGGCTAAATGTGAGCTATTGTAACGAGTTTCCTTCATCAAGGCTAAATGTGAGCTATTGTAACGAGTTTCCTCCACAAGGCTAAATGTGAGCTATTGCATCAAGGCTAAATGTGAGCTATTGTAACGAGTTTCCTTCATCAAGGCTAAATGTGAGCTATTGTAACGAGTTTCCTCCATCAAGGCTAAATGTGAGCTATTGTAACGAGTTTCCTCCAAGGCTAAATGTGAGCTATTGTAACGAGTTTCCTCCATCAAGGCTAAATGTGAGCTATTGTAACGAGTTTCCTTCAAGGCTAAATGTGAGCTATTGTAACGAGTTTCCTTCAAGGCTAAATGTGAGCTATTGTAACGAGTTTCATCAAGGCTAAATGTGAGCTATTGTAACGAGTTTCCTCCAAGGCTAAATGTGAGCTATTGTAACGAGTTTCCTCCATCAAGGCTAAATGTGAGCTATTGTAACGAGTTTCCTCCATCAAGGCTAAATGTGAGCTATTGTAACGAGTTTCCTCCATCAAGGCTAAATGTGAGCTATTGTAACGAGTTTCCTCCAAGGCTAAATGTGAGCTATTGTAACGAGTTTCCTCCATCAAGGCTAAATGTGAGCTATTGTAACGAGTTTCCTCCAAGGCTAAATGTGAGCTATTGTAACGAGTTTCCTCCAAGGCTAAATGTGAGCTATTGTAACGAGTTTCCTCCAAGGCTAAATGTGAGCTATTGTAACGAGTTTCCTTCATCAAGGCTAAATGTGAGCTATTGTAACGAGTTTCCTCCATCAAGGCTAAATGTGAGCTATTGTAACGAGTTTCCTTCATCAAGGCTAAATGTGAGCTATTGTAACGAGTTTCCTCCATCAAGGCTAAATGTGAGCTATTGTAACGAGTTTCCTCCAAGGCTAAATGTGAGCTATTGTAACGAGTTTCCTCCATCAAGGCTAAATGTGAGCTATTGTAACGAGTTTCCTCCAAGGCTAAATGTGAGCTATTGTAACGAGTTTCCTCCAAGGCTAAATGTGAGCTATTGTAACGAGTTTCCTCCATCAAGGCTAAATGTGAGCTATTGTAACGAGTTTCCTTCATCAAGGCTAAATGTGAGCTATTGCATCAAGGCTAAATGTGAGCTATTGTAACGAGTTTCCTTCATCAAGGCTAAATGTGAGCTATTGTAACGAGTTTCCTCCATCAAGGCTAAATGTGAGCTATTGTAACGAGTTCCTTCATCAAGGCTAAATGTGAGCTATTGCATCAAGGCTAAATGTGAGCTATTGTAACGAGTTTCCTTCATCAAGGCTAAATGTGAGCTATTGTAATGAGTTTCCTCCATCAAGGCTAAATGTGAGCTATTGTAACGAGTTTCCTCCATCAAGGCTAAATGTGAGCTATTGTAACGAGTTTCCTCCAAGGCTAAATGTGAGCTATTGTAACGAGTTTCCTCCATCAAGGCTAAATGTGAGCTATTGTAACGAGTTTCCTTCATCAAGGCTAAATGTGAGCTATTGTAACGAGTTTCCTTCAAGGCTAAATGTGAGCTATTGTAAGATTTCCTTCATCAAGGCTAAATGTGAGCTATTGTAATGAATTTCCTTCATCAAGGCTAAATGTGAGCTATTGTAATGAATTTCCTTCATCAAGGCTAAATGTGGGCTATTGTAACGAGTTTCCTCCATCAAGGCTAAATGTGAGCTATTGTAACGAGTTTCCTTCATCAAGGCTAAATGTGAGCTATTGTAACGAGTTTCCTCCATCAAGGCTAAATGTGAGCTATTGTAACGAGTTTCCTCTTCATCAAGGCTAAATGTGAGCTATTGTAACGAGTTTCCTTCATCAAGGCTAAATGTGAGCTATTGTAACGAGTTTCCTCCAAGGCTAAATGTGAGCTATTGTAACGAGTTTCCTCCATCAAGGCTAAATGTGAGCTATTGTAACGAGTTTCCTTCAAGGCTAAATGTGAGCTATTGTAACGAGTTTCCTTCATCAAGGCTAAATGTGAGCTATTGTAACGAGTTTCCTTCATCAAGGCTAAATGTGAGCTATTGTAACGAGTTTCCTTCATCAAGGCTAAATGTGAGCTATTGTAACGAGTTTCCTTCATCAAGGCTAAATGTGAGCTATTGTAACGAGTTTCCTCCATCAAGGCTAAATGTGAGCTATTGTAACGAGTTTCCTCCATCAAGGCTAAATGTGAGCTATTGTAACGAGTTTCCTCCAAGGCTAAATGTGAGCTATTGTAACGAGTTTCCTCATCAAGGCTAAATGTGAGCTATTGTAACGAGTTTCCTCATCAAGGCTAAATGTGAGCTATTGTAACGAGTTTCCTTCATCAAGGCTAAATGTGAGCTATTGTAACGAGTTTCCTCCATCAAGGCTAAATGTGAGCTATTGTAACGAGTTTCCTTCATCAAGGCTAAATGTGAGCTATTGTAACGAGTTTCCTTCATCAAGGCTAAATGTGAGCTATTGTAACGAGTTTCCTCCATCAAGGCTAAATGTGAGCTATTGTAACGAGTTTCCTTCATCAAGGCTAAATGTGAGCTATTGTAACGAGTTTCCTTCATCAAGGCTAAATGTGAGCTATTGTAACGAGTTTCCTTCATCAAGGCTAAATGTGAGCTATTGCATCAAGGCTAAATGTGAGCTATTGTAACGAGTTTCCTTCATCAAGGCTAAATGTGAGCTATTGTAATGAGTTTCCTCCATCAAGGCTAAATGTGAGCTATTGTAACGAGTTCCTTCATCAAGGCTAAATGTGAGCTATTGCATCAAGGCTAAATGTGAGCTATTGTAACGAGTTTCCTTCATCAAGGCTAAATGTGAGCTATTGTAACGAGTTTCCTCCAAGGCTAAATGTGAGCTATTGTAACGAGTTTCCTCCATCAAGGCTAAATGTGAGCTATTGTAACGAGTTTCCTTCATCAAGGCTAAATGTGAGCTATTGTAACGAGTTTCCTTCAAGGCTAAATGTGAGCTATTGTAACGAGTTTCCTTCATCAAGGCTAAATGTGAGCTATTGTAACGAGTTTCCTTCATCAAGGCTAAATGTGAGCTATTGTAACGAGTTTCCTCCATCAAGGCTAAATGTGAGCTATTGTAACGAGTTTCCTTCATCAAGGCTAAATGTGAGCTATTGTAACGAGTTTCCTTCATCAAGGCTAAATGTGAGCTATTGTAACGAGTTTCCTTCATCAAGGCTAAATGTGAGCTATTGCATCAAGGCTAAATGTGAGCTATTGTAACGAGTTTCCTTCATCAAGGCTAAATGTGAGCTATTGTAACGAGTTTCCCATCAAGGCTAAATGTGAGCTATTGTAACGAGTTTCCTCCATCAAGGCTAAATGTGAGCTATTGTAACGAGTTTCCTCCATCAAGGCTAAATGTGAGCTATTGTAACGAGTTTCCTCAAGGCTAAATGTGAGCTATTGTAACGAGTTTCCTTCAAGGCTAAATGTGAGCTATTGTAACGAGTTTCCTCAGGCTAAATGTGAGCTATTGTAACGAGTTCCTCCAAGGCTAAATGTGAGCTATTGTAACGAGTTTCCTTCATCAAGGCTAAATGTGAGCTATTGTAACGAGTTTCCTTCATCAAGGCTAAATGTGAGCTATTGTAACGAGTTTCCTTCATCAAGGCTAAATGTGAGCTATTGTAACGAGTTTCCTCCATCAAGGCTAAATGTGAGCTATTGTAACGAGTTTCCTTCATCAAGGCTAAATGTGAGCTATTGTAACGAGTTTCCTCCATCAAGGCTAAATGTGAGCTATTGTAACGAGTTTCCTTCATCAAGGCTAAATGTGAGCTATTGTAACGAGTTTCCTCATCAAGGCTAAATGTGAGCTATTGTAACGAGTTTCCTTCATCAAGGCTAAATGTGAGCTATTGTAACGAGTTTCCTCCATCAAGGCTAAATGTGAGCTATTGTAACGAGTTTCCTCCATCAAGGCTAAATGTGAGCTATTGTAACGAGTTTCCTCCAAGGCTAAATGTGAGCTATTGTAACGAGTTTCCTCCATCAAGGCTAAATGTGAGCTATTGTAACGAGTTTCCTTCATCAAGGCTAAATGTGAGCTATTGTAACGAGTTTCCTCCATCAAGGCTAAATGTGAGCTATTGTAACGAGTTTCCTCCATCAAGGCTAAATGTGAGCTATTGTAACGAGTTTCCTCCAAGGCTAAATGTGAGCTATTGTAACGAGTCCTTCATCAAGGCTAAATGTGAGCTATTGTAACGAGTTTCTTCTGCATCAAGGCTAAATGTGAGCTATTGTAACGAGTTTCCTTCATCAAGGCTAAATGTGAGCTATTGTAACGAGTTTCCTCCATCAAGGCTAAATGTGAGCTATTGTAACGAGTTTCCTCAAGGCTAAATGTGAGCTATTGTAACGAGTTTCCTTCATCAAGGCTAAATGTGAGCTATTGTAACGAGTTTCATCAAGGCTAAATGTGAGCTATTGTAACGAGTTTCCTCAAGGCTAAATGTGAGCTATTGTAACGAGTTTCCTCAAGGCTAAATGTGAGCTATTGTAACGAGTTTCCCCAAGGCTAAATGTGAGCTATTGTAACGAGTTTCCCATCAAGGCTAAATGTGAGCTATTGTAACGAGTTTCCTCCATCAAGGCTAAATGTGAGCTATTGTAACGAGTTTCCTCCATCAAGGCTAAATGTGAGCTATTGTAACGAGTTTCCTCCAAGGCTAAATGTGAGCTATTGTAACGAGTTTCCTCCATCAAGGCTAAATGTGAGCTATTGTAACGAGTTTCCTCCAAGGCTAAATGTGA
>CM026401.1:31350049-31365453 GCA_014843695.1 Archivesica marissinica
GTCGACTAATGATATATGCTATATATGATCTATAAACGTATATGATACTTATTAATGATCTACGTTTATATACACGTCGACTAGTGATATATGCTATATATGATCTATAAAAGTTTCTGATACTTATTAATGATCTACGTTTATATACACGTCGACTAGTGATATATGCTATATATGATCTATAAACGTTTCTGATACTTATTAATGATCTACGTTTATATACACGTCGGCTAGTGCTATATGCTATATATGATCTATAAACGTTTCTGATACTTATTAATGATCTACGTTTATATACACGTCGACTAGTGATATATGCTATATATGATCTATAAACGTTTCTGATACTTATTAATGATCTACGTTTATATACACGTCGGCTAGTGATATATGCTATATATGATCTATAAACGTTTCTGATACTTATTAATGATATACGTTTATATACACGTCGGCTAGTGATATATGCTATATATGATCTATAAACGTTTCTGATACTTATTAATGATCTACGTTTATATACACGTCGACTAGTGATATATGCTATATATGATCTATAAACGTTTCTGATACTTATTAATGATATACGTTGATATACACGTCGACTAGTGATATATGCTATATATGATCTATAAACGTTTCTGATACTTATTAATGATCTACGTTTATATACACGTCGACTAGTGATATATGCTATATATGATTTATAAACGTTTATGATAATGATCTAAGCTTCTATTAATGATCTACGTTTATATACACGTCGACTAGTGATATATGCTATATATGATCTATAAACGTTTCTGATACTTATTAATGATATACGTTTATATACACGTCGACTAGTGATATATGCTATATATGATTTATGAAAGTTTATGATAATGATCTAAGCTTCTATTAATGATCTACGTTTATATACACGTCGACTAGTGATATATGCTATATATGATCTATAAACGTTTCTGATACTTATTAATGATCTACGTTTATATACACGTCGACTAGTGATATATGCTATATATGATTATGAAAGTTTATGATAATGATCTAAGCTTCTATTAATGATCTACGTTTATATACACGTCGACTAGTGATATATGCTATATATGATTTATGAAAGTTTATGATAATGATCTAAGCTTCTATTAATGATCTACGTTTATATACACGTCGACTAGTGATATATGCTATATATGATTTATGAAAGTTTATGATAATGATCTAAGCTTCTATTAATGATCTACGTTTATATACACGTCGACTAGTGATATATGCTATATATGATTTATGAAAGTTTATGATAATGATCTAAGCTTCTATTAATGATCTACGTTTATATACACGTCGACTAGTGATATATGCTATATATGATTTATGAAAGTTTATGATAATGATCTAAGCGTCTATTAATGATCTACGTTTATATACACGTCGACTAGTGATATATGCTATATATGATTTATGAAAGTTTATGATAATGATCTAAGCTTCTATTAATGATCTACGTTTATATACACGTCGACTAGTGATATATGCTATATATGATTTATGAAAGTTTATGATAATGATCTAAGCGTCTATTAATGATCTACGTTTATATACAATGATTATAACAACATACGCGTACACTATTTATTATATTTGTATGCTTAGATGTATTAATTATAGACGCTTACATTAATACGTTTAGACTACGTTAATGATCTATGTTTATATTATTGATATAAATACATTTACACTGTGTTATGTTCATATTAATAAGTTATAATTATTTACATTGATGATGCATGTTTATATTATGTGTAAAGAAGTATTTGTAAAATGACGTATGAATCTCTATCTTGCAATATATTATTTGTTTATGCAAATTTAAATGTACTTGTAATTTGATTGCATTTTCTGATGTGCTATAACACATTTACGATATACTAAAATCCAATATTTCGCCTCGTTGGCAGACATAAACATATGTTTATGGTAGATGTTAAGTGGTACGTGATACGTTAGTATAGCACAGTCAGTCTATAATGGACTTTATTTCTGTACGAACATAAACCATTACATCATTTATAATTTTCAATGTTTCACTTGAGTTATATTTTTAAGTAATGAAGCGCTGGTTAATATTTTATCGGGGTATAAACAACTCCACTGGGCGCGTTTACAATTAGCATGGAAAGGCATCCATACTAACTTTAACTACACCCTATATAGTTCATATCCCGATGTCATTTCCGCAATCTTTAAGCACGCCCAATGTAGTTTATACACTGATGGCATTTCTGTAAACGTTAAGCACGCCCAATGTAGTTTATACACTGATGGCATTCCCGCAAACGTTAAGCACGCCCAATATAGTTTATACACTGATGACATTCCCGCAAACGTTAAGCACGCCTAATGTAGTTTATACACTGATGACATTCCCGCAAACGTTAAGCACGCCCAATGTAGTTTATACACTGATGACATTCCCGCAAACGTTAAGCACGCCCAATGTAGTTTATACACTGATGACATTCCCGCAAACGTTAAGCACGCCCAATGTAGTTTATGCACTGATGACATTCCCGCAAACGTTAAGCACGTACAGCTTCTAAACAGTGAACAGAAGCAATTCAGTTTGCTATCCGACAACGTACAACCTCTAAACAGTGAACAGAAGCAATTCAGTTACATCATAGAAGGCGGTACATGTAACAACCCGGATGCTCATCTACTGCCTATTTTAAATTGTTTGCTGTATTTTGTTTTACTATCCCCAATGAGAGACATCTCTAATTTTCTATTACCTCCCTTGGCAGATAAAGTCTGATTTATTCCAAAATGTGAATAGGTTCTTTTAGTTAGAAGCCTTTGTTTTTACTGTTGTTCCCTAACCAGGTGTTGCGGTATGATAATTATGATTTTATCAAAATTGTGTTAATTAACTGATAGCAGTGTTTTACAAATAAGTACTTTTAGGGATTATTCAGGGGCAGTAACTGACCGATGTCTCTCATTGATCAGTTTGGTCCGTAGCGCAACATATTATAAAAGCAATATATTGTGCACATAATTTATGTATTATTTAGTAGAACATTTTGTCCTAGTTTCAATCGTTGTTATAGTCCATGTACTTAGCATATTTTTTTAAACAAAGCATGGACAATAATCAACAGTACATAGCCATTTCATTTATCATGAAATCAAATCCAGCAAATTGTACCGGTCCGTGTCTTTAATAATATGTACAGGAGATGAAGAAAATTTTATTTTCCAATTTTAATTAAATTTTAATAGTTCATAATTGTAAAATACATATATACATAAAAGCATTAACATTAAAAATGTGTCGATATCTGAAAATCATATCCCGGTGTTACTGGTTTCCGAAGATGTAGTACATAACGGACTCCTATTGGTTTAGAATGTCCATATACTGCAAACAATTTGATGTCACCGAATAAACAATATTTTACCTTTCACTCACAAAAATCTCGAAGAAAACGATTGTTTACTTTGTAAGAAAAGTTGACAAAATGGCGGCATCTCATTCTCAGTAATCCGGAATGACGTCACACGTTTTCGCCTTACTGTGGAAATTGCCTACAGCGCGAGCATTAGTATGTAAGCAACAGTTCTTCTTAACAAAACAATATAAATAAGGAACACTTTCTTTAATAACAGACTTAATTTATCATTTTCACTCAAAATTCATTTGTTGGACAGCATTTTGTCTATATAGTATATACTGTATCTAAAACACTTAACATTTAGTTTTAACTTGGACAAACACACGGGACATAAGAAGTTGTCACCCCTCCTAATTACTCTGACTGGGTGCAGAACCGTAAGTGGACCAATCCATCGAACACATCACACGGTGCCTAACAGAGAATAACTAGGTTTACACAACCATGTATATCAGTTGGAGAACTTCTGTGACAACACATGGACATGAAGGCGAAAAACAGTGAAACTCGATATTATTCATAAGGACCCCCCTTGTGTGTAATAACGGACGAAACATGGAAGAGTGAGACTATAATGACACTTTTCATTCGTAAATATATTGGCGTGGTAGACGATGTATATGTCATTTTGGGGAGACAATTGCTAATTTCTTTAAGAAATGATATTTATATGGCGACATAAAACGGATATAGTGAAATTAGTGACAACTGGGGTAGATTTAAAGTTGTCACCGTTTATTTACCTGTCTGATCTCCATGTTCGATTAGAAATAGATTGGAAGTGTGTGTTTTACGTTTATTTATCGTCGCTACCGGTTACCCATATGAGCGACACCTCCTGAAAATTGGAAGTGTGGGTTACGTTTATTTATCGTCGCTACCGGTTGCCCATATGAGCGACGCCTCCTGAAGAGATTAGTCATTTTAGATTTTTGGAGGATAGTGCAATGATACAGAGAGAAACCCATTCCAGAATCTCTGGTTCTTTTACGTGCACGGCGTACAGCACCGACACGAGACCTCGGTTTAATGTCCCATTTGAAAGACTGTTAATTTTATTAGGGTCAGACGGGGGATCGAACCTGCGATCCCTTGATTACCAGTCCAGCGTGATACCACTGGACTACAGATCCGTCTGTACAATAACGACCCGTTTCAATATGTAATGTATACCAAAACAGTCTAAATATATGTAAGGCTATTTTATGTTTTATTTGAAAATCATATTGGTAAGGTTGTACTGTAAAAGTAAATTTCTCCAGAGTGATTGATATAAGTTATAAGAACTTGTTTCGCAATCGAGCTAAAATAAATTTGTACAAACTAAAAGTAAATTTGAAAATCTTAAACAAACACAAGATCCGTTGTTTTCAACACCACTACACCAGGACTGTTTGTAGACATCTAAATCCCTTTCACGGAAAACCATAACTATCAAGTAAACCCAATTCTTAACAACCCCGACTAATTGCAATCTACAACTTTGCAAACATATTTGATAATACATGTAAAACGATAGAGGAAATCGACCAAGCTGCAGGTTAAAGATTCAGCACTTTGAATGCTTTTACAAACTATTAGATGAATCCACAATATTTCCTTTGATTTCCCGAAGACCCAAATTTCTTAGACCCAGCATGACTAGCCTTTCAATTTGCCGTCATTTATTAATACTGTATAAATAATCATGTTGTTGCACATGGATAGGCTGCTTTCAATAGTTGTATGAACATTTAAAGGATTAAGAGCAGACGTATATGTCCTGGTTCTACAACATCAACCATCAAGCCAGTCGGCCTATTAACAAACTTACTCGGCACAATACCGTGAGTAACCGGCGTGAAACTGTCAACATGCATTCATTGACTGATCATCGTTACAAGTACTAACATATGCATTCATTGACTGATCATCATTACAAGTACTAACATATGCATTCATTGACTGATCATCGTTACAAGTACTAACATATGCATTCATTGACTGATCATCGTTACAAGTACTAACATATGCATTCATTGATGGATCATCGTTACAAGTACTAACATATGCATTCATTGATGGATCATCGTTACAAGTACTAACATATGCATTCATTGATGGATCATCGTTACAAGTACTAACATATGCATTCATTGATGGATCATCATTACAAGTACTAACATATGCATTCATTGACTGATCATCGTTACAAGTACTAACATATGCATTCATTGACTGATCATCATTACAAGTACTAACATATGCATTCATTGACTGATCATCGTTACAAGTACTAACATATGCATTCATTGACTGATCATCGTTACAAGTACTAACATATGCATTCATTGACTGATCATCATTACAAGTACTAACATATGCATTCATTGACTGATCATCGTTACAAGTACTAACATATGCATTCATTGACTGATTATTACAAGTACTAACATATGCATTCATTGATGGATCATCGTTACAAGTACTAACATATGCATTCATTGATGGATCATCATTACAAGTACTAACATATGCATTCATTGACTGATTATTACAAGAACTAACATATGCATTCATTGACTGATCATTACAAGTACTAACGTATACATTCATTGATGGATCATCATTACAAGTACTAACGTATGCATTCATTGATGGATCACCATTACAAGTACTAACATATGCATTCATTGAAGGATCATCATTACAAGTACTAACACATGCATTCATTGATGGATCATCATTACAAGTACTAACATATGCATTCATTGATGGATCATCATTACAAGTACTAACATATGCATGCATTGATGGATAATCATTACAAGTACTAACATATGCATTCATTGATGGATCATCATTACAAGTACTAACATATGCATTCATTGATGGATCATCATTACAAGTACTAACATATGCATGCATTCATTGACTGATCATTACAAATACTAACATATGCATTCATTGATGGATCATCATTACAAGTACTAACATATGCATTCATTGATGGATCATCATTACAAGTACTAACATATGCATTCATTGACTGATTATTACAAGAACTAACATATGCATTCATTGACTGATCATTACAAGTACTAACGTATACATTCATTGATGGATCATCATTACAAGTACTAACGTATGCATTCATTGATGGATCACCATTACAAGTACTAACATATGCATTCATTGAAGGATCATCATTACAAGTACTAACACATGCATTCATTGATGGATCATCATTACAAGTACTAACATATGCATTCATTGATGGATCATCATTACAAGTACTAACATATGCATGCATTGATGGATCATCATTACAAGTACTAACATATGCATTCATTGATGGATCATCATTACAAGTACTAACATATGCATTCATTGATGGATCATCATTACAAGTACTAACATATGCATGCATTCATTGACTGATCATTACAAATACTAACATATGCATTCATTGATGGATCACCATTACAAGTACTAACATATGCATTCATTGATGGATCATCATTAAAAGTACTAACATATGCATTCATTGACTGATCATTACAAGTACTAACATATGCATTCATTGATGGATCATCATTATAAGTACTAACATATGCATTCATTGACTGATCATCATTACAAGTACTAACATATACATTCATTGATGGATCATCGTTACAAGTACTAACATATGCATTCATTGATGGATCATTACAAGTACTAACATATACATTCATTGACTGATCATTACAAGTACTAACATATATTCATTCATGGATCATCATTACAAGTACTAAAATATGCATTCATTGATGGATCATCATTACAAGTACTAACATATGCATTCATTGACTGATCATCATTACAAGTACTAACATATGCATTCATTGATGGATCATTATTACAAGTACTAACATATGCATTCATTGATGGATCATCATTACAAGTACTAACATATGCATTCATTGATGGATCATCATTACAGGTACTAACATATGCATTCATTGATGGATCATCATTACAAGTACTAACATATGCATTCATTGACTGATCATCATTACAAGTACTAACATATGCATTCATTGACTGATCACCATTACAAGTACTAACATATGCATTCATTTACTGATCATC
Source organism: Archivesica marissinica (assembly GCA_014843695.1). Taxonomy (NCBI): domain Eukaryota; kingdom Metazoa; phylum Mollusca; class Bivalvia; order Venerida; family Vesicomyidae; genus Archivesica; species Archivesica marissinica. The sequence goes on from CM026401.1 coordinate 31,357,621, forward strand.
ATTACAAGTACTAACATATACATTCATTGATGGATCATCATTACAAGTACTAACATATGCATTCATTGATGGATCATTACAAGTACTAACATATGCATGCATTGATGGATCATCATTACAAGTACTAACATATGCATTCATTGATGGATAATTACAAGTACTAACATATGCATGCATTGATGGATCATCATTACAAGTACTAAAATATGCATGCATTGATGGATCATCATTACAAGTACTAACATATGCATGCATTGATGGATCATTACAAGTACTAACATATGCATGCATTGACTGATCATCATTACAAGTACTAACATATGCATTCATTGATGGATCATTATTACAAGTACTAACATATGCATTCATTGATGGATCATCATTACAAGTACTAACATATGCATTCATTGATGGATCATCATTACAGGTACTAACCAATGCATTCATTGATGGATCATCATTACAAGTACTAACATATGCATTCATTGACTGATCATTACAAGTACTAACATATGCATTCATTGACTGATCATCATTACAAGTACTAACATATGCATTCATTGACTGATCACCATTACAAGTACTAACATATGCATTCATTTACTGATCATCATTACAAGTACTAACATATACATTCATTGATGGATCATCATTACAAGTACTAACATATACATTCATTGATGGATCATCATTACAAGTACTAACATATGCATTCATTTACTGATCATCATTACAAGTACTAACATATGCATTCATTTACTGATCATCATTACAAGTACTAACATATACATTCATTGATGGATCATCATTACAAGTACTAACATATGCATGCATTGATGGATCATCATTACAAGTACTAACATATGCATTCATTGATGGATAATTACAAGTACTAACATATGCATGTATTGATGGATCATCATTACAAGTACTAATATATGCATTCATTGATGGATCATCATTACAAGTACTAACATATACATTCATTGATGGATCATCATTACAAGTACTAACATATGCATGCATTGATGGATCATCATTACAAGTACTAACATATGCATTCATTGATGGATCATCATTACAAGTACTAACATATACATTCATTGATGGATCATCATTACAAGTACTAACATATGCATTCATTGATGGATCATTACAAGTACTAACATATGCATGCATTGATGGATCATCATTACAAGTACTAACATATGCATGCATTGATGGATCATCATTACAAGTACTAACATATGCATGCATTGATGGATCATTACAAGTACTAACATATGCATGCATTGACTGATCATTACAAGTACTAACATATGCATTCATTGATGGATCATTACAAGTATTAACATATGCATGCATTGATGGATCATCATTACAAGTACTAACATATGCATTCATTGACTGATCATCATTACAAGTACTAACATATGCATTCATTGACTGATCATCATTACAAGTACTAACATATGCATTCATTGATTGATCATTACAGGTACTAACATATGCATTCATTGATGGATCATCATTACAAGTACTAACATATACATTCATTGATGGATCATCATTACAAGTACTAACATATGCATTCATTGATGGATCATCATTACAAGTACTAACATATGCATTCATTGATGGATCATCATTAAAAGTACTAACATATGCATTAATTGATGGATCATTACAAGTACTAACATATGCATTCATTGATGGATCATCATTACAAGTACTAACATATGCATTCATTGATGGATCATCATTACAAGTACTAACATATGCATGCATTGATGGATCATCATTACAAGTACTAACATATGCATTCATTGAAGGATCATCATTACAAGTATTAACACATGCATTCATTGATGGATCATCATTACAAGTACTAACATATGCATTCATTGATGGATCATCATTACAAGTACTAACATATGCATTCATTGATGGATCATCATTACAAGTACTAACATATGCATTCATTGATGGATCATCATTACAAGTACTAACATATGCATTCATTGACTGATCATTACAAGTACTAACATATGCATTCATTGACTGATCATTACAAGTACTAACATATGCATTCATTGATGGATCATCATTACAAGTACTAACATATGCATTCATTGATGGATCATTATTACAAGTACTAACATATGCATTCATTGACTGATCATTACAAGTACTAACATATGCATTCATTGATGTATCATCATTACAAGTACTAACATATGCATTCATTGACTGATCATCATTACAAGTACTAACATATGCATTCATTGATGGATCATCGTTACAAGTACTAACATATGCATTCATTGATGGATCATTACAAGTACTAACATATGCATTCATTGACTGATCATTACAAGTACTAACATATGCATTCATTGATGGATCATCATTACAAGTACTAACATATGCATTCATTGATGGATCATCATTACAAGTACTAACATATGCATTCATTGACTGATCATCATTACAAGTACTAACATATGCATTCATTGATGGATCATCATTACAAGTACTAACATATGCATTCATTGATGGATCATCATTACAAGTACTAACATATGCATTCATTGATGGATCATTACAAGTACTAACATATGCATTCATTGATGGATCATCATTACAAGTACTAACATATGCATTCATTGATGGATCATCATTACAAGTACTAACATATGCATTCATTGATGGATCATCATTACAAGTACTAACATATGCATTCATTGATGGATCATCATTACAAGTACTAACATATGCATTCATTGATGGATCATCATTACAAGTACTAACATATGCATTCATTGATGGATCATCATTACAAGTACTAACATATGCATTCATTGACTGATCATTACAAGTACTAACATATGCATTCATTGATGGATCATCATTACAAGTACTAACATATGCATTCATTGATGGATCATCATTACAAGTACTAACATATGCATTCATTGATGGATCATCATTACAAGTACTAACATATGCATTCATTGATGGATCATCATTACAAGTACTAACATATGCATTCATTGATGGATCATCATTACAAGTACTAACATATGCATTCATTGACTGATCATTACAAGTACTAACATATGCATTCATTGATGGATCATCATTACAAGTACTAACATATGCATTCATTGATGGATCATCATTACAAGTACTAACATATGCATTCATTGACTGATCATTACAAGTACTAACATATGCATTCATTGATGATCATCATTACAAGTACTAACATATGCATTCATTGACTGATCATCATTACAAGTACTAACATATGCATTCATTGATGGATCATCGTTACAAGTACTAACATATGCATTCATTGATGGATCATTACAAGTACTAACATATGCATTCATTGACTGATCATTACAAGTACTAACATATGCATTCATTGATGGATCATCATTACAAGTACTAACATATGCATTCATTGATGGATCATCATTACAAGTACTAACATATGCATTCATTGACTGATCATCATTACAAGTACTAACATATGCATTCATTGATGGATCATCATTACAAGTACTAACATATGCATTCATTGATGGATCATCATTACAAGTACTAACATATGCATTCATTGACTGATCATTACAAGTACTAACATATGCATTCATTGATGGATCATCATTACAAGTACTAACATATGCATTCATTGATTGATCATCATTACAAGTACTAACATATGCATTCATTGATGGATCATCATTACAAGTACTAACATATGCATTCATTGATGGATCATCATTACAAGTACTAACATATGCATTCATTGATGGATCATCATTACAAGTACTAACATATGCATTCATTGACTGATCATCATTACAAGTACTAACATATGCATGAATTTATTGATCATCATTACAAGTACTAACATATGCATTCATTGACTGATCATTACAAGTACTAACATATGCATTCATTGATGGATCATTACAAGTACTAACATATGCATTCATTGATGGATCATCATTACAAGTACTAACATATGCATTCATTGACTGATCATTACAAGTACTAACATATGCATTCATTGATGGATCATCATTACAAGTACTAACATATGCATTCATTGATGGATCATCATTACAAGTACTAACATATGCATTCATTGACTGATCATCATTACAAGTACTAACATATCATTCATTGACTGACCATCATTACAAGTACTAACATATGCATTCATTGATGGATCATCGTTACAAGTACTAACATATGCATTCATTGATGGATCATCATTACAAGTACTAACATATGCATTCATTGATGGATCATCATTACAAGTACTAACATATGCATTCATTGATGGATCATCATTACAAGTACTAACATATGCATTCATTGACTGATCATCATTACAAGTACTAACATATCATTCATTGACTGACCATCGTTACAAGTACTAACATATGCATTCATTGATGGATCATCATTACAAGTACTAACATATGCATTCATTGACTGATCATTACAAGTACTAACATATGCATTCATTGATGGATCATCATTACAAGTACTAACATATGCATTCATTGATTGATCATCATTACAAGTACTAACATATGCATTCATTGACTGATCATCATTACAAGTACTAACATATGCATTCATTGATGGATCATCATTACAAGTACTAACATATGCATTCATTGATGGATCATCATTACAAGTACTAACATATGCATTCATTGATGGATCATCATTACAAGTACTAACATATGCATTCATTGATGGACCATCATTACAAGTACTAACATATGCATTCATTGATGGATCATCATTACAAGTACTAACATATGCATTCATTGATGGATCATCATTACAAGTACTAACATATGCATTCATTGATGGATCATCATTACAAGTACTAACATATGCATTCATTGATGGATCATCATTACAAGTACTAACATATGCATTCATTGACTGATCATTACAAGTACTAACATATGCATTCATTGATGGATCATTACAAGTACTAACATATGCATTCATTGATGGACATCATTACAAGTACTAACATATGCATTCATTGATGGATCATTACAAGTACTAACATATGCATTCATTGACTGATCATCATTACAAGTACTAAAATATGCATTCATTGACTGATCATTAAAAGTACTAACATGTGCATGCATTGATGGATCATCATTACAAGTACTAACATATGCATTCATTGATGGATCATCATTACAAGTACTAACATATGCATTCATTGACTGATCATCATTACAAGTACTAACATATGCATTCATTGACTGACCATCGTTACAAGTACTAACATATGCATTCATTGATGGATCATCATTACAAGGACTAACATATGCATTCATTGACTGATCATTACAAGTACTAACATATGCATGCATTGATGGATCATCTTTACAAGTACTAACATATGCATTCATTGATGGATCATCATTACAAGTACTAACATATGCATTCATTGATGGACATCATTACAAGTACTAACATATGCATTCATTGATGGATCATCATTACAAGTACTAACATATGCATTCATTGATGGATCATCATTACAAGTACTAACATATGCATTCATTGATGGATCATCATTACAAGTACTAACATATGCATTCATTGATGGATCATCATTACAAGTACTAACATATGCATTCATTGACTGATCATCATTACAAGTACTAACATATGCATTCATTGATGGATCATCATTACAAGTACTAACATATGCATTCATTGACTGATCATCATTACAAGTACTAACATATGCATTCATTGATGGATCATCATTACAAGTACTAACATATGCATTCATTGATGGATCATTACAAGTACTAACATATGCATTCATTGATGGATCATCATTACAAGTACTAACATATGCATTCATTGATGGATCATTACAAGTACTAACATATGCATTCATTGATGGATCATTACAAGTACTAACATATGCATTCATTGATGGATCATTACAAGTACTAACATATGCATTCATTGATGGATCATTACAAGTACTAACATATGCATGCATTGACTGATCATCACTACAAGTACTAACATATGCATTCATTGATGGATCATCATTAAAGTACTAACATATGCATTCATTGACTGATCATCATTACAAGTACTAACATATGCATTCATTGACTGATCATCATTACAAGTACTAACATATGCATTCATTGACTGATCATCATTACAAGTACTAACATATGCATTCATTGACTGATCATCATTACAAGTTCTAACATATGCATTCATTGACTGATCATTACAAGTACTAACATATGCATTCATTGATGGATCATCATTACAAGTACTAACATATGCATTCATTGACTGATCATCATTACAAGTACTAACATATGCATTCATTGACTGACCATTACAAGTACTAACATATGCATTCATTGATGGATCATCATTACAAGTACTAACATATGCATTCATTGACTGATCATCATTACAAGTACTAACATATGCATTCATTGATGGATCATCATTACAAGTACTAACATATGCATTCATTGACTGATCATCATTACAAGTACTAACATATGCATTCATTGATGGATCATCACAAGTACTAACATATGCATGCAATGATGGATCATTACAAGTACTAACATATGCATTCATTGATGGATCATTACAAGTACTAACATATGCATGCATTGATGGATCATTACAAGTACTAACATATGCATGCATTGACTGATCATCACTACAAGTACTAACATATGCATTCATTGATGGATCATCATTACAAGTACTAACATATGCATTCATTGATGTCTTACCAACCAGCATCAATGAGTGAGATTTATCCAGTCCCAACACCATACAATGTTATGACCTGTGAAAACAAGTTAAAAACCTACCAGCATCCACGAGTGATCTCAATCCGGTACTACCCGATACATCTATTTATTTGTTTGTTTTTCAGGGCTTAGATCATATGGTGACTCTCCAGCTATTATTGGTGGAGGAAAATCGCTGGTGAAACTCCACACAGTATTTCAGGCACGGACGGACACCCAGGTAAAACCACCGACCTTCCACAAGTCAGCTGGACAGCCTCCTCGTGTGAAAGAATTGGACAGTCAGTGGGACATCCACCTACAGCAGTGAGGGGCAGACAATTTGAAATCAATGACAGTAAACACTCGGCCACGGAGTCCCTTCGTATATCCGTACAATGTCGCGATCTGTGACACCAAATTTAAAACCTACCAGCATCAATGAGTTTTCTTTATCCAGCACTACCCCATACATCCGTACAATATTATCGTGGTCTATAGTCTGCATTAAACCAGCTTCTTTCAGGAATTCTTGAGTGCCATTTTCGAGACGATCCCGACTCAAACATTTCAGCGCAACTTGGACCTGCAACATTTAATACAAAAGTATTTAATATACTATCCATATTGGTACCAAATTATAGTTCAACGACAAACACAAGCGATGGTAAATCATTGTTCAATCACGAACACAAGCGATGGTGAATCATTGTTCAATCACGAACACAAGCGATCGTGAATCATTGTTCAACCACGAACACAAGCGATCGTGAATCATTGTTCAATCACGAACACAAGCGATGGTGAATCATTGTTCAATCACGAACACAAGCGATGGTGAATCATTGTTCAATCACGAACACAAGCGATCGTGAATCATTGTTCAATCACGAACACAAGCGATGGTGAATCATTGTTCAATCACGAACACAAGCGATGGTGAATCATTGTTCAATCACGAACACAAGCGATCGTGAATCATTGTTCA
>CM026401.1:31366453-31430597 GCA_014843695.1 Archivesica marissinica
CGCATAAATAATAACACCGCACAAGTGACGTATTTGAGAGATTCAGGTGCGACAATTAGTTTATTGTCGGCTACTGATCAGACCGCTGATCATTTAGAATACACAGGTGAACGGGTAACAATCCGCGGTGTCAATTATATCCCTGGTAATTATCCGATAGCAAAGATTAGCGTCGATTGTCCAATATACCAAGGAACATTGAAGGTGGCTGTATTAAAACACAGATGCACCGCGGGGGTGGATCTTATAATAGGTAACGACTGTGAAACTGCCCCTGTCACTGATTTGATTACCTGTGGCGTGGTTACACGCTCAAATAAGAAAATTATCCCGTTTGATGAAATTGTCACGTCCAACCCAGACTCAGAAAACACGACCGATACAAATCACAATGTCTTACCTTTTCGGAATACAATTGAGATCAATTCCCCCTCTGAGAAAGCCAGTACAGTTAAACCCCAAAATATTCCCTCTATTGACGATTTGAGTCCTGATAAATTATTGCAAGAACAGAATAATGACCCGACCTTAGCACCCCTCTGGGAAATGGCTCAAGAAGGAACACCTATTCGGCAAGGATATTACATCCAGCTCGAACCCCGACTACTTATGAGGAGAGAACAACCTCAAGACACGTCCAAAGTTCGACCCTGGAAAATATATGATCAGGTGGTAGTTCCACGGGGATTCCGTGATCATATAACGGGACTCGCCCATGACAGTTTAAGTACGGGACACCAGGGACCTAGTAAGACCCTGAAGCGCATTAAGCGCCGCTTCTTTTGGCCGGGAATCCGCGCAGATGTTAAACGATTCTGCCATAGCTGTGGGCCGTGCCAGAGAGCGGGTAAGGGACAGAAAGCCACTGTAGCCCCATTGAAACCCCTGCCCATTATATCCCAACCATTCAAATTTATATCCGCTGATTTCGTTGGACCCATGAAGAAAACTATAAATGGGAACCAGTATATCTTGAATTTTATTGATCATGCCACTAAATATACGGAATCTTTCCCATGCGCCGCAGCGACAGCTGTTAATGCACAAAAAGCCCTGATCGAGATAATATCTCGACATGGAAAACCCCAGACCCTGTTGACTGACCGAGGAAGCGCTTTCATAGCTGAAACATTCACACGCTTCCTAGCCGAGCACGATATACGTCACTTAACTAGCACGAGTTACAGGCCTCAAACCAACGGATCAATAGAGAAATATAATGGTACATTGAAAACCATGCTTAGAATCCTTGGGGAGAACTCTTTATCGTCTTGGGATGAGATGCTACCCTGGCTATTATTTGCATATAGAAGTGCAGAGCACTCTAGCACAGGATATTCTCCCTTCTACCTTCTATATGGGCGCGAACCTAGAGATAATCTAGATTCCACTTATGATCTCTGGGCTAGAAATGAGCGGGATGAAGGGATCCCCATAAATAACTATGTACAAGAATTATGTCATAGATTAGCTGAAGCGTTACGTGACGCCAGCGAGAATGCACAACAGGCCGCAGATGGTCGTAAAACAAAGTATGACAGAAGTAAGAAAGCGAAAATGCGTGTATTCCAGCGTGGTGAATTAGTGTTAGTACGATTACCGTTAAAAGGTAATAAGCTGAAGAATGCCCTCCAGGGACCGTATCCGGTACACGAAAAGGTAGCGTCGCATACCTATATTATATACATGCCTGATAAGAGAGTAAAATACCGTGTTATGCATGTAAACCAGTTGAAGCCCTGGACAGGTAGGGAGGAGGGTGCAGCTCTAGCTGATAGTAGTCCGGTGTATGAGTCCCAAGACCCTACCCTATTAGATTACCAAGCCCCTACGGACATTGAGAAAGAATTCGATCCTTGCAGTCCTCTTGAATCTGTACCTAAGAAAACCTGGCCGGATATCAGTCATTTAAACCCAGACCACAGGGACGATATTAGTCAGTTATTTGACCGTTACCCCCGTTTATTCTCTGGACAACTGGGACGTTTCCACGATGTTACCCATGATATTGATGTGCAAGGTGCTTCACCCGTAGTCCAGCCTTACTACCGCATGTCTCCAGAAAAGAAACAAATATTAAAAACTGAGCTAGATCAAATGTTGGAGTTAGGAATTATCCGCCCTAGCAGAAGCCAGTGGGCCTCTCCCATAATATTGGTACGCAAATCAGACTCAGAATGGCGACCATGTATTGATTATCGGAAAATTAATGACCTGACTCGAGGAGAAGCCTTCCCCATCCCGAGATTAGACGATCTCATTGATCAGGTCGCAGGTTCGAGTCTGATATCAATTTTAGATCTTAATAAAGGTTACTGGCAGATTCCGCTAACCCCTCGAGCTAGTGAAATTGCAGCGTTCATAACCCCCTGGGGCTTGTTTGAACCATTAACTCTCCCATTTGGTTTAAAAAACGGTGGAGTTACCTTCCAGAGGGCCATAAACGAGATAATCGCTCAATCCCCGACAGAACCCATCCGTGATAGATTTGCCGACGCATATCTGGATGATATTGCTGTTCGATCCAATTTATGGTCACAGCACATAAATCACTTGGATTGGACATTTCATAGACTAGAGGATAGTGGTGTTACTTTGAATCCGAAGAAGTGTAAAATTGGGTCTGGAACAGTCAAGTACTTGGGACATGAATTAGGGTCGGGAAAAATCAAACCAATTTCCAGCAAGGTTGAGTGTATTAGTAATATCTCTCCCCCACAGACCAAGAAACAATTACGAGGATATCTGGGATCAGTAGGATTTTACAGGAAATTCATTCCCCAGTTCGCTGAGATCGCCGCTCCCCTGACTGACTTATTAAAGGGCAAGCGATCAGGGAACATCATAACTCAGTGGAGCGATAAACATCAACTTGCTTTCGAATCCTTAAAGAAAGCTTTAACCAATAAACCCATACTGAAGGCCCCTGACTTTAACCAAGAGTTCGAACTCTATACTGATGCTTCCGATTTGGGAATTTCGGCTGTACTGACTCAGACCGTTGACCAAGTACCACACCCAGTAGCATTTTATTCCCGAAAACTTATTCCACGAGAGAAAAACTACTCTACAATAGAGAAGGAATTATTAGCTATAGTGGCCGGTATCGAACATTTTCGCATATATGTAAGCACAAGCAAAACAATAATTAATTCAGATCATAATCCCCTTGTATGGTTAAGTAGGTCGAAAACGTCCAATCAACGCCTCTTAAGATGGGCACTGTGTCTCTCAGAATTTAATCTGACCATTAAACATATCAAAGGGACTCAAAATGTTCTAGCAGACTTTCTCAGTAGAGTTCAATGACTGTGATGTTTGACTTAGTAAATGTACTTGGTATTATTTCAGTTGTTCAGTAAATAGTTATTGCCTCTATGATTAGAATGTTGGTACCTAGCGAAAGAAATGCTATTTTAGGACATATGATGTATTGATATTATGATTGTTTTCTACTGTATATTCAAAGGAATGAAGATTTGTAAATCGGCCGATAGCGGGCGATGTCAAACTTCTCCCCGGGTAGGGAGGATTGTGCAAAACCCCAATTTGCACGAAATATTTATTATTGTTATATATAAATAGTAATGTATTATATAAATACATTAAACTGTTTCTATATATGGCCAAATGTTTACCATGTAATATATATATATTTGTTTTATGCATAATCGTCTGCTATTATTTTCGCGCCTAAAATTATCAATCTCGCTTCGCGCGGGAAATGACTTAAGATGTTAGGCCTAATCTCAGTTTATCAAGGCCGTGGTTGCAGGTGTCCAGTTATGTAATACAAAGGCACCGAACTGGTTTGATGGTGTAATATTAGATAACAAGGCCGTGGTTGCAGATGTCCAGTTATGTAATACAAAGGCACCGAACTGGTTTGATGGTGTAATATTAGATAACATAACAGATGTTTAGGAATAACAGATGTTTTAGGAATTGTTATATCATATATACACTGATTCAATTATGTATATAAGAAATGGATTTTATTAACATAAATCAGACACACTAGAGCCTAACTCCAGGAGCGAGAAAGGTCGTGATCTCAATCTAGTATATAGAACATATAAACTGTATTTATGATACTTAGATATTATGGACATTATAAGAAATATAACTTATAAAGATTTGTCGAATAATTAAATTGTTCAGCCACAGAAGAAACATAGAGTTTCGGCGAACCATATAGAAGTTGATTAAAAGTTAATCTAATCAGAAACAGTGATTAGATTATAGTGATATTGAGTAATGACGGATTAGAAAGATTGGATGTTAAATATACTGTGTAAGCGCATAGTCGGCTCACACAAATGGATTGTTAAATAAGCTTTTAATGATACGATGTATATATATATAGATCACTGATTATATATATATGGATATTTCTGATGCCAATTTAAACAAGATATTATATAGAAGAAATGTAATACTGTGTTGAGTTATCATTAATACATATAATAACGAAGAAACCCCCTAGACAACTCCAGCGAGTCTACAATAGGATAGACCCTGGTAAGAGCCGTAGCAACCGAGACATATTATTACGAGAAGAAAAAGGAGAGTTTGCGACAGTTGTTAGATTGTTGTTGTCGACGCATACGACGTTATTTCTGATGTTGTATAGGTATATGACTGATGATTGTATGCGTCGATATTCAAGTGTTTGCTAGTTCGGAGAGTCATTACAGATATAGCGCGCGACGTTGTTGTACGCATATTTATCCTAGCTACCGGTTGCCCAAATGAGCGACTCGTCCCGAAGAGAATCGTCATTTTAGATGTTGGAAGATAATGCAATGATACAGACCAATTTCAGATTCAGCTCTGGTTAGTTTACGTGCACCGACACAAGACCTCGGTTTAATGTCCCATCTAAAAGACTGTTCAGCGATCCCTGGATTCGCAGTCCAACGTGTTAACCATTGGACTACTGACCCGTCTTTGCGACTGATCTTTGCACTTTGTCTGCTTGATAAGTAAGAGATTTGTATCAGAGGTGCCAGAGTTGAGGACATACATAATAGGTGTCATAAACTTTTTCGTTGACCTTTTTATTGTCTTCACGTTCATATGAATGAATCAGAGCGATTTTAGAGGAGATGTTGTCTATATGGGGAGACCAGTTTAAATCTTTATTAATTGTAACACATAGATAGTTAGCAACATCGGTTGTCAATAGTACCATGTTGTGGAGCATAACGCGCGGGGGTAGTGGTTTTCTTTTCCAAGTTATTCTCAGCATCTCACACAAATTGAACTACATGGACCAATCCCATTCCCACTGGTATATAGCATACAGCTCGCTCTGTGAATATGTGCACCGGAAGAGGAATTTACAGTGAGATACAATATTATGTCATCTGCAAAATGTCTAGCTTTTACTTCTGGGAGGTCGTTCATATACGGCTAGTCCTAAAACAAAGCATTGCGGGACCCCAGATATCACAGAAGTGTATACATAAGAAGTGCAGCCATCTACAACTATTCTTAGGATTATCACTTTTGGGATGAATGACTTGATCCACCGTGATGTCAGGGGGTGAACACCCAGCTCATTTTTATTTCTATATTTGTTTGTTTATCGTCTCTACCGGTTGCCCATATGAGCGCCGCATCCTGAAAATATTAGTCATTTTAGATTTTTGGAGGATAGTGCAATGATACAGACAGAGACCCATTCCAGAGTCTCCTCTGGTTCTTTTACGTGCACGATGTGAAGCAACAACACGAGATCTCGTCTAAAGTCCCATCTGAAAGACTGTTAATTTTATTAGGGTCAAGCGGGGATCGAACCTGCGACCCCTGGATTATCTCTCCAACGTGTTAACCACTGGACTACAGATCCGTCTATGACAGATCCGCCCAGCTCATTAAGTTTGTATATCAGTTTGTTGTGATCAACTTTGTCGAATACATTGTAAAAATCTATAACATTTACATGTGTTTGTTTACCATGTTCATGGTTGCCATATACCTCGTGTATATGTCTTTGTCTGAAGCCATGCTGGAATTGGCTTAGGATTTCATTATTATGTAAATGAGTCATGATGTTGGAGACCAAAATATGCTCCAATAGTTTAGAAGCAATACAGGTGAGAGAAATTGGCCTGTACTTTGAGCATTTCTTATAGACAAGGGCACAGACTACGCTTCTCCAATCTGATGGAACACTCTCTGATTTTAATGATAAGTTGAAGATGGTGGCGAGGATGGGAGTAATCTCGTGGTGTAGCTCTGTGGGGATCTTAGGAAATATATCATCCTGACCGGAGGCTTCATTTGTGGAATAGCTTGTCAACAACTTCGACTGATGTTGAGATCGGTGACATCTTATGTGCTGACTCTATTGAAGTAAGTTTTTTGCTAAGCTGCTTTAAGCTGAACGGTTGGCGTTTAGAGAAAATCGATTCAAATTGTTTATTCCAAATGTTTGTTTTGGTAATAGGGTCAGTGTAAATGAGGCCCTCGTTCTTTGGTGTGCTACACTACAGATTTCATTTTTCTTATGCTTTACAAATGAGTAGAACCTTCTTTATTGTTGGCTGGTTGTGAATCGCCCATGAATATGGCGGATTTGAAATATGATGTTCTTATTTCTTTTTTGGAGCTTATGGTTAAGGACATTGAACTGATTAACGTTGTGGATGTGTTTGATGTTTGAAGTGTGGAATACATTTTGTCACGTTTGCGAATATGTCTCTGAACGTGGGATGCTAACCATAGTAAATCGAAATGTGATTTGAAAATCTTTGTTGGATTGTGTAGAGTACTTAGACGATTAAGTTCCTCTTTAAACACATTCAAGGCTATGTTTCGGTCGGAGTGGCCACATTTGGAAAATACAGTTCCAAATACATGTCTACGTCCCCGCGAGGGGTTCGACATTAAAGGAAGATAGATAGATAAACTCAGCTAAGTCCCTTTTAAAGTTGACCCAATGAGCTTATAGTTTATCTCCTCGGAATAACGCGTGGAACACGTGTGTCCACAATATTTGATAATCATGAATGACAGATTGATGTTTGCGGTTATGTGACTTATTGAGATCATGTTAACGCCAAAGTGTTTCCGTCATGTTTTTTTTATCAGGTACGGTGTACTGGGTTTTAACAAATATTTGAAATACCCGGATGATGATGTCATTTGGCATAGGCAGCCATTTAAAGAAATAGGAAGTGGACTATTAAAATTAGTCTTAATTTCTATCTTAGATCGCATTAAAAAAAGCCCAAAGTCATGTAAGTTTGCACATAATGATTGTGCTAATGAATTATTGTACCTGGTTGGATTAGTCAGTCGCGAGTAACCATTTAGAACCAACTGAATGACACCTACTTACCCGGTGTCTTTGAAGAGCAGAACAAATTTATTATTATACGATGTTACCATACTATCTGTGCACTGTTTTTCGCAATACGGTATATTTTAAGATAGGTATATGTAAATACATTAGATTTCCACAAAAGTATCATGTATCTAGGCAGTACAAATGCAGGTGATGAATTTATTGATTTTCAAGTGGTGTATATTTCGGATATCTTAATAATCGACTAGGCCTTGTCTGCTCTTTTGTTAAGGAGTGGTTGCATAGGTGTGTGGAAGTTTGTTAAATTCTTAATGAAAGTATTGTTTTTTCAAGAATTTGCTTCTTCAATAGTATTGGCAATGATCACCGATGTTAATAAAACCTGAAATATGGCTATATTCCTAAAAGTAGACATGACGGCAGTTAAGAAATGTTTGGAAAATTAGACCGATTCGTTTATTGAAAGGGCACATTCACACAATAGCATTAATACACAATTTAATCAATTTGATTAAGAAATAAGAAAAATATGAACATTTGAAATATATACAATTATAAATAATACATGTGTCTGTCAAATTAGTAGCGACATTCATCAAGAACAACACATGTTTGGTAGAGATACGTCATTGATTGCATCATCAATGATTCATCGGTGTGAAGTATTATTGTACGAATTATAGTCACTTATTTGGGACTTATTTTGGTGAAAAGAAATGGTGCACATAATCTGGAATAATAATAATTAAGTGTTCATAATTGCAGTTTAAAGTAATTTCTATCTTAAAAATTAATAATTTACCTTCACAGTGCAGCCGTGGTCAAGTGGTCTAGTACACATTGGAACTCGCTATCATCAGTGCCGCAGGTTCACTCCCTATCATGGACACGCGATAAAAATAATATGTGAGAAAGTTGGCAATCGTTTGTGGAGGTTGGAGAATTGTGTACTGGTTTTTACCCAGGAAATGTGGGTTGTCTTTGCAGATGATACTGCGATCTACCTATTAGTATTACTGACATCTGCAAATGAGTTGGTCACACTAAACAATGATCTTAAGAGGTTAGACATGGAATTTTGACCACAAATGTCAAGTTATCCACGACACCAGACGAAAGCACCCTATTCCCAGTCAATATAAACTCCATGGAGTCCTACTTGAGTCGGTCAACTCAGCCAAATACCATGGCATGGATATCTCAAATAACCTGTCGTGGGACGCACACATAAATATGTCAACAAAGAAAGCTAAAACCAAACATTCGTGTTTCTATGTATCCGAACCCCTTAAGTCCATGGCTTACTAGACTAGTGAGAACCTAGCTGGAATATGGCTCCGACTGATAGACCTTCTATTCTGTCTATCTTCTGATTTCTATCGTACGCTCCATTACCTAAATCTATGCAGACTAGCTCAACGACGTATTGACAATAGGTTATCCCTTATGTATAAATTCATAATGATCTGATTTCTATCCCCATTTAAAATTACCTACGTCCCGCACGTCACTTCCTTAAGCTATAGGTTAAATACAGCAACTACAGACTACTACAAGTTTTCCTAGAACAATTTATCATTGGAATCATCTCACTCCTGACATTGTTCATCTCTACCATAGAGCAATTCAATACGGCTGTTTGCTGTATTGATCTTGCCAGCCCCTAGTTGTTCTACTTAGCTGCTTTTAAACTGTTAACCCAACTTATTTTGCATTACTTTCTTATATTTTTACATGTAACTACTTAAATTTCCGGTGCGGTTTGACTCACAACATGTCTACATCCCATTTGACATTAAAGAAAGAGAGATAACTATGTCTTCTCCACCACAACAGACTGACTTTCAGAGCCTGTCCTGACTTTGATATTTTTGTGGCCAAATCTGTGTTTTCTTTGCCAATTCCAATTTGCGCGCTTTATTTCTTCATAACTTTTTGCTCAATGTTGGAGTTGGACCATTTATAGAGTTGTCTCTGCTGATTCTAATGATGTTTTGCAGATGAAATAGACACATTCATTACAGATAAAAAAATAGTACATACATTGTACATGTACATGTAAAACTGTTCAAAATATGTTGATTTATGATGAAATAGTATTGCAGTTATTTGCTTATAACTTGTGTACTAATTGAGACATCTTGTTCAAATTTGGACCTTATATATAACATGTCCTGTTCATGACAGTGTGGATTTTTCAATTTGCATGTTGGTACTTTCCGTACAAATAACTTTCCCAACCATATAATAACCTCTGGACCAAGGTGCCGCTGCGTCTTGGGTGCAACCAGTAATTTTGCTATCACAATAAGAGAAACATTGACTAGTTTGCTGAGATCTGCGTTTAGAATCATACAAGTATTTAAGTTTCGTGTTACTTTGTGGCGTCCGTGGTACATGTAGAGCATCAGCTTTAGAATAGAACTGTCCGGGTTTGATACTAGGTCAGGCCACTTTGGTAGTGTCATTGAGCAAGGCACCTCACACACATTGCTTAGTACTGGTTAACCACTAGCGTCGCTAAGCATGTCCAGGAAAGCATGTCTAGGTCCCCGCAAGGGGTTTGACATAAATGGATCATACATACATACATACAACTTGTATAGTTCTACATTCTATACCAGTTGCAGGGTTCATTCTAGGTCAGAATTTTTGGGAGAAGTGAGAAAGCGCGTGATCGCTTTCTTAAATAGTGTTCTTTAATATACTTCTGCAAAATACGGTTAAAATGCACAGTACAACCATTAAATACAACATTTGAATAGAAGGAGTGCTTTATAATGGGCCAGTGTATCTTACTAGACATAGTTTTGTTTGAAAATCGTAAAAACCAAAAAATATAATAAAATTTTTTTTAGGGAGAAGGTCCCTAGGGCGACTATTTCGCCCACATCGCCCTCTAGAATGATCCCTGCAGTTGCAAAGGTCACAAAGTGATCACGAGTACGGTGGTTGATTTCAACATGAGCCTTCTGGGGTCCTGCACCCAGATTAACCTTGACAAACCAATATAAATGTCAATTATACCAACAAAATTACCTGGTCTGCATTAAAATTTATTTTTCATGAAATTGGTACGAGTACGGTTCCACGACATTGTAAAACATGATTTTTTATATAAAGCGGACATATTCATTATCTATGAATTTTTTAATTTAGTCTAGTAAGATACACACAAGAATGTTGTATTTAATGGTTGTACTGTGCATTTTAACCCAATTTTGCAGAAGTATATTAAAGAACACCATTTAAGGAAGCGTGTGTTTCATGTGTCAAAACCCGGGAGCTCTGGTCAAATGAACGCCCTGGACTAATGTTATGCAGCTGAAATAATGGCTATCATTAGACAAAATACAGCAGCCCATTATTTGAAGTATGTTGTGTGGAACAGCTGGTACAATTTCTTCATTGCCTCTCAAATAATATTGATCCCGGACCCAACACAATCGGGGCTTACATTTCTTTGCAGGACAAACTGCATATTCACAGTCTGTTTGTCGTGTCTATTCACACACTGGAAATGTCCAGGTATGTCAAAGATGATGTAATAAATTTAACAAGTATGGAAATGAAGGACACTGTGACAGAAATAGAATGCTTTTAACTTGGAATACCTCTCGTATTCGTGTTGTTATTTTTGTGGAAGATTTTCCAGGTCATGCGTTTCTGCATGTAGACGTTTGTAGATTTTCCACGTTGTGCGTTTCTGCATGTAGACGTTTGTAGAAGAAGATTGTCCACGTTGTGCGTTTTTGCATGTAGACGTTTGTAGATGAAGATTTTCCATGTCGTGCGTTTTTGCATGTAGACGTTTGTAGATGAAGATTTTCCATGTCGTGTGTTTCTGCATGTAGACGTTTGTAGATGAAGATTTTCCAGGTCGTGCGTTTCTGCATGTAGACGTTTGTAGAAGAAGATTGTCCACGTTGTGCGTTTTTGCATGTAGACGTTTGTAGATGAAGATTTTCCATGTCGTGCGTTTTTGCATGTAGACGTTTGTAGATGAAGATTTTCCATGTCGTGTGTTTCTGCATGTAGACGTTTGTAGATGAAGATTTTCCAGGTCGTGCGTTTCTGCATGTAGACGTTTGTAGAAGAAGATTGTCCACGTTGTGCGTTTTTGCATGTAGACGTTTGTAGATGAAGATTTTCCATGTCGTGCGTTTCTGCATGTAGACGTTTGTAGATGAAGATTTTCCATGTTGTTTGTAGATGAAGATTTTCCAGGTCATATGTTTCTGCATGTATATGTTTGTAGAGGGAGATTTTCCAGGTTGTGTGTTTATGTTTATATACCTCGTGTATTTTTCACAAGTATTTTCATTGGCCTTTTCAGCATGTCATGCTTATTTCATGCAACCACTGACGTTTACAGCTTGAATTTTTCTGCTGTTTTTTTTTTAACTGCATATAAAAATCATAGAGCATATTTTTGGCTTTGATAATGAAAAACTACTGCCCAGTTACTGCCCCTGAATACTCCCTAAAAGTATATAGGTCCTATTAAGTGTTTTCCTCTGTTTTTATCATTGTTTCCTTTGCACAACATGCTAGCAATTTTATTCCACTATCGGTATCCCCCCTTTTTTTTCTTCTTCTGCCTCCGTGGTCGAGTGGTTACGGTCGCTGACTACTATACCACTGTAATCTATCATCACTGATGGTCACAGGGTTAGAGCCCCGCTCAGACTGTGTCTCATTTATATGAAAAAGTTGGCAGTTTCTTACGGAGGTTGGTGCACCCAAGTACTGGTTAACCGCTGGAGCCTGCCCAGGAAAGGTGTTGTTAGGTAAACTGTCCGCCTGTGATATAGCCCAAAATGGTGCTGATGCAGGCGTAAAACCCGAAATATAACATAACTATCGCTTTTTATGATTATTAAATTACTATATCTTGACATATCTCCTACAGTATATGCAATGGTTATTTGTAAAACAATGCAATCAGTTAATTAACACGATTTTTATAAAATCACAATTATACCGCAACATCTCGTTAGGGAACAACAGTAAAAACAAAGGATTCTAACCAAAAGGACCTATTCACATTTTGGAATAAATCGGACTTTATCTGCCAATGGACGTAATAGAAAATTAGAGATGTCTCTCATTGCGTTTTCATGTGCGCATTGCATTATACGTCGGAATTCAGTCACCCTAGATATTTGGATTGGCGAAGTTGACTTCACCTTAAAAAATCTGGAGAGAAATGGAAGATGCCAGCAATATTTGGCCTGTGAATCGTGCTTAAGTTTTCATTCATTGGCTATTCGCTATCCAGGTAATGCTTGACAAGTCGGAAAAATCAAGTGTTTTTGCCAGGTTGAATTGTATCACTAGACTATTCTTCTCGAAAGCCGTCGAACCGGTAAATTTTAGAGATCTTATGTCCGACAGAATGTGTGCAGTTTTCCATGACCGACTATCCGATGAAAATGGTTTACTTTGCCGTGCATTCATTAATTATGCGAAATAAATATCTTTGGAACTGATATGCATGTATTTTAGCTGACTTAGCCTTGATGAGTGCACTGCATGGTCAAGTTTCTAATACTAGAGATTTCCAGTCCCTATAGCTGACTGCACCACTTGCAAACAAATAAAAGCAATTATATTGAAGAAATGTGTCACATCTAGCGTGGGCGGCCTAGCCTCCCTGTGACACAGTGATTATCTCTACTACATCAAACATATCAACTGTATTTCCCCACCAACAGGCAGAATACAGCCAAGATCTTGTTTCTATAGCAACCTAGCCAAAAATAGATATTGCCTTCTCTATATAGCTTGAGAAAACCGGTATTGATCAGAGGAATGGCCAAATATACCAATACTCGACAGCAAGCTGACAGGGATCAATACACTAACAGATACAACAATGCTACATATTTCCTACCATTTACCCCTTTTAAGAAGTTGCATGATTGACCTATTATGTATTTGTAGTATTATATATATTATATAAACTTGTATTAAGAGACCACTCAGGTGACAGGGCAAAAACAGACTCTTAATAATACAGTCAGTTTAATAATGCAAAATGCCAATTGACAATTATCTATGGATCAGGTACCTATGTCAGACCCAGGGATTTGTTTAGGGTATATGTAAAATAAAAGAAGTAAACACAGAGCATTATTATTATTGATTTTCTTTTTCAATTTACATTTAGCTTTGTGCATACATGTACAATATATGTATGTATGTCAGTAATAAATAAAATCTTAAATCTACTTTACTTGTTCTTCATTGATAATCATATCCATCATTATCTAAAGAAGAACTCATTTAAATCTCTCATTGCTTGCTTTGAACATCAGCTGTCAAACTGTTCCTGTAAGTTCAATTTTAAGCTTTGACTCTATCGGCCAAAGTTAGCACTTAGACATTTCCCTGATAGTTTGTACCGGCTGGTATATCCTAAAAAAGATATTTGATTTAGAAAGTTTTAGTTTGTTTAATGAGGTCAAGGTAAATGATCCTGAAAACAGCAATTAGGTGAATCTACTTATAGTAATATGTGCGTTTCTATTTGGACTTATAGTAATCTTTAAAAATTGTGTTAACACGTAATTTTTATATCTGTAAATATACAAACCAGATATCGCCATAACCAGTGCTAGCAACTCGCTTGCCCAACAGATATACCGAAAATTTGCTAAAAGCCCCATACTGATCGATAACAATACGTTTCCGTAACAAGGCCGCCATTGATAACATCATGTGACCGGAACTATAAGCAAGCGCTTGTCGGACCAAGATCACTTCCTCTTTTCGAGGGTCATGTCTAATACATGGACATAGCGGCCTAGTGGGGTGGGAATTTAGTTTATGGCGATATCTGGTTTGTATATTTACAGATATAAAAATTACGTGTTAACACAATTTTTAAAGATCTGTTACATATCAACCAGATATCGCCATAACCAGTGCTGACTATAACTGAATGAGGTGGGACGAAATACGGACAAGAACGAACCTACATAGCTGAAGCGTGATATAGGAACTATAACTCACCCGCTAACGTCAGCTAACGGTCATCAACAGGGCTTATTAGCGTGAAGGCCCCGGACGACTGGTCAATTAACGTACTTCCAGTTAACCAGACGGTACAAGAAGCCAGAACATTACCGAGGACGTAAGTCCCTTGGCACAGCCAAAAACGTTTGTAAGCAAAACGTACGACCGAACGGCGAACGTGAATACATACAATAAGCTGAAGCACATAATGTTAGGCTACATAACGAATTAACGGTTAAAATAGAGAACATGCACCTAATCGGACGAAACTGAATGAGAGGTGATAACAGACTGGGCAGCCACTATGGGACCCAAGGCAAACAAACCACGTGCATGTGGCAGTGTGTTCCATAAATAAAACCGTATAAACGAGCTCTCTGAACTCCAATAACCTGCCCTTAAAACCTTCTCTAAGGGGACATTATTGAGCCATGCCCATGACGTAGACAGAGCCCTAACTTCATGGGCATTGACATGGTCAGGACATGATTCCTGCTCCCCGGAGAGACTGTAGGCGAACTTAATCGTCTCTACAATCCAACGGGAAATAGTAGACGCCGACACCTCCTTTGTCCAGTTATGACGAAAGGAGATGAATAGTCTATGGCGACCCTTCCGTATGTGAGACACCCTCATAAGATATGCTTTGAGGGCTCTGACAGGACAAAGCTGAACGGCACTGTCGTCAGTATCACGGGGAAGGGCTGGTATAGTAATACTGGAGTGAGCCACAGACGGAAGTTGATTCTTAGCAAGAAACCCCGGATAGGTATGCAGCTCAACAGCCGACTCGTGTGTGAAATTAACACATGCTTCGTCGGCTGATAAAGCGTGAATCTCACTCCGCCTGCGACCAGACGCTAAGGCAATAAGAAATACTGTCTTAAAAGTAAGAAACTTTAACGAACAAGAAGTTAAAGTTTCAAAGGGAGGTTTGGACAAGACACCCAGAACCAATGGAAGATTCCATTTCGGAACTGGAGAAGAAACCTTAGGTTTCTCCAGTTCCAAACTCCTGATAACATTAGATATTACAGGCTGGTTACTGTAGTTAATGTCCGAGAAATGCCTAAGCGTAGTAGCAATAGCCTATAGCCTTTAATTGCTACTGGCGTAAGATTCCTCACCTCAAATAAATATATGAGAAATTCAGCAAGTAAGTTTACTGAAGGAGTGAAGGGATCCACTTGCCGTCCGACACACCAATCCAGCCACACTTTCCACCTATACCCATAAACTGAGTTGGTGGAGGTGCGTTTGGATGAACAGACTCGCTTGGCAACCTGTTCAGAAAAGCCCTTCTCTTGCAAGCATCGTTGCATAGAACGAATGCGTGCAGATGGAGCATGGCCGGATTGGCATGGTACAACCGAGACCGAGGTTGACACAATAGGTCGCTCCTGTGTGGAAGACAGATGTGGATTTCCACCAGAAGTGACAACAGAAGACTGAACCACGGCTGGCCCGGCCAAAGTGGAGCAATTAATAACACCAGACACAACTCTGTGTTGATCTTGAGTATCACCCAAGACAGCAACGGAAAAGGGGGGAATGCGTAAGCGTGCATGCCCTCCCAAGTCATGCTCAAGGAGTCTACCCCCAGAGCCAACGAGTCAGGAACTGGGGAGACGTACGTCGGAAGCTGGTGGTTCAACCTGGTGGCGAACAGGTCGACATGCGGTGTTCCCAAGCAACTGAAAACGTGTTTGAGAACGCCCGCATGCAGAGTCCATTCCGTATGCACTATCCCACCCTGGCGCGAGAGACTGTCTGCGAGAATGTTCAGTTTCCCCGGAAGGAAACGAGCTCTCAGTGTGACAGAGTGATTGGCACACCAGGTCTTGATCGTCAGAAGACAAAGTTTCCTGGACCCTGATCCCCCCTCCTTGTTTACATATGACGCCACTGTGGTATTGTCCGTTGCTACAAGCACACATCGGCCTTCTACCACACTGACGAACTGTTTCAGCGCCAGAAACACTGCTCGTAGTTCGAGTGTATTGATATGGCAATGGCGCCAATACACCGACCATTTGCCGGACGCCACCTGGTCTTCCAGGTGGGCTCCCCAACCGATGAGGCTGGCATCCATAAACAGATGGATGTCCGGAACTGGTGGATGGAGGGGAACCATGGAGTACAGAAACTCCCGATCCAGCCACTGAGAGACCGCAGACCGGAACCATTGACCTAATGCAATTGTTCGGTCCCACGAATCGGACTCCTGTGACCACCGGGACTTGGTCTCCCATTGCAGGAGGCGTTTCCGTGCACGTCCCTGTGGCATAAGTCGTGCCAGAGACTCCATCTGACCTAGAAGGCCATGTAATGTCCGTGCTGAAGCAACATGTGCTTGTTGCATTGACATTATCGAACCTCGGATCTGTGCAATACGAGCCAAGGACGGCCCTATCAACCCCTGAGAGAGGTTGAACCGAGCTCCCAGGAACACAAATACCTGTGTCGGTTCCAGCTCTGACTTTTCCCAATTGGGAATGAACCCCATGCGAAGAGTATGTGACATGACTATTCGCATGTGGGTTGTAGCCAATTCCTTGGAGTTGGCAGGCTGAAGCCAATCGTCCAGGTAAGCGTGCAGCCGAATGCCCCGCAGATGAATAAAGCGGAGCATGGCCTTCACTACTCGAGTGAACACATAGGGAGCCGTACAAAGGCCGAATGGAAGAGCCCGAAACTGGTACACCACCCCTTGAAAAGCAAATCGAAGGTAGCGTCTGGACCTGGGGTGGATAGCTATATGGAAGTAGGCATCCTTCAGGTCCAAAGACGTGACCCAGTCTCCCTGGTTCAAAGATAGTCTGACTTTTTCTAAAGTCTCCATCTTGAAGTGTGGGGACAATATCGACCTGTTCAATTGGGAAAGGTCGATAATGGGTCGCCAACCTCCCTTCTTCTTGCGAACAAGAAATAGCCTGCTGAAAAAGCCTGACGGGTTGTGCCGATCGGTTACCCGTTCTATGGCTTGTTTCCGAAGCATGGCCTTTATCTCGTACTGGAGAACCCGAAGCTTCTCCAGGTTCGACGGGGTGGTTACCATATGACTCAGGGGTAGTCTTCGAAGTCTGGGACGGACACGAAACTGAATTCGATACCCACTCCGGATCACTGAACGTGTCCATGCATCCGAAGTTATTTTCTCCCAGGCCTTGGAGAAAAACCGAAGCCTTCCACCAGTGGGAATTTCCGGTTTTGGAATGGGCAACCTGATGCCATTGAGTATGGTCAAAGGTTGCACTGAGGCCTGGGAGACGGAGTGGGCATCCCTATCTCTGACTACCCTTCCGCCCGCGCTTCACCTGGCTAGCCTTCCTTTTAAGTAGGCTTAGATACAGCCAGACTTGGCAAAGGAGGGACACTGCCCATGGGCAGTGTGACGGACGATACGTTGGCCACAGGGTGAATAGAAGGATTAACCTTGGACTTAGACACCCTTGGCTTAGGTACCGGCGCAGCAGCTGCCCTCTGCAATGACTTGTGCGCAATGTCGTCCTTGTAAGACTGAACAGCGCCAAGTAATTGCGGCCCAAATAGAGTGTGACACTCAATGGGCTGCACACGCAGGGAGGATTTGACCGACTCGTCTAAACAAGATTTAGACAAATACGCATCTCTCCTAGCGAGAGTGGGTCCAGCTGCAAGCCGGGTCAGTATCTCCAAGGTGTGGAACTGGGCAGTTGCCATCACCTGTAGATACTTAGTAATCTCTCGTTGCCTTTCCTCTGAAGGAGGCTCAGAGAGAGCAGACAAAACCCCGCACAGAAACAGTTCTGAATGCGAGACTGTCTGAATCCCAGCTCGTGCCAATCGCTCCCATCCCTCAAGAGTCGAAAAGGTGACTACCTGAGAAGTAGGAAGAGAGCTACCCTGCTTCACTACTTCTCGGAAAGAAGGATTGATGGGAGGAGGCTCGATCACAAGCAGAGGTTCTTGGACCTCATACGAATGAGGTTGAAAAACCTTTGGTTTGCTAAGTGATGGAAATTTCCCGACTGGTAAGGCTTTTGGGAGAAAAGGCAAAGCCTTGCCTTGCACTACTCCCTCACCCTGAATTCTGGAAGTAAGATCTTCCAGACACGTCTGCACTCTCCTACACTGAGGGAGCGCTGACGCAGGTGGTGACGGCTGGTTGGCCTTGAAAAAGTCCAAGGCAGAGGCGCCAACTTTGACCCTTGGAATAGGCAAAGGAGGGCAGATGGTAGTGCCAAGCCGGTCTCGAAGCATACCAATGGCTTCGTCATAGGTGGGTGGAAGTTTGTTCTCTTCCACCTCATCCACCTCGGAATCATTACCAATAGTCTCCCCAGGGTCGGGGTGAATGGTAATAGAATCCATCGTGCCGTGGTCTAGCATTGTCCCATGGTCAACTGTGGTAGCCATGGGGCCATGGCTAGCCATGGAGCCAAGGCTAGCCATGGAGCCCAAGGCCCCCTGGCTAGTCACATAGACCGATGGGCCATGGGTATCCCTAGCTTCCTGAGAAGCCAAGGGACCCAAGCCTAGCTTAACCGTGGGGTATGATTCTGACACCTCTACGTCGTAGGGATCAGGATCAGGGACCGTGGCGGAGACAACAGAAGGTCTGGTTTGCAAGACCTCTGATGTGTCACTGTTGGCATGAACCAACCCGTTCAGGTCACTGTTCAGCCCGCGCAGATCTGGAACTCTTCTATCCTTGTCGACAGCCGAAAACCCTGAAAAGGGAGTGCTAGACGGTGAAGACGTATGTCCTCTAGGATAGTGAGTCCTAGACCTGCTGCGAGATCTAGAACGGCCAATAGAATGATCATGTCGATGCCTGTGGCGATACGACGAGTCATCCCTACGGCCATGTGTAGGTCGATGGCTTGACCTATGGCGTCTATCACGCTCGTGAGAACGTGAACGACGACCATGGCTACGGTAGCTTCGCGATCTATGCCTCGACAAAGAACGCTTACTACCTGCACTAGGTGAGCGACTGAAACCACCACTATGGCTCCCGGAAGAGTCACTGTCAGTACCCGAGGTACCCGGTGAAGAAAGGGTATGAGCCTTACTCCTCCGGCGTGGTGAAGTCGCCCTGTGTGGAGTAGATCTCCGGGTAGGAGATCGAACCCCACAGCTAGCGCTGGGCCCACGGCTCCTAGGCTCAAGAAGAGCCTGGGAAGCAACTGCATCCGCGGAATCACCGAGTCTAGCCGAGTTATTAGCTACAGTTGTGTGACCCGGGACCCTAGAGTCCTCGGCGGAGAGACTCCTAGATACAGCCGCCTTTTTTACCGTGGCCCTGTCTAGTGCTTTCTGGTGTTTAGACCATAGAGTACCAGACCACTCTATACATACCTCGCATGTAGACTCCCGTGTGCAGGAACGGCAGTCCCTGCACAGAGGATGAACATCCCAATTAGGGAGGAACTTAGCACACCCCCGGTCCCCGTTACCAGGGCACTTCCTGGAAAGAGACATGGTGGCACACAACCACAAGGAGTATGCAATACAACGAACAACAATACAACACAAATAATGCACGGTCGTAAGTAATACTAGACAAAGAGTGAATAATAATAATAATAATTTAGCAATTCAGTAACCGTTAGGCAAGAGAACCTTCAGTAACGTATACAAACTTCCCAGACGTGAAAACACGTGTTGTTCATACAATGTACCGAAGAAAAGAGGAAGTGATCTTGGTCCGACAAGCGCTTGCTTATAGTTCCGGTCACATGATGTTAGCAATGGCGGCCTTGTTACGGAAACGTATTGTTATCGATCAGTAAGGGGCTTTTAGCAAATTTTCGGTATATCTGTTGGGCAAGCGAGTTGCTAGCACTGGTTATGGCGATATCTGGTTGATATGTAACAGATATGTGCGTTTTCTATTTGGACGTATAGTAATATGTGCATTTCTATTTGGACTTATAGTAATATGTGCATTTCTATTTGGACTTATAGTAATATGTGCGTTTCTATTTGGAACACTTAAAATTTATAGGCTTTCTAAATATTCGTGATGTTCCAGGAGACCATGACCACGCTACTGGGATATTTGTGGTCCAACTTTTGTTATCCTATTCACTCTTTCACTGCCAATGTCGCATAACGTGTTAACCACTGGACTACAGAACCGGCTGTTGTACAGAACTGTTGTAGCTTCATTAAATATACTAGCTGCTTAACACATTGTTTTTATTATTAATGCATCTGTCAGGGCACAAAATGGTGAGAATGCAGCAGACCGTGAGTAAGTAGTTACATTGTTGTTGCTATACCAGAACTTCTAATTCAGTCACACACACACACAATTACATGTATATCATTTATATCATCATGCATGTTTGCATCATTTACACCTTTTTTTGTCGCCAGTTTGCCTCCAGTCACTTCCAGTTGTGATTTTGAGCACTTCGCAAAATTAAAACAAAGCCATTGATTTTAGGTTGACCTTCATGCACACCATACCATGTACCATCTGTGTATGCTTCATACTATCTTGCAAGCACTGTGTTCATTTAGGTGAGACATTGAGTTGCTGTGAGATGTTATTTATCTATTCTGTATTTAGGAGACATTGAGTTGCTGTGAGATGTTATTTATCTATTCTGTATTTAGGAGACATTGAGTTGCTGTGAGATGTTACATGTATCTATTCTGTATTAGGGAGACATTGAGTTGCTGTGAGATGTTATTTATCTATTCTGTATTTAGGAGAGACATTGAGTTGCTGTGAGATGTTATTTATCTATTCTGTATTTAGGAGAGACATTGAGTTGCTGTGAGATGTTATTTATCTATTCTGTATTTAGGAGAGACATTGACTTGCTGTGAGATGTTATTTATCTATTCTGTATTTAGGAGAGACATTTAGTTGTGTGAGATGTTACGTATCTATTCTGTATTTAGGAGAGACATTGACTTGCTGTGAGATGTTATGTATCTATTCTGTATTAGGGAGACATTGAGTTGCTGTGAGATGTTATTTATATCATTATACATTAATTTCTAGATTCACATCCTTGCACCATTTTCCTTTGTCCAATCCAAGATGGTCAATTTGTTACTATAGTTTGTGTATGATGTTTTTCGGGTATATTGTCAGGTATTTTATCATTGATATTATCGTGAGCCATGTCAGGCAGCAACAACCGATTGTGTACTCACTACAGTGTGTGAGTTTTCACCCCTGGGCCAATTTCCTTTAAAAGACAATAAACAATAGCAACTTGGGCGTAGACTGCCTCCGTGGTCGAGTGGTTATGGTCGCTGACTTGTATGTATACCACTGTAACCTATCATCTCTGATGGTCACGGGTTCGAGCCCCACTCAGACCTGAGAAATGAGACAATTTATATGAAAATGTTGGCAGTTTCTTACGGAGGTTGGTGCATCAAGTACAGGTTAACCGCTGGAGCCTGCCCAGAAAAGGTGTTGTTAGGTAAACTGCCTGTCGCTCAAATGGGAAACCGGTAGCGACGTTAAATAAACTTAAATTTAAAAAAAACATAAAAAACTTGGGCGAGCAATATAGGATCTCCTTTGTGTAATTTAAAATGGTTGTTCTTGTAGGAATATATTTATTCCAGCCACCATGTTGATGATGTCATCAGAACATGGTCAGAAAAAGATACATGTGGACTTTTGACTTGTTGTGATGACTCATGAGTTACTGGGAATGGTTTCAACTTTGATTCAATAGTTGGCCAGAATGCCATTAACTTACATATCTGCTGTCAGTATAGCATTTGTGGGGTGCTTGTAAATCTTATCAAGTCCAGATCTACTGTCAGTATAGCTTTGTGGGGTGCTTATAAATCTCATCAAGTCCTAATCTACTGTCAGTTTGTGAGGAGCTTGTAAATATCAGTGTACTTGTATGCAGAACTTTTGATTGTTTGTTTCAGGTCAGAGGGTGGTCCCACTGCTCCACGAGATGTGTCCAACAAACGATTACAGCAGACACAGGCACAAGTAGATGAGGTATGTGGAACAAGTAGATGAGGTATGTGGCACAAATAGATGGGGTATGTGGCACAAGTAGATGAGGTATGTGGCACAAGTAGATGAGGTATGTGGCACAAGTAGATGGGGTATGTGGCACAAGTAGATGAGGTCCCTGGCACAAGTAGATGAGGTATGTGGCACAAGTAGATGAGGTATGTGGCACAAGTAGATGGATGTATGTGGCACAAGTAGATGAGGTATGTGGCACAAGTAGATGAGGTATGTGGCACAAATAGATGGGGTATGTGGCACAAGTAGATGAGGTATGTGGCACAAGTAGGTGAGTTATGTGGCACAAGTAGATGAGGTATGTGGCACAAGTAGATGAGGTATGTGGCACAAGTAGATGAGGTAGTGGCACAAATAGATGGGGTATGTGGCACAAGTAGATGAGGTATGTGGCACAAGTAGATGAGGTATGTGGCACAAGTAGGTGAGGTATGTGGCACAAGTAGGTGAGATATGTGGCACAAGTAGATGAGGTATGTGGCACAAGTAGATGAGATATGTGGCACAAGTAGATGAGGTATGTGGCACAAGTAGGTGAGTTATGTGGCACAAGTAGGTGGATGTATGTGGCACAAGTAGATGAGGTATGTGGCACAAGTAGATTAGGTATGTGGCACAAGTAGATGAGGTCCCTGGCACAAGTAGATGGATGATGTGGCACAAGTAGATGAGGTATGTGGCACAGTAGATGAGGTATGTGGCACAAGTAGATGAGGTCCCTGGCACAAGTAGATGAGATATGTGGCACAAGTAGATGATGTGTGGCACAAGTAGATGAGGTATGTGGCACAAGTAGATGGATGTATGTGGCACAAGTAGATGAGGTATGTGGCACAAGTAGATGGATGTATGTGGAACAAGTAGATGAGGTATGTGGCACAAGTAGATGAGGTATGTGGCACAAGTAGATGAGGTCCCTGGCACAAGTAGATGAGGTCCCTGGCACAAGTAGATGGATGTATGTGGCACAAGCAGATGGATGTATGTGGCACAAGTAGATGAGGTATGTGGCACAAGTAGATGGATGTATGTGGCACAAGTAGATGGATGTATGTGGCACAAGTAGATGGAGGTATGTGGCACAAGTAGATGAGGTCCCTGGCACAAGTAGATGAGGTATGTGGCACAAGTAGATGGGGTATGTGGCACAAGTAGATGGATGTATGTGGAACAAGTAGATGAGGTATGTGGCACAAGTAGATGAGGTATGTGGCACAAGTAGATGAGGTATGTGGTACAAGTAGATGAGTTATGTGGCACAAGTAGGTTAGGTATGTTGCATAAGTAGATGAGGTATGTTTTGAGAGGGGGTACATATGAATCATGTTGGCCATTTGGTTTGTTTATCTGTCCTTCAGGATTTATGTCTGTTCAACATCCTTCTATCATAGAAGTGCAACTCGACATCATTATGTGCTCCACATACTAAGAGGATATTTGTTTGTTTTAGTGAATGATCAAATTATATTTCAGCAATGTACAGCGAAAGCATTATTATCACGTGTGGCTAGCGCTATCCACGACTGATACTAATAGCTTTCTATGTTCATGAGTGTTCACCCGGAGCCAGTTCTCGGTAACCAATGGTTGGAATTTTATAAAGCTTAAGATAGTGGGGTACTATTCATGATGATTGGCCCAGTAACATCAGAGTTATTGCCCTTTAATTGAATAAGAATGTGTGCGTGCGTGCGTGGGTGTGTGTGTGTGTCCTGAGTTCTTTCAAAAGTTTTATAATTGCATATCAAATCCTGTTCGATCATTATTTGGCATTTGTTTACAGGTTGTGGATATTATGCGGGTAAATGTTGATAAAGTCCTAGAAAGAGATCAGAAAATATCAGAACTTGATGACCGAGCAGGTAATATTTAGAGGACTTAAACATTAGCATGCTGCAGGCGAAAGATGGGACGATTTGAGTGAAATATCAAGCCCTACTTTCTAGGAAAAATAAGAAAAAATATTAGTTTATACAAATTTATTTTAGCTCGATTGCGAAACAAGTTATTACTTATATTAATCACTCTCGAGACCTCATTCCTGATGGAATCCATCGCCACGAGGGCGAGAGAAGAGGCAATGTGGAATTTAAATGCCTTGCCTAAGGGCATAATCATAACAGGTCCAGCGGGGCTCGAACTCCAGGCCTTTCGCACCTGAAGCGAACACGCTACCATTGCGCTATCACGACATCCACTTAATATTACCCAAAAAAACATTTGTTATCTGCTCATTTTGCCTTCAGCTTGCTAAATGTTACTAATATTTAATTGGTGTTGCATGCAGTGTTATGAATATGAAACATGGTGCACAGTTAATATAAACTAAAACGTCTGTGAAGACATTTATTTTGATTTTAATTGATCGTGAAAATAAGTATCAATAATTATATTGATTGATCAGGGATGAAAGTTTTTCGTTTTTTTTTTCAGAGTGAAAATATCTGTTTTTCTGAATCGTGTAAATCCAGCTTAAAATTCTAAGGGGGTATGGGTTGTTTTATTATACTTTCGAAGCGTTCACGATCCGTATTTTGGCTGATCACCCATCTGATTCCTGCCTACATATTTTCGCTATAGCTACTGTGATTGGTTGGAAATCCAGTCTGCTTTTACCTTTCCACCAATAAGGTTGTGTGTTAGAAATCAGACTCCCACAGCTTGCACATGTCCACCATGTCAACAGGACAGGTAAATTCAGAACAAAATCTAAATCCGATTAATATTTGTCTTTTTCAAAGCCATCCACTCTCAGTGTTCTGCTCAGGCCACGTAATTGTGACATTATCGCCATAAAAGCGAAAATGTCGCATTAAAATTGGTTTAGGTGCGATTCCCGTTGTGGCCAAATTGTCTGGGGACGAAGCGTTATATCCGGAAATAGTCTTTAAATAGACACGCGTACATAGTTGAAAGCGATTGGATGATTCGTATTTCCAGCGGAATTCCATTGGTTTGTTTGTATTTGGCGCTACCCTTTAGCCAATCGAAAGCGCATCGAGCGATAAAGTTGATCTTTTTTTGAAGAGTTCTTTTTTTTGTTCCAAATTGTCGGAGCAAACTTACGAATGCGTACCCGAGAAGAAACTGCGGACAATGTTAAATTTGTTCGCACCAATTGTCGTAAAGAGTGGAGTTCCCTCCGAGTTTGATGCATCGACAAGCGATACAGATCATCCTCCCAGTCCATCCATTACTGTTGGAAATAAAACGGCCGAAACGTCACAGCCCCATGGCCATTCCCCACCCACCTCCTAGCCAAGCGTAACAAAAACGAAACTAGCCAAAGTAGAGAGAAAATTGACTAATTTCTCTTGGCTAGAATAGGACTCCCAGCATAAATTAATGACATGTAAATTGTGCATTGAATATAATAAGCATAACATTTTCATAGACAAGAACACCAATTTCCGAACAACAACATTGACAAGGCATGCCGATTCTAATGATCATACGGTTTCAGTGCAGACAGAATCATTGAAATGTGACCTAGAAAAGCCTGTAAATAAAGTTTTCAATGCCAAAGAATGTGCTGTTATTGTTGGCCTTAAGGCAACCTACTGGCTTGTAATCAAAATGTATGTCCCCAAATATTTGAAGGGGTCATATGTCCCCAATTTTTTAACTTCTGAGCAGAACACTGAATCTTATAAGCATAGAAATAGCTAATATAATATAATTTACTTATCAGATTCATCAATATTTACATGATTCTTAAGTTTGTTTAGTCAAAAATCGATATTTAAAATACGTCTTTTTTCGGCGATTGCATTGATTCTATACTTAATATAAAGCATAATATACATATGGAGTTATTTTAATTTTTATATCGTGCATACATGCAGAAATATTCTTAATAAATATGAAAATATTTATATTGGAATACTGGTTGAGGAAATTGTATCTTGCAATTTGTCTAATTGTAGGCCCAATCATACACTCAGATTATCCAAAATGACTATTATTGCACAAAACTATAAAAAAAAGTCCAGAGCTTTGATATTTGACATGTAGCATTACCTAGTTGACCACTACTAAGTTTGCTCAATTGTGATCCTGGGGTCATATATGATCCCACAGTAGGGGTCACATAACTTATATAGAATTATATACGGTAGTACATCTCTTTAAAAAATCTTCACAGAAACGACAATAACCAGCAGTATTGCACAAATCCAATAGCTCGATGTCCATGACATTGCTGTCCAATCTTGGTCACAAGTTACATGTATGCTATTTTCATTAAAAAACTTTGATCTCTTATTAAGTATAAATTTAACGTTTGTGAAACAAGCTTTTACAACATACACTACCCTATACAGCCCTGTAGGGTTATAGTTGGACGAAATAGTCGCCATAGGACCCTGTATCCCTAAATACAAAAAATACAAAATATTTGTTTACAATTTTCATACCATTTTTCCAGTAAGGTACACTGACCAAAGCACTCATTCTAGTCAACGGTTGTATTTAATGGTAATACTGTGTATTTTAGCACTATTTTGTTAATATTTATTAAAGAACACTTATTAAGGACGCAATCGCGCACTTTCTCACTTCTCCCCAAAATTCTGACCTAGAATGAGCCCTTGTATATTACACACTCTCGTTGGCGCGATTGTTGTCATTCTTGTGGGAGGAAACAAGAGTACCCAGAGAAAACCCACCTGCTTGGTTTGGCAAGCACCATACCATGTCAGATACTTGCATCTCTAGGTAATGTGTACCCTCTACTTCCTATACTTACAGATGCATTGCAAGCAGGTGCTTCACAGTTTGAGGCAAGTGCTGGAAAACTGAAACGAAAATTTTGGTGGAAAAATTGCAAGGTATGTTTAACACGAAAAGGAAACGTCTTTGTCTTTGGTGAAAGTTTACGTGCAAGTTGCTATCAGTACATGTAGGACTCACTGGGCTTACCTGTGGGTATCGTCCATACTTGCCTATCTCGCCGACGATCCCCCTTATTTGGTCCTGGAATTTGTGGGTTTTGGCATGCACTCACATATAAGACGGGTTGATAAAATGGACACCAGACCATGTATAAATGGTTTGTTTGGCCAGTGCAAGTTGAAGACATTTGTAGTGTCTTAGGGTGCTTTCTTTTCTAAAACGTTATTATGGATACCATTTTTTAAAAAAAGCACATATTTGAGTTGTTTTTTTAGCACTCATAAGACTTTGAGGCCATAATTTAGTGGTAAATAACTTGCCTTATAAGCGAGTATGGATGGTTGGCATAAGACAGGGAAACCACTTTGAGGCCATAATTTAGTTGTAATAATGGATGGTTGGCATAAGACAGGGAAACCACTTTGAGGCCATAATTTAGTTGTAATAATGGATGGTTGGCATAAGACAGGGAAACCACTTTGAGGCCATAATTTAGTTGTAATAATGGATGGTTGGCATAAGACAGGGAAACCACTTTGAGGCCATAATTTAGTTGTAATAATGGATGGTTGGCATAAGACAGGGAAACCACTTTGAGGCCATAATTTAGTTGTAATAATGGATGGTTGGCATAAGACAGGGAAACCACTTTGAGGCCATAATTTAGTTGTAATAATGGATGGTTGGCATAAGACAGGGAAACCACTTTGAGGCCATAATTTAGTTGTAATAATGGATGGTTGGCATAAGACAGGGAAACCACTTTGAGGCCATAATTTAGTTGTAATAATGGATGGTTGGCATAAGACAGGGAAACCACTTTGAGGCCATAATTTAGTTGTAATAATGGATGGTTGGCATACTGAATAAGTAAATTATGGCGTTTGATTGTTATGTAAGTTACATCAAGTTCACATTGCACACGATATTGCTAGAGACGGGTATTTCCTCTCAATATCATACCACGGTATATTGGAATAAGCAATGTCGTAACACAGGATGTATATCGTGCAATACCAACATGTTCAATCACTACCTGTGGGTTGTGGAGCAAGAACGCGCTGGAGCAGAGCGGGTAGTGTGCAGGAGGATGCATGATAGCCATTGATGGATTTCTTACAAACAAATGTTGATTGAAGTTTCCCACAATGCAATGTAAATTATACCCCCAGATTCGGAGTATATTGGGTTATATATAGGCTTTTCGAATGTCGGCCGTCCATCCGTCATTTTTTTGTCCGGGCCATAACTTGGTATTTTTAAAATAAACATGGCACAAATTAGTGCATGACCCAGATCCATTGTTCAAAGATCAAAGTCACACTTAGAGGCCGAAGGGTTCAAAAATGTCTTGTCCGGAACTCAAGTCCTTTGATAGATTTCCAAATGACTTCGCACAATTGTTCACCGTGATGAGACAGAGTGTTGCGTGGAACACCCAGGTCTGTTGCTCAACGGTCAAGGTCACATTTAGTGGTAAAATGGTTCAAACTACCGTGCTCACATGTGATGTGAAATATTTGGTAGGTAGTGGACTGTGGCCGGGACCCACAGCTAGCTTCTTCACTAATTACTTTTTATTTTTTACAGTCGCTATAATGGATATCTACTACAGAGACCATACAGTAAATACAACTTGTATAATGAACAAGAGACCATGGTAACAGGCCCACTTGTGTAACACTATAATATTGATGTGGTTTGTAAATTTTAGATGATGTTGATCATGGGCGGTATAGTTGGAGTTATAGTTGTAATTATCATAGGTAAGATGTCGGTGTCTGCTGCACGCAATCAGCCATAGACCTAGCAGTTCTACTGTTTAGTACAACCATCACGTTTATTTTGTCTGCTTGTGTGTATTGTTATTGATGTCTTTTGTTATTTAGTGTAATATACTTTGGTTATGACAGAAAAGTACAGATGTGGTCTTCGACGTATATTATTGAACCTGTTGTATGATGATGTACAGATTTATTTGCTTCTTAATTATTAGTCGCCGACCGTTTGAACGGTTTACATGACCATTGTTTTGCTCAACATCCAGGGTTCCCGCTGCCGGTCGGCAATGTAGCCAATTGCAACTAAAAACAAATACTGGCGCTCTATTTTGTAAATTGGCACGTTTTGTCAAATATTGGCTTCAAATATTCATCTATAAACTATTACGGCTCTTAGGTGATTCTAAGTTTTTCAAATTGGCTCCAGTTTTTTCAAGGCAATAATTCAGACAGAGTGAACCCTGGCATTCTTCTGTCTGCCACCATTCCAGCCATTTCATTTTCGTATTGGGCGTGTATTGTTTGTTGATTGATTGAGCCATTCCATTTTCGTATTGGGTGTACATTATTTGTGAGTGATTGAGTGATTTTGAAATAACTATGCACAAATGTTCACCATACAGTCAAACCTGTCTTAAAACCTGTCCTTAAGCCAAGGAAATCACAGAAAGTTGGTTGAATTTTGGCAGATTTATTGCCCTTTGAACCTTTTTATAACACCAAGTTTGTCCGCGGTGCAAACCCAAATCACTTTGTTTTTCACCAAGCTTGACAGGAAGTATCGGTATGACGTGTAGACGTGTATAATTATTATTAGGGGTGTCGCGGTATACCGGTAAATTGCAATATTAAGATCTGCGATAAAATATTGCGATATTAAAATTGAATACCGATATTGAGCGCTATTTATCTACTAGGGCTGCAACGATTAGATCCGATTCCGCGCCGCCGATTCTAGACTCAATCCAAGTCCCGTCATTTTCGATTCAATTCCGAATGCCGACTTTTAAACGTTTTCAGCGATAAACGTCGAGTTAGCCGAATACAAACAGTAAAATAAAACAAACAATCTGATTGGCTGAATATATTCTATTTATCCAATCAATGAGCCCGTTAAAACTTCTGAAAGGTCTGTTTATCAAAATGGCGTCTGCCATTACTAAATAATGATCCTAAAAGTTAGTGTGGGCCATTTTTGATTTCGAGTTGTTAACAAGAAGGAAAACAAGGCGACATGCTGTCTTTTTCACCGACGTAAGCTATCCACCATCTCGTTCCACATCAAACTTACTGAAGCATCTAAAAAGACACCATAACATAGACGTAAACATCGACAAGACTATAAGTCAATCGCCGAACTTCCCCCCACACCAACAACATCAGTGCAATTCCTGAGGATTTATATAAGCCATAATTCATTACTTGGTCACTGTTCCACACATGTGCACTGGATTATCTACAGCAGTTGAATTTCTAGTCATTTCCTTTGACCTTTGATCTCATTTCGTGTACATGTATTATTAATTTATTATTATTGTTTTTTGGTTTACTTTTATTCAAACGTTAAGTGATGTGACTTGCAAGTTTTGTTCATATGTAGTAGGAACTAGGATTATACACAAGTAACACCAGTAAATTAATTTGCTCTGAAGCCACACTGCCCTAGGGTCTCGGGATTAAGCAACACAGATTATGCTTCTTAGAAAGTAATCTGTGAATAATGGATCGAATCGGCACATAAAGAATCGAA
Organism: Archivesica marissinica; assembly: GCA_014843695.1. NCBI lineage: Eukaryota > Metazoa > Mollusca > Bivalvia > Venerida > Vesicomyidae > Archivesica > Archivesica marissinica. The sequence continues at coordinate 31,397,221 of CM026401.1, forward strand.
TCAGATCGTATCGAGATTCTTGTGGATCGTTGCAGCCCTATTTATTATCTATGAGGGGTGGCATCGGTTTTTCATGACTTCACTATAAAAACAAGTTTTTGTCCTGACAATTTTACAACATAGCTACCGTCAAGTAAAAGGTTATATGCAGGGGATCTGCTTTTGTACACAACTGAATCGCTTCAACCGGTGCTTATATTATATTATATTCACCGTTCTCTGAAACATTTTCTAGTCGATTTAAGTTGTTATTTTATTCAGTTTGTTGTTGTTTTTCAAGTTAATAAATACTGTTGAATGAGATAGTTAGTGTCTTAAAATGTGTGTAAAGTAATCAATTTCATCTTATTAAATACTCTTAATAGAAAAAAAAATATAATCACAATGCATGACAAATGCATAGGCAATATATCGCGATAAATATCACGATTATTTGATAAAATATCACAATATATCGCGATATGGGTTGCTGATATCGTGACACCCCTAATTTATTATAATGCCGCTCTGTTTGGATGTAATTTGTGTGTCCAGTTTAACCATTCCCACGCTTCATCTTCAAACCCCCTTGTTGGAATTTCAGCAAACTTGGCTGCAAGCATCAGTATTATGTCTAGTTGTGCATATTATTATCCTGTTCTGGTTGGGATGGCTTTTGGCAGTTTTCAGCCCGTTGAATATTTTTATAGCGCAAAGCTTGTCCGCGCTTCATCTTCAAAGCCCATTGTTTGATATTCACCAAACTTGGCTGGAAACATCAGTATTATGTCTAGTTGTGCATGTTATGTCTAGCTGTGCATATTATGTCTAGTTGTGCATGTTATGATTCTGTTCGGGTTAGATGATATTTGGCTTCATAATACTGCATATGACTTTTTATTGCAGTGACTTCATGTATTTCATTTCCATGCTATTATTTGAATTTTTAATATCAAAGTGTGGCCTTCTGAAGCGATCTAAGATGTTATAAGGTTTTACTATGTGGTTGATAATTTCTGTATGCCAAATACCGTGTCATTTATTCAATTTTAATTTGAAAAACAATCGTGAAAATGATGCTGTATATTATGGACACTGCTATCTGACCTATTTATAATAATATAATATATTATCCTTGATAACCACCGTGCTTGGCTCGCTTCAAACGGCCAATACGACACTTATCCATAATAACCACCGTGCTTGGCTCGCTTCAAACGGCCAATACGACACTTATCCTTGATAACCACCGTGCTTGGCTCGCTTCAAACGGCCAATACGACACTTATCCTTGATAACCACCGTGCTTGGCTCGCTTCAAACGGCCAATACGACACTTATCCTTGATAACCACCGTGCTCGTCTCGCTTCAAACGGCCAATACGACACTTATCCTTGATAACCACCGTGCTCGTCTCGCTTCAAACGGCCAATACGACACTTATCCTTGATAATCACCGTTCTCGTCTCGCTTCAAACGGCCAATACGACACTTATCCTGTGTTGATAATCACCGTTCTCGTCTCGCTTCAAACGGCCAATACGACACTTATCCGTGATAAGTTGATAACCACCGCTCTCAGCTCGCTTCAAACGGCCAATACGACACTTATCCGTGATAAGTTGATAACCACCGCTCTCAGCTCGCTTCAAACGGCCAATACGACACTGAACTTGATTTTGTTTGCACCATTGGATGTTGTCAATTCACATTCTCACTCGTTTTGTATTGTGTATTATTTTCGTTTTTGTGTAGATATTGTATTTTAGTTATTTTATGTGTTTCAGATGTGGTTAATACTAATAGCAATCTGTGTTGTAGTCATTTTGATAATAATTGGTAAGTTAATTCCACAACAACTCTTCTCTCTAACCCTTCTCTTCTCTCTAACCCTTCTCTTCTCTCTAACCCAGTGTCCGCCTCCGTGGTCGAGTGGTTAAGGTCGCTGACTTGTATATCACTGTAACCTATCATCACTGATGGTCACGGGTTCGAGCCCCGCTCAGGCCGTGTCTCATTTATATGAAAATGTTGGCAGTTTCTTACGGAGGTTGGTGCACCCAAGTACTGGTTAACTGCTGGAGCCTGCCCAGGAAAGGTGTTGCTATGTAAACTGTCCGCCGGCGATATAGCCCAAAATGGTGTTGATGCAGGCGTAAAACCCGAAATATAAATAACATTCTCTCTAACCCTTCTCTTCTCTCTAACCCTCCTCTCTAATTACCTCCCTTCTTATCTTCGTTTGTGTGCGGTACTGGACTTTTGCATTGTATATCTTAATTAATATATGTGTTGGGTAATAAAAGAAACGCATGCTTCAGAAAATATATTTATAAACAGTTCTCAAGTTTTGTTGCATTCTGTATGAATTTGAGTATTTGAGTATTGGTTACTAGTACATGTATAACCATAGCAAAAATTGCTGTGTTTCTGTCTTTGCAAAAATAATGTTTATTGGCATAGGTTGAAAGTCCAGTGTTTGTTGTCCATTTACCATTATAGCTTTTCCATTTACCTGTACTCGTGATATATAACTATATTGCAATGTACATAGTGCGGCCATATATCAAATGCCGTATACTGGCCAAGCATGGTTGCTCTAGGACAGTAGATACAAGACTTGAACTTAAAGTGCACTCCCAGAGATATAAGTCATCTATATGTTTTCAAGAAATTGAAAACAATTTAATACCCAGCAAAGGATCAATGTCTTTATTTTGAAAATACCTATCGGTCGTAGTTTATAATTATTTCTTCAAATGGATATATTATGATGTACTGGTTCACCGCTGGAGCCTGCCCAGGAAAGGTGTTGTTAGGTAAACTGCCCACTGGCGATATAGCCCAAAATGATGCTGCTGCAGGTGTAAAACCCGAACAAACAAACGATGGATGTACAATTTCCGTGCATCATGATCGTGATGCAGGTGACTTATAGCCATACGTTATGTGAGTAAGTAATTTATGATATGGGTGACGGGTGTACAATTTCCATGATTCATGATCTTGATGCAGGTGACTTATAGCCATACGTTATGCGAGTAAGTAATTTATGATATGGGTGACGGATGTACAATTTCCATGATTCATGATCTCGGGAGTAATTTATTATATAGGAAAAAACAGGTAAAGCTTACTAATATTTCTAAAACCAGCTGTCTCGAGTCAGATCAGAATACAATTTTAACATATTCGTATCAGGTAAGCGACGTTGGACAGCCCAACAATATGGATTGTCTGCCCGTGTCCCACCAATCTGCCATGCACACTACCACCCCTCTACTTTTACCACATGGCCCTTGATATGTCCTTTGTTTTGTGGTATATGTCGTATGTACGCGTAGCTTTTATATTGTACAATCACTAATACTCTTATCTCTTCTTTACATTCAGCTTGGGTTGCTTCTAAATACAACTAGGGTAACAACATTTTATATCACATCTAGAAATTGCACCTGGTGGCAAAATATTCTGTCTTGCTGAAGTTTTCCTTAAATGAAAGTTCACATTTGAAATGATGTTATTTAATTGTAACAAATAGTACAGACATTGTCCCTGTGTTATGCCATTTCAACATTGAAAAATACTAGCTGCACTATATCTCATTAACTATTCATTCTTTACTACAGTATTTGAGTCATGTCTACTACAACTGTGTCTTGTGGAAGTCGTGGTAGCACGTTCGCTTCAGCTGCAAACGGTCCGGAGTTCGAGCCCCGCTGGAGCTGTTACGATTGTGCCCTTAGGCAAGGCATTTAAATTGCACATTACCTCTTCTCTCTCCCTCGTGGCGATGGATTCCATCAGGAATGAGGTCTCAAGAGTGATTAATATAAGTTGTAACTTGTTTAGTGCAATCGAGCTAAAATTAATTTGTATTATTAACTCTTGTCTATGTCGTGGGAAGGCTGAAGGTGAGGTAATGTGATCCGACTTTGTCTGTTGCTTGCACAGACTATATTGTGTGGTTATGTAGTAAGAACTAGCTGTAGGACAAGCCATTGATATTGTCATGTTCAAAATATTGTATTCAAACATCAACATTCTACGTCACTTCATATGAGCGACCATATAATGTATGTATCCTCTCATACCATTGTGGAAGTCGTAATAGCGCAGTGGATGCGCGTTCGCTTCAGGTGCGAAAGGTCCGAAGTTCGAGCCTCACTGGAGCCGTTACGATTGTGCCCTTAGGCAAGGCATTTAAATTCCACGTTGTCTCTCTCCCTCGTGGCGATGGATTCCATCAGGAATGAGGTCTCGAGAGTGATTTATATAAGTTGAAATAACTTGTTTCGCAATCGAGCTAAAATAAATTTGTATAAACTATCCTCTCATACCATCGGTTAGATTGCCTGTACTTCAAAACTTACAATAATACCTTTTATAGTATGTATCTCGATAGAAAAGCCTAGTAAATACCAATCTGTAGTGCCAGCTGCCCTAACTAACTCACTTTTTTGACTCAATCCTCTTTTTTTTTCTCGCCCAAAACTTTTGTATCAGGATTCTTTAGTAGATGAAAATTTCGTGATCTGGTTGTCGATCTGTGCGCCCATCCTTGTCAGGGAGGATGCCCAGCCACCTGTCAATTCTTTTAAATTTCATATGTAAGCACATGGAAAGTTGATGATTGTTCCTAGTTATATCACCTGAACTGTGCTTACAGCGAGTTAATCATTATTGTTATAGACAAGTTCTATTTATAAATTTTGTACATGTTCATGACAATTTTAGATACAGGTAACAGTTTAAGAAGTATGACCTGATTTCTGTCTAGATCACAGTTTTGTAACAAATTATAAATAAGATTATATAATATTTGAACGTCCCTTGGTACTGATTGGATAATTAATTACTTTTGCTGAACTAGAAAGTTTAAAGCGACTTTACATCGCGAAAAAAAGCACAAAAAATGCATTTTTCACATATTATTGTGCTACAACAAATTCTTCCGAAATAATTTGAACATTAAACACTCAAAAATTGTCTTGTTTATTATTGGAGTCTATACTAAATGTCGTTTAGAGATAATTTAAATAAGATTAGTCTAAACATAAATATGCATAGGTACAACTGTGAGATATAACAGTAAATCTGTACCATAGATGTTGTTATTGAGGATTACGCATGAATATTGACCCTATTCACATTATTTTGTTACTAGTTGAAATACTCTGTTTCTGTTGCAAAAGTTACTAGTTGAAATACTCTGTTTCTGTTGGTGTGAAAACAATATAATAGGAAATTACGATGTAGTGTCGCTTTAAAATACCTCATGAAACAAAGCAGTATGTTTTGCCATCAAACTTTTATAAATCTGTAGCGAAATGTTGCATTGATTATTTACCAGCTATGTACTGTAATTGTTCGACAAGAAGCCCGGGTATGTATTAGAATCGTGATCAGCTGCATTGGGGCTGGACATAAACATTTATCATTTAGAGACGAAACTGCCGATTCAACCAAAAATATATTTAAATGGCATGATTTAATTCTAGTGTTGCTGTCGATAAACACTGATTCATTATGTCAACAAGAAAATATTTAACTATTAAATTGTGTCTGTTATCATAACGCAGGGAATTTTCCATGCATGTGAAGAAAACACTTATTGCAACTGCCGCTGTTACATATATAAACATGGCATTACTACGTACGACCGCTGTTACATATATAAACATGACATTACTACGTACGACCGGTGGTCACATGTGCTAAACATGGCATTACTACGTACGACCGTGGTCACATGTGCTATTTCACGATTTCAATTTCAAAATTCCACGATTCCAACTTCACAAATTCACGAAGTTGAAATCGTGGAATTGTGGAAGTTGAAATCGTGAATTCATCGTATCGTGAAATTAAAATCGTTAATTTCATTTCGCTAACAACGGAATATATTCTTTACGCTGGAATACTAGATGGACAGATGAGCATTTCATAGAACTAATTGATAAAAGTGACAAAATCAATTTGATCTTTTTATTCCTGCAATCACACACAGCATGTGACGTTTTGCAATGATTTCACAAATTATGTTTGCATAAAATACGAACAACTAGTAATTGTATGCGTCTGATTGATGTCGAGCTAAGAATCTTGTGTCAAATATTCAAGTGTATATAAAACATTTGTATGTATTGTGTTATAGAAATCTATATGACCTGCATACCTTACATGATTATTATCGTGACTTGTGGACGGGAATTTGTGTGTAATACCGTATTAGTATGAAAACTTGGAATAAAAGATATCATAGTCCAGATTTAATTAAGAAAACTCGCGATATTTGAAAGGTAATTTTGTTTGAAGCGGCAGATGGGCGTTTTAAAGATTCTAATATTTGATGGAAAATGTGGGTTTTTGGGGAATGGCGTGTATAGGAACAATTACGGTACTCTTACTGTTTTAATAAATCATTTAAATAGACTATGTATTAATGTTTTATTATTTGTGTGAATTTTTCCACTATGTTAGGTCACCAAGTATAATATGATATGCAATCGTCCATCTCTAAGCTATATGATGTACAGATCTATATGATGTACAGATGTACAGATCTATATGATGTACAGATGTACAGATCTATATGATGTACAGATGTACAGATCTATATGATGTACAGATGTACAGAGCTATATGATGTACAGATGTACAGAGCTATATGATGTACAGATGTACAGATCTATATGATGTACAGATGTACAGATCTATATGATGTACAGATGTACAGATCTATATGATGTACAGATGTACAGAGCTATATGATGTACAGATGTACAGAGCTATATGATGTACAGATGTACAGATCTATATGATGTACAGATGTACAGATCTATATGATGTACAGATGTACAGATCTATATGATGTACAGATGTACAGAGCTATATGATGTACAGATGTACAGAGCTATATGATGTACAGAGTATATGATGTACAGATGTACAGATGTACAGATGAATCTTTCTTTGGACACAATTGGGTATTTAGGTTCTGCAAAGCATTTGGGTTCGTTGACATGTGTGATATATACAGATTGTTCCGTTACATTTGATATTCTACTTAGTTGAAACAGTAGCATATTACTTTAATGTAGTGATTTTCAGTTTGTGCCCCCCCCCCCCAGGACGAGAGTGAGAGTTGGTATGAATAAGTATAATTATGTTCCTTTTTGTCTTTGTTGTACTGGACACTCATTTTATATCCATTAATCAGTTTTTGTCTGGGTGGGGATCTATGGAGCAGATGTTCTTATCACATTTCTTCTGTAGCATCCTAAAAACAACTTGTTCCACGTATGTGCAAATCGTGTAACTGGGGTCAAAATTAGGTCGCTAGTATATACAGCTTAAAGAGAACCTTTTAGAGACATGATCACGACACAATCGTGGGAATGGGGGGGGGGGGGTCAGGGTGGTGTTATGCAATATTTTTCATACGAAAATCCCAAGCATTTCGTTGTCCCCGTCAACATTACAGTTATCCTATGCAAAGAATAACAGTATAATTATGAAGTGTGACACTGCATGCTTTTTGTGAGATTTGAATGTAGGTCGGGTGTGTCGTTAAACAATTACTTCTCATGAACCAATAGTTGGAATGTTTTTGAAAATTTGTCTATAGCATTGTTACGTAACCAGGAAATCTATTAAGAAACTAACCAAGTATACAATTTTATTAATTCTACATTGAGGGGGTGGGGGGAGTAAGCAATTATTTGAAATGTGCAATTTGTGCAGACATATATGCATAGAGTTTATTCTATCTTTTATTACTTTCTTTTCTGATTCCCATCTTTTGAAAAGTGCACCTGCAATGTTTTATTATTTATCCTCGATATTTGTTGCCTATATGAGCGACGCCTCCTGAGTGATGTCAGATTTTGGAGGATTGTGCAATGATACAGACAGAGATACTCATTCCAGAATCTCCTTTGGTTCTATTACGTTCATGGTGTAAAGCACCGACATCGGACGTTGGTTTAAAGTTCCAACTAAAAGATGTTAATATTATTAGGGTGAGATGCAGGATCGAACCTGTGATCCAAGTTGAGTGATCCGATGTACATCAATAGTTGAGTGTTTGCTTTTACGGAGAAGAGATAACGTTTTCGCATGCATTTCTTTGCATATTTTCAACACCCTACTCAGGGTTAGCTTTTATTATAGTTGCATCGTCCGGTGTCCATCAATATTTTGCTTTAACCCTTTCCTTCATAGAGATTTAGGTTAATATACTATTATATCGCCATACAAACGACAGCCATTTAACCCTTTCCTTCATAGAGATTTAGGTTAACATACTATTATATCTCCATACAAACGACAGCCATTTAACCCTTTCCTTCATAGAGATTTAGGTTAATATACTATTATATCTCCATACAAACGACAGCCATTTAACCCTTTCCTTCATAGAGATTTACGTTAACATACTATTATATCTCCATACATTCGACAGCCATTTAACCCTTTCCTTCATAGAGATTTAGGTTAATATACTATTATATCTCCATACAAATGACAGCCATTTAGCTATCATGCAGTGGATAAGTAGTCAACATATCTATCCCACCTCCATAGATATTACTGGGACTACATGAGATTTAGGTTAATATACTATTATATCTCCATACATTCGACAGCCATTTAGCTATCATGCAGTGGATAAATAGTCGCCATATCTATCCCACCTCCATAGATATTACTGGGACTACATAGAGATTTAGGTTAATACCGTATTGTCCCTATTTAAAGCGCCACCTCTAATATAGGCGCCCCCACGTAAAAATGCAACATGAAATGGCACTTAATAAATTGGCTTACCTGTCGGTAGTACTGTTGTTTAACGTAATCCATATATAAACCCCAAGCTCATGAATCACTAAGTATGCATGAATAATATGCGCATCACTTGTTGAACGTGTATCGCTATAAAACAAGTATTTATTTTCACAGAAGAATTCACACAATATCAACAATGCCTCAAGCTATTCAAACCGAAAGTACAAGGATAGTTATTTACATAAGACACTGTATACAAGTTTATAACGCGGAACAATCCACAGAAACACGGGTTAACTTTAAATGTATACGATTTACGTGGCATAATATTATGTACCGCATGTACAGAACATAATTATCGATCGATTTATGTAACACACGATGACGTAGTAGGCATCGCATTATGACAAAGCAAGGTCACCGAGCAGTTTCTTCCAATTAGTTGGCAATTACCGATATTGAAATGGAGATTTTCCACACCTATACTACAGAAATTAATTACTCTAATTAGCGAGCCCCTGTGTTTTGCATCGCGCCCGGGCGCTATAAATAGGAACAATATGGTATACTATTATATCTCCATACATTCGACAGCCATTTAGCTATCATGCAGTGGATAAATAGTCGCCATATCTATCCCACCTCCATAGATATTACTGGGACTACATGAGATTTAGGTTAATATACTATTATATCTCCATACATTCGACAGCCATTTAGCTATCATGCAGTAGATAAGTAGTCCCCATATCTATCCCACCTCCATAGATATTATTGGGACTACATAGAGATTTAGGTTAATATACTATTATATCTCCATACAAACGACAGCCATTTAGCCCTTTCCTTCATAGAGATTTAGGTTAATATACTATTATATCTCCATACAAACGTCAGCCATTTAGCTATCATGCAGTGGATAAGTAGTCACCATATCTATCCAACCTCCATAGATATTACTGGGACTACATAAAGATTAAGGTTAATATACTATTATATCTCCATACAAACGACAGCCATTTAGCTATCATGCAGTAGATAAGTAGTCAACATATCTATCCCACCTCCATAGATATTACTGGGACTACATAAGATTCTGGCCTTTATTGTGAACATTGGTTTGGCTACTACATTGTCAATGTATGTCGTATTGGTAATGGCGTCAAGAGGTGCTTCTATGAGGGAAAGGGTTAAAGTAGAATATAATTATAACATTTTCGAATGTATTTCTTTGCATACTTTCAACACTGTGCTCAGAGTGAGCTTCTATGTGTTTGGCGTCGGTCGTCTACATTTTACTTCAAGTGACATTTCCTGAATCATCATGAAACTTCGTGGCAATGATCATTGGGAGATCCTTCTCAAGATTGCTCAAATTTGGTCACTGTTTCTTAAAAACTAGATCACTAGATCAAATGAGCGCCACAATTTCAAAAATCTTCTCCGAAATGACTTGCAGGAATATGATTTTGTGTTGAGAGGATAGTCTCTAAAGTTTAGCTTAATCCATATTATTGATTCATGATTGCCTGTGGGTATGGAAGTATTTTTGCTATGTTTGTATAGCAAGGGACATCTCTGAAAAGGCTGTGTCAATTTATTAGCATTATTTGGAGTGACTAGTAAAACCAAGAATAGCTAAAATCCTTCCAATCCAGTCCAGTAGAATCCTTCCAATCCAGTACAGTAGCATCCTTCCAATCCAGTCCAGTAGAATCCTTCCAATCCAGTCCAGTAGAATCCTTCCAATCCAGTACAGTAGCATCCTTCCAATCCAGTACAGTAGCATCCTTCCAATCCAGTCCTTCCAATCCAGTACGGTAGCATCCTTCCAATCCAGTACGGTAGAATCCTTCCAATCCAGTACAGTAGCATCCTTCCAATCCAGTACAGTAGCATCCTTCCAATCCAGTACAGTAGCATCCTTCCAATCCAGTACGGTAGAATCCTTCCAATCCAGTACAGTAGCATCCTTCCAATCCAGTACGGTAGAATCCTTCCAATCCAGTACAGTAGCATCCTTCCAATCCAGTACGGTAGCATCCTTCCAATCCAGTACAGTAGCATCCTTCCAATCCAGTCCTTCCAATCCAGTACGGTAGCATCCTTCCAATCCAGTACGGTAGCATCCTTCCAATCCAGTACAGTAGCATCCTTCCAATCCAGTACAGTAGCATCCTTCCAATCCAGTCCTTCCAATCCAGTACGACAGCATCCTTCCAATCCAGTACAGTAGCATCCTTCCAATCCAGTCCAGTAGCATCCTTCCAATCCAGTACAGTAGCATCCTTCCAATCCAGTACAGTAGCATCCTTCCAATCCAGTACGGTAGCATCCTTCCAATCCAGTCCAGTAGAATCCTTCCAATCCAGTCCAGTAGAATCCTTCCAATCCAGTACAGTAGCATCCTTCCAATCCAGTCCTTCCAATCCAATACAGTAGAATCCTTCCAATCCAGTCCTTCCAATCCAGTACAGTAGAATCCTTCCAATCCAGTACAGTAGCATCCTTCCAATCCAGTACAGTAGCATCCTTCCAATCCAGTACAGTAGCATCTTTCCAATCCAGTACAGTAGCATCCTTCCAATCCAGTCCTTCCAATCCAGTACAGTAGAATCCTTCCAATCCAGTCCAGTAGCATCCTTCCAATCCAGTACAGTAGAATCCTTCCAATCCAGTCCAGTAGCATCCTTCCAATCCAGTACAGTAGCATCCTTCCAATCCAGTCCTTCCAATCCAGTACAGTAGCATCCTTCCAATCCAGTACAGTAGCATCCTTCCAATCCAGTACGGTAGCATCCTTCCAATCCAGTACGGTAGCATCCTTCCAATCCAGTACAGTAGCATCCTTCCAATCCAGTCCTTCCAATCCAGTACGGTAGCATCCTTCCAATCCAGTCCAGTAGCATCCTTCCAATCCAGTACGGTAGCATCCTTCCAATCCAGTACGGTAGCATCCTTCCAATCCAGTCCTTCCAATCCAGTACGGTAGCATCCTTCCAATCCAGTCCAGTAGAATCCTTCCAATCCAGTACAGTAGCATCCTTCCAATCCAGTACAGTAGAATCCTTCCAATCCAGTACAGTAGAATCCTTCCAATCCAGTACAGAAGCATCCTTCCAATCCAGTACAGTAGCATCCTTCCAATCCAGTACGGTAGCATCCTTCCAATCCAGTCCTTCCAATCCAGTACGGTAGCATCCTTCCAATCCAGTACAGTAGCATCCTTCCAATCCAGTACGGTAGCATCCTTCCAATCCAGTACAGTAGCATCCTTCCAATCCAGTCCAGTAGCATCCTTCCAATCCAGTACAGTAGCATCCTTCCAATCCAGTACAGTAGCATCCTTCCAATCCAGTACGGTAGCATCCTTCCAATCCAGTACGGTAGCATCCTTCCAATCCAGTACAGTAGCATCCTTCCAATCCAGTACAGTAGCATCCTTCCAATCCAGTACAGTAGCATCCTTCCAATCCAGTACGGTAGCATCCTTCCAATCCAGTACAGTAGCATCCTTCCAATCCAGTCCTTCCAATCCAGTACAGTAGCAACCTTCCAATCCAGTCCTTCCAATCCAGTCCTTCCAATCCAGTACGGTAGCATCCTTCCAATCCAGTACAGTAGCATCCTTCCAATCCAGTACGGTAGCATCCTTCCAATCCAGTACAGTAGCATCCTTCCAATCCAGTCCAGTAGCATCCTTCCAATCCAGTACAGTAGCATCCTTCCAATCCAGTACGGTAGCATCCTTCCAATCCAGTACAGTAGCATCCTTCCAATCCAGTCCAGTAGCATCCTTCCAATCCAGTCCAGTAGAATCCTTCCAATCCAGTACGGTAGCATCCTTCCAATCCAGTACAGTAGCATCCTTCCAATCCAGTACGGTAGCATCCTTCCAATCCAGTACAGTAGCATCCTTCCAATCCAGTACAGTAGCATCCTTCCAATCCAGTCCAGTAGAATCCTTCCAATCCAGTACGGTAGCATCCTTCCAATCCAGTACAGTAGCATCCTTCCAATCCAGTACAGTAGAATCCTTCCAATCCAGTACAGTAGCATCCTTCCAATCCAGTACAGTAGAATCCTTCCAATCCAGTACAGTAGCATCCTTCCAATCCAGTACGGTAGCATCCTTCCAATCCAGTACGGTAGCATCCTTCCAATCCAGTACGGTAGAATCCTTCCAATCCAGTACAGTAGAATCCTTCCAATCCAGTACAGTAGCATCCTTCCAATCCAGTACGGTAGCATCCTTCCAATCCAGTACAGTAGCATCCTTCCAATCCAGTACGGTAGCATCCTTCCAATCCAGTACAGTAGCATCCTTCCAATCCAGTACAGTAGCATCCTTCCAATCCAGTACAGTAGCATCCTTCCAATCCAGTCCTTCCAATCCAGTACGGTAGCATCCTTCCAATCCAGTACGGTAGCATCCTTCCAATCCAGTACGGTAGCATCCTTCCAATCCAGTACAGTAGCATCCTTCCAATCCAGTCCTTCCAATCCAGTACGGTAGCATCCTTCCAATCCAGTACGGTAGCATCCTTCCAATCCAGTACAGTAGCATCCTTCCAATCCAGTACGGTAGCATCCTTCCAATCCAGTACGGTAGCATCCTTCCAATCCAGTCCTTCCAATCCAGTACAGTAGCAACCTTCCAATCCAGTATGGTAGCATCCTTCCAATCCAGTACAGTAGCATCCTTCCAATCCAGTACAGTAGCATCCTTCCAATCCAGTACAGTAGCATCCTTCCAATCCAGTCCAGTAGAATCCTTCCAATCCAGTCCTTCCAATCCAGTACGGTAGCATCCTTCCAATCCAGTACGGTAGCATCCTTCCAATCCAGTACAGTAGCATCCTTCCAATCCAGTACGGTAGCATCCTTCCAATCCAGTACAGTAGCATCCTTCCAATCCAGTACGGTAGCATCCTTCCAATCCAGTACAGTAGCATCCTTCCAATCCAGTCCTTCCAATCCAGTACGACAGCATCCTTCCAATCCAGTACGGTAGCATCCTCCCAATCCAGTACAGTAACATCCTTCCAATCCAGTACAGTAGCATCCTTCCAATCCAGTACAGTAGCATCCTTCCAATCCCTTACGGCAGCATCCTTCCAATCCAGTTCAGTAGCATCCTTCCAATCCAGTACAGTCACACACGGGTCACTCTATATGTCTCCCTTATAGTCACACATATGTCACACTATATCCGTCTCCCTTATAGTCACATGCGTGTCACTCTATATCCGTCTCCCTTATAGTCACATGCGTGTCACTCTATATCCGTCTCCCTTATAGTCACATGCGTGTCACACTATATCCGTCTCCCTTATAGTCACATGCGTGTCACTCTATATCCGTCTCCCTTATAGTCACACACGGGTCACTCTATATCCGTCTCCCTTAGAAGTCACATGCGTGTCACTCTATATCCGTCTCCCTTATAGTCACACACGGGTCACTCTATATCCGTCTCCCTTATAGTCACATGCGTGTCACTCTATATCCGTCTCCCTTATAGTCACATGCGTGTCACACTATATCCGTCTCCCTTATAGTCACATGCGTGTCACTCTATATCCGTCTCCCTTATAGTCACATGCGTGTCACTCTATATCCGTCTACTGCTCTGATGGCTCCACATAGCTAAACAAGTGTTGAAGGCTATTAAGCAACTAACTAGCATCATATAAACTCTATTTTCTTTTTGACTTTCAGTGTGGGTGATGACGGGTCAAAGTAGTGAGCCGTCCAATCCTGCTCCTACGGCAGCTACTACAGCCAAAGCTATCACCGGAAATCGTTGATTATTAGCAATATAGGTCAAGGTCACATTTGGTACCGAATTCCACATTGGATCTTAGATAACTGTGTTTCAGTGCATCTTTTTCTTACTCAGCCAGAACTATAAGTTGATTTATTTCTAGATACAGAATGTATACAGTTTAGTTTGAATAGACAAGGTATAGACAAGGTATAGCACTTTTCTATTTTACACTTTGGTATGATGGTGTCTATTTCTTGAACAAATCTGGGAGGAAACATGCCACTATTAGATGGTCAGAACATCTTGATACGGAGCAAACAATGAATGCTGACAATACACGATTGTTAGAATCCATGTGATAACTTACCATCGTTTGTTTTCAATTTTGATGCATCTATATTCTCTTATTTCTATGTTGATTTTTCAAGCCCCCAAAAATACAAAAGACGTAAAATATGTGTTTTCTAACTTGGGATAAAAGTACCGACGTTAAATTGGTGCAGGCCATAGTAAATTAATTGCTACATTTTCCCCACTTGCATTCAGTACTAGCGCCTCATTTGCCGATACAATTACAAAATGACCCATTCCGATAAACCATTTTATTTCTTATATGGTCATTTCCGGTGTCTATGTAAATATGAGTATGAATTACAGAAGTGAAGTCGCATATGTGTGTGTGTGTGTGTGTTGGTATCAATTTGCTAATTAGTTTTCTAAGAAATCATTTTTTAGCTACTCGCTACGAAAACACGGCCAGCATTCCAATCTGCCACAATGTTTAGCATTTCGTTTTTGTGCAAACGGCTTGACATATCTTCCTGCAACATACAATGTCAATTTCATCAGATCAAGGATAGGACGTATTTACTTTCAGGGTTCCCTCTGTCTGAATTTGTGTCTGTGCCACCACTGTCGCCAATAACTGGAGCTAATTTGAAAAACTAAGAACCATAAAAATTATAGTTCACAGATAAATAAATATTTGAAGAATCTATTTTACACCAAAAAAATGATGCGCCAAATATTTTCGCCAATTCACCAAATTTAGTGCCATAATTAAATTTGATGTTTTGTCGTAATTGCTGCCATTGGCGAAGGACAGCGGAAACCCTGACTGTTAGTATATCATTCCGAGCTATATTGAACCAAGCTTAATCTTCATTTATTCAATTTGTCAGAGATATATATAATAATCGAACATTCATAATAAATATAACCTCGCGGCTTTCAATCAAAGATATCGCGATAATGTGTTTCTTTGTCCGGACATTCATCTTCTTTGATATCTTACATGATTATACATGTCGATGACGTTACGTTTCCTAATACGGCTTTCATCTCCAATGGGGGAGATCAGGTGTCTACTCGCATTACTGGTTAAAACCTTTATCAGTCAAGAGCACAATTTCTACTTAGCTTGTGTCTTCAACACTGTTAATTATTTAGTTTAAATAAATACATTTTTGCTCGATTGCGAAACAAGTTCCTACAACTTATATTAATCACTCTCAAGACCTCATTCCTGATGGAATCCATTGCCAAATTTGGTCTGGTGAATTTATTGATTTTGAGCCAGGGGCGTAGCTAACCTATGAAATTGTAGGCCTGGCTAATAATTTGAGCACCAATGGTACAGTGGTGCTGGAGGGGTGTGAGTGGCATGCTCCCCTTGGAAAATTTTGAATCTTAGACTGTCGATGGTACACTGTGACGCATTTTAATGAACGTTTTAGATATTCAAATTTCGATGTATTTTTAAAAATTATACCAAAGTTAGTGTAAAAATGTTATACACCGAGATGAAATGTCACGCTGACTACACAACTACGTGATCACGTGGTGAGATATGTGACCGCTGATATAGATTCTATACCATACAGACATGCTAAGACCCCACTCTACTTTTTATTGCATATTTGGGCTATTAGGATTTTTCATATTCTGTGGCAATCTGCAGACCCGGACCTTGAATGCCATATAGCAGAAATTTAGTATTTTGCAACAAAGACTTAAAAAATGCTGCAAAGTGATACTGTTGTTTAGGTAGAATATAAGGGAGCTTTTTCATACTCCTAACATAGGCATACTATACTGCAATTGTACGTGCACATGGCTGACAATTGTGTGATCGTTGACTGTTAATGAGTATTGTACAGCTTGGTTATTGTGATAGAATACAATGGTTTTCATCATCCAGGTTTATTAAGACATGCGTGACACAGTTGCATGTAGTCACAAGTAGAACACACTGTTATATCTAGGATCAAAATCAAATGAAAGCCCCATAACAAATGTAGCTATTAATTTTATTGGCCTAACTATAGAACCATTCCACTGTATCATTAAATGTACACATTTATAGCAATTTGATTAGCTCACTCGAGGTACCAAAATCTGGGATAAAGGGTAACCCCCACCCGTCATGTTGTTAAGTTCATAAGATACATGTTATATCATTTTCATACCTATTACATTTTTCTCATTATACAAAGATTTGGACCTCTAGTATACACTGGGTAGATATATATAGCACATTATTAATGTAATGCAGCACTCTTTGTAACCCCAGTATCCCCAGGGGGTGAACAGCTTAGCTTCACCTTGCTACAAACACTGTGCCCTGTGTGGACAGTTAGCCATGTCAATAGCACTAGGCACAGTCCCCACCCCTCTAGTTAATATCATCACTGCCAAAGTACTTTGGGCACAGCTCATTGGTAATAGCATGACACTTTAGCAGTGTTATTATCCTATGTTTACCAGGCCCACAGGTTGCTGGGGCATTTTTCTGTGTCTGCCAGTCCCACAGGGTGCTGGGTTATTGTCCTATGTTTGCCAGGTCCACAGGTTTCTGGTGGTATTATTCTGCGTATGCCAGACCCACAGGTTGCTGGGGGTATTTTTCTGTGTTTACCAGGCCCACAGGTTGTTGGGGGGGGGTATTATCCTGTATTTACCAGGCCCACAGGTTGCTGGGGGTATTATTCTGTGTTTACCAGGCCCACAGGTTGTTGGGGGGGTATTATCCTGTATTTACCAGGCCTACAGGTTGTTGGGGGGGGGTATTATTCTGTGTTTACCAGGCCCACAGGTTGTTTGGGGGGGTATTATCCTGTATTTACCAGGCCCACAGGTTGTTGGGGGGGTATTATTCTGTGTTTACCAGGCCCACATGTTGTTGGGGGGTATTATCCTGTATTTACCAGGCCCACAGGTTGTTGGGGGTATTATTCTGTGTTTACTAGGCCCACAGGTTGTTGGGGGTATTATTCTGTATTTACCAGGCCCACAGGTTGTTGGGGGGGTATTATCCTGTATTTACCAAGCCCACAGGTTGTTGGGGGGGTATTATTCTGTGTTTACCAGGCCCACAAGTTGCTGGGGGTATTATTCTGTGTTTACCAGGCCCACAAGTTGCTGGGGGTATTATTCTGTATCTGCCATGCCCACAGGTTGCTGGGGGTATTATTCTGTATCTGCCAGGCCCACAGGTTGCTGGGGTACTATCCTATGTTTGTCAGGCACACAGGTTGCTGGGGTACTATCCTATGTTTACCAGGTCCACAGGTTGCTGGGGGTACTATCCTATGTTTACCAGGTCCACAGGTTGCTGGGGGTACTATCCTGTGTATACCAGGCCCACAGGTTACTGGGGTACTATCCTGTGTTTGCCAGGCCCACAGGTTGCTGGGGTTACAAATGACTGGTGCATGTATGGAGATAGAGCACATGGTTTTAGTAGACAAGTATACACATGTTGTTATAATTGTGAATCTTTCGATATATTCTTAGAAAACATTTATTAATACTTAGAAAATAATTATTAATACTTAGAAAATAATTTTAAATCACTGATCTACGATGTAGTATGGTCACACTTAAATATATCTTTGTTTGCTCTAACCCAACATCTAAATTTAGAAATGGGATTTTTTTATACCAGTCCCATATAAGGATAACTGGGAAACAACTAGGGGTATTTTATGAACCATAGATTCATGATGGACAGCGATGAGAGGAAAGTACAATAAGGATGCCACTTGGTATGGTGCATCTGGGCAACTAGCTCATCAAAATTAGCTAATATAGCCATCTGAAATCCATGACGATCGTCTTGAAAATATATTTGCGACCTGACCTGGCCATTACAAAATGGCCGGTTCTGATGCAGCATCGAGACAAGATGACTAGGCATCTAAAATGGTTGATTTCTTCTCTTTCCAGGTCAAATAACCTCCATTGTTTCAAGTATTCCAAGAGTTATAGACTTTGAATTGCTAATATATCCAACATAACACTCTCTCAAGCCCTTTGGTTTGTTCAGAGTTATCACCCTTGAAGTTCTAAAAATAGTAAGATTACCGGCCATTATTTCTTATGCTAGTTGATGTCCCTCTCTCACGAGGGAAACCAATTCAAATTCCTTCTTAAATTCCACCCTTGCAACCCATGAAGCAATTGATATTTCACGATTGTGGATGAGGTATCGTGCAGATCCCAACCTTAAATGTTCATGGCAAACTTCGCATTGGATTAATACATCAAACACAGGTGTTCAAGGCTTTCCCCAGAAACAATCAAGCATTTGATTTTGTCTCGTGAACACCAATTTCTATTTTAAAAAAGAATTTGTCAATGAAACGTAATGAGCTAACACAGTGCTGATTCACTGTAGTTCAGATACATTCACACAAACAGGTAATGTATTCGTTGATCTGAGAATTTTTAATACAGATTTAATGATTTCTTAATTATTGACTCAAGAAATTGCAGCACTGTATCTTATACTGTATAATTTAGCTCTACGGGGCTGGGGAACTGCCTGGTGTTTACATCAATGAGACAACATGCTGTGTAAGATGTCCAGGTCCCTAGATACAATGTGACGGTCACACTAAAGATGACAGACGTGCATGTATTGGGTCGATACTTATGTACAAATAAAGTCACACATATGATACCTGAACGGCCTGTACGATAGCTTGTCAAAAGTACAAACTTCTGTTATAGCTGTTTTGAGGTGCATGTATGATTGACTGTGGACATGTTTCTTGTTGAGTTGCAGGACTAGGTTATAGAGGTTGCTGCATAATGATTTGAATTCTTTAATAATCAGAGTCCATACCATGTAGTTGTTTCCCATAATGTCTTGTGTGTTTTACGTTTATTTATCGTCGCTACCGGTTGCCCATATGAGCGACACCTCCTGAAAAGTCATTTTAGATTTTTGGAGGATAGTGCAATGATACAGACAGACCCATTCCAGAGTTTCTTCTGGTTCTTTTATGTGCACAGTGTAAAGCACCGACACGAAACCTCCAAAGTCCCAACTGAAAGACTTAATTTTATTAGGGTCAGGCGGGGGATCGAACATGCGATCCTTGGATTACCAGTCCAACGTGTTAACCACTGGACTACAGATCCATCTGTAGGGTCAGACGGGGGATCGAACATGCGATCCCTGGATTACCATTCCAACGTGTTACCACTGGACTACAGATCCTTCTGTTCTCCCATAATGTCACATGGTATTAATTGATTGCATTCACTATTGGGGCTAAGGGGCAATATGTCTGAGTGAAATATGACATTAAGCATAGTAATATTGTAATGTATTTATTCATATGTCCATTGAGAATGAGATTTTCATAATTGTGAAGAAATAGAAGATTGTTTTGTTGTTGAGAGCAATTTTGTTTTTAAAATAACACTGATGAAAATTAATTGATGAATTTGATATTAAAGAAGTGTTGGATCTGAAAAGTTGGCTTTTCCTTGGCTAGGAAAAGCGGTCATTTTTATTTCGCCTGAGCTAAAGGCGAGTCATTGAGATCAAACTTTGACCGTCCGTACATGCATCCTATCTGGTCATCAATATTTGCCTTGTAAGCACTGTAGGAAGTCTTCATTTTCATTGGATTTATTTGAAGTTGGTCACCAGTTATGCACTTTATTTTCAAATGAGGTTTATTCACAATATTGGTCAGTGATTGTTTGATAGAATTGCTGTTCCTTTAATTTGCACCAAAGCTATTGGTCAAGTTGAAGAGATATGATAGCAATTGTTGTTTTACCGAATTTATTCTTTCATGAAAGACAAATATATATATATAGTTGGCCATTTCTTATATACACGTATATACTTGGTGAGTAGGCCACATTAAAGACATTTCCATTGAAACAAACAGTAGAAGAAAATGCACTGTTAACTAGTAGATATATATATGCTGAAATATTCTGCCTGCTGATCTGCACTCAAATTTGGTCAGAAGCGACATCATTGGTCAACAGGATCGAAAACATGGCCAGTTGGTCTACTAAAGGTTTGTTGGTGTTTCGAGCTAATATTTCTGCTCGGCACTGTTAACCCATTCAACACCAAATAACTGACATGGACTGGTGCATGATATTTTTAGACCAATAAATTAATAAGAAAATTACATTTGGACCAGTTCATTTATCAAAATAGGTAATTTTGTCTTAAAATATTAATATTACTGGCAAAAAGTGCAGATCCCGATGAGACTGCTCATCATGAGCCAACTCATCTGGATCTATAGTTTTTGTAAGTCTATTTAGAAGTCTGTAGTGTTGAAAGGGTTAAGAAGGGACCATAGTGTGCTAACAAGTTGAGGATTTTTAAGTACGAGTTGGGTAAATGTTGATGATTGTGTACTCGCCGTCTAAATCTGACTAATTTTGAATTCAAATTCTAATGCTTGCACTGTTTGTTAATGAATTCAGTTAAACTGTGCTTCCATTGATCTTTGATTTCTCTCCGGCTATTATTGGGTGAGGAAGATGCCTGGTGATCCTCCATTCAGTATTTCAGGCACGCGCGTCTAGCTAGGTACAACCACCGATGTTCTGCAAGCCGGTTGGGTAGCTTCCTCATACAAAATAATTCAACATTCTCGGTGAGATTCAAGCATATGGCTGTGAGGGGCAAGTGATTTGAAGTCTTAACCTGCCGAATAAATTGGACGGAATGTGCAAACAACATAGATCCAGATCAGCTGCTGCGTAACACTGCATCTGGTCAGGATCTATGTTGTTTGCTATTCAGACAAGTGATTTAGCTCCACTATCCGAATAGCCAGATCAGACGGCTCTATGCTGTTTGCAAAAGTGACTTTAGTCGTGATTGGCAGGTTACGGGTTAATGACATAAACAATCCGCCATAGAGGCTATTATTATTAAATGATATCAATATTTCCTTTTCACGCTTAAAATTATGTTCCTGTTCAGACTGATGAAATGGCATTGTATGCAAGAGTTGCGGTTTTTATGCCAACAATTTAAATAAAACGTTCCAAACATGATCTGCCTACGTTAATTAATTTCGTCGCTCTTATGACTAAAGCGTCGTAGTCAAAGTAAGATTACATGTACATAATTATTATTCAAGTGCATTACAAATATCCTAGATATGATTTATTTTCTGAACTACTAAATGTAATACTGGTTTTGTACTATAATTTCGCGAACACCTTATTTAGCAATTTCCACGATTTTGAACATTTTCAATGAATTTGCGCATTCGTGATGTACCGCGAAAAGTGAAGGCGACTGTTGATGTAGATCGCTTATAATTGTATTGACCTTCAAATTTTATATCAAATGTACATATTTACAGATATAACTACATTCGAACACATTAATATTCGCGATCAACTTATATAGTGAAAATTAATGAAATATTAAATCTCGCGAATAAGTAGTATTCTTCCAATACAATTTTATGATAAAAACCTTTGTAGAAGTTGTGACAGTCAGTTTAGTCTCTCTCGAGACCTCATTCCTGATGGAATACATCGCCACGAGGAAGAGGAGGCAATTTGGAATTTAAATGCCTTGCCTAAGGGCACAGTCGAACGGCTCCAGCGGGGTGCAATCTCCGGGCCTTTCGAACACGCTGCCATTGCGCTATCACGACTTCCATTTTGAACAGGATTATACTTTTAACGAAGACATTCATGCAATTTCTTCTAGTGAACAAATTGTAGGAGCTTTATTAGTTTTTATATGCAGTATTCTTGAAATGGGACCACTGGGTGAGCTGTTTATTTAATGGTATTTATTTTTTAACGGCTACCATATTTATTGTATTTGTATATTTCACAATTTTTGGTAATTGTGTATTTATTTATGTAAATACTATGTGTATATTGTGTAACAGGTTATGTTTATTGTATATACGAGGAATGTTTGTGTATTTTGTATGTGTTTCTCCTTAGCCTAGTCGGTTTCGCCTGTCTTGTTATGCCATTCGCAAAATTTGTAATGTAATTTTGCATTAGAGCCTGAGGAGGAGTTACGACACAATAGATACAGTACTTGGTCATGTAATGCTAGTGTTATGGTTCAGTGTACATGTAAGACGACAAATGAGATGAACAACATATATATATTCTCTGGTTCTAAAGTAATGTTACAAATTTCAAGGATGGGGCTGAATTTGCAGGACCGTTGGGACTGATTTTGCAGGACCGGTTGGGACTGATTTTGCGGGCTGATTTTGCAGGACCAGTTGGGGCTAATTTTGCATGACTGGTTGCGACTGATTTTGCATGACTGGTTGGGACTGATTTTGCGGGCTGATTTTGCAGGACCAGTTGGGGCTAATTTTGCATGACTGGTTGGGACTGATTTTGCGGGCTGATTTTGCATGACTGGTTGGGACTGATTTTGATGAGCTCCACTGTATAGTAGAATTCAATAATTCAGTAAATTCCTTCTTTCACTTTTGAGAGATTGTAGATTGCAAAAACACAGTTTACTAATGGAAAATAATTGGTCACATTAATTTGTAGGTATGTGTAGTAGCAATATGTCCGCTCTGTAGCTTTCCGCACAAACGTAGGTGCAAGGTCATAGATGGAAGTGATAGGATGTGCACAGTGTAAGAACTATAAATCTATCTTAAAGCTAGTTGTGTCCTCTGTAAGTTCCACCACGTACATATAGCGATATTATCTATACCATACTATGTATATAGGTGCATATTATATAGCAATTTAACCTATACCATACCATGTATGCATATAGCGATTTAACCTATACCATTCTATGTGTATAGGTGCAACTGGAGATTAACCTAAACCATACCATGTATGCATATAGCGATTTAACCTATACCATACCATGTATGCATATAGCGATTTAACCTATACTATACTATGTATATAGGTGCATATAGAGATTTAACCTATACCATACCATGTATGCATATAGCGATTTAACCTATACCATACTATGTATATAGGTGCATATAGAGATTTAACCTATGCCATACCACGTATATAGGTGCATTCACTGTAATTGTAATAGGGAATGTGTGTGCTGCATTGCGATACTTCATTGACTTGTCGCTTACACCCTGCAATCTTCGATAGACACCATTACCGCTATTGTATTGTATCTCACTGGACTGTAACACGTGTAAAACGGGAACGCGCATTCTTTATACTCTTTTTAATTCCTATATAAACTCTTATACATATCTCTCCAACATCATATGGTGTTATCCATATCTCACTGGACCTAAATGGTCAAGTGATCTCACCAGGACCATCCTACGTCCATCTTCCGTCGTACACAATTCAAAGTCTTCGCATTTATGGTCAATTTTGAAGAAGCTGCACAGCAACAATTTTCTAATTCAAAATCTAAGGTGGAACCTTGTTTTTGTATCATGACACTACTCCTTTAATGATACATAATCAATGTTGATATTAATCTTATTGATTATAATGTCTTTGTCTATTACTTTAATCAGTATTTATTTATTGTATATCGGTAAATAGCTACAATGCTAATGTTTATTTGTTTGTAAAAACTCTTGACAAGTAAAATTTGAATTGAAAAAAAAATTGAATTGAACCATGGCAGCCATCTTGAAATTCTATTTCTTCCAATAATTTATTCTTCTCTGGAAGCATTGGGCATTGAAGTAACTTAGTGATGACAAGAGTAACCATCAAAATATTCTAATACTAGTAACCTTCATACCTGCTCCCGAATTCCTTTGCAATTTGGCCGTAACGTTTTACTGTGAAGAAGGTCACCCATTAAAATTCAAGGTCACCCGGTCAGATTAAAATCACTGGCCCAACAGGAGCAGTTCCTATGCTATTGAGGATGTAGATAAACATACGTGTGAAGTATACCCTTCCCGGAGCAGGGGATGGGGATTGCCCCCACCCCCCTTGAGAGGGTCAACATTCTTTAAAATAGCTATTTTTACCAAAATACAAACTTATCCATTGCATATACTATTGGAATTGTTATGAAGCATGATTTCTTCATTTTCCAGCCAAGTCTTGTATATCTTATATATTCTTTATTGTCAATTTCGTCTGCTTTGCTTTGGCACTCATCTCGTTTCTTTTACGAATAATGATATAGTATGCCTTAGTTATCCACGAATATGTTACTTTTTTGTAAGTATCAATTGTTTAGTTTGAACATTGTATAATATAAGTTAATTTGTTTTCGGCAGAAATAATGATATATGACTGGCTCATAAAAGTCTGGCAATATATGATCATTTCTTCTAGAAGCTACATGTATATGTTAGAATACACATTGATTTGTTGAATGTGACATTTTGAGTGAATAAATGTTCTGTACATACACACAATTGTTCTACTTCAAAATTGTTCCCCTTCAAAATTGAACACCGCCATCGTGGTCCAGTGGTTAAGGTTGCTGAATTGTATACCACTGTAACTTATCGTCACGGGTTTGAACCCTCGCTCAAGCTGTGTCTCATTATATCCCTGCAATCTGTACATATACACACAATATAATATCCCTGCAATCTGTACATATATACACAATATAATATCCCTGCAATCTGTGCATATACACACAATATAATATCCCTGCAATCTGTACATATATACACAATATAATATCCCTGCAATCTGTGCATATACACACAATATAATATCCCTGCAATCTGTACATATACACACAATATAATATCCCTGCAATCTGTACACACAATATAATACCCCTGCAATCTGTACATATACACACAATATAATACCCCTGCAATCTGTACATATACACACACAATATAATACCCCTGCAATCTGTAAATATACACACAATATAATATCCCTGCAATATGTACATATACAAACAATATAATACCCCTGCAGCAATATGTACACACAATATAATATCCCTGCAATCTGTACATATACACAATATAATATCCTGCAATCTGTACATATACACACAATATAATATCCCTGCAATATGTACATATACACACTATATAATATCCCTGCAATCTGTACATATACACACAATATAATATCCCTGCAATCAGTACATATACACACTACATAATATCCCTGCAATATGTACATATACACACAATATAATATCCCTGCAATCTGTACATATACACACTATAATATCCCTGCAATATGTACATGTACACACTATATAATATCCCTGCAATCTGTACATATACACACAATATAATATCCCTGCAATATGTACATATACACAATATAATATCCCTGCAATCTGTATATACAATATAATACCCCTGCAATCTGTACATATACACACTATTATATCCCTGCAATCTGTACATTTACAGACAATATAATATTCCTGCAATCTGTACATATACACACAATATAATATTCCTGCAATCTGTACATATACACACTATAATATCCCTGCAATCTGTATATACAATATAATACCCCTGCAATCTGTACATATACAACCAATATAATATCCCTGCAATATGTACATTTACATACAATATAATATTCCTGCAATCTGTACATTTACACACACTATAATATTCCTGCAATCTGTACATTTACACACAATATAATATTCCTGCAATCTGTACATATACACACTATTATATCCCTGCAATCTGTACATATACAACCAATATAATATCCCTGCAATCTGTACATATATACACAATATAATATCCCTGTAATCTGTACATATACACACAATATAATATCCCTGCAATGTATACATATACACAAAATATAATATCTCTGCAATCTGTACACACAATATAATATCCCTGCAATCTGTACATGTACACACAATATAATATCCCTGCAATCTGTACATATACACACAATATAATATCTGCAATCTGTACACACAATATAATATTCCTGCAATCTGTACATATACACACTATATAATATCCCTGCAATATATACATATACACACAATATGTACATATACACACTATATAATATCCCTGCAATCTGTACATATACACATAATATCCCTGTACATGTACACACTATAATATCCCTGCAATATGTACATATACACACAATATAATATCCCTGCAATATGTACACACAATATATACATATACACACAATATAATATCCCTGCAATCTGTACATATACACACAATATAATATCCCTGCAATCTGTACATATACACACTATAATATCCCTGCAATCTGTACATATACACACAATATAATATCCCTGCAATATGTACATATACACACAATATAATATCCCTGCAATATGTACACACAATATATACATATACACACAATATAATATCCCTGCAATATATACATATACACAATATAATATCCCTGCAATATGTACATATATACACAATATAATATCCCTGCAATATGTACACACAATATATACATATACACACAATATAATATCCCTGCAATATATACATATACACACAATATAATATCCCTGCAATCTGTACATATACACACAATATAATATCCCTGCAATATGTACATATACACACAATATAATATCCCTGCAATCTGTACATATACACACAATATAATATCCCTGCAATCTGTACATATATACACAATATAATATCCCTGCAATCTGTACATATACACACAATATAATATCCCTGCAATCTGTACATATACACACAATATAATATCCCTGCAATCTGTACATATATACAATATAATATCCCTGCAATCTGTACATATACACACAATATAATATCCCTGCAATATGTACATATACACAATATAATATCCCTGCAATCTGTACATATACACAATATATAATATCCCTGCAATCTGTACATATACACACAATATAATATCCCTGCAATCTGTACATATACACAATATAATACCCCTGCAATCTGTACATATACACACTGTTATATCCCTGCAATGTGTACATTTACACACAATATAATATTCCTGCAATCTGTACATTTACACACTATAATATTCCTGCAATCTGTACATTTACACATAATATAATATTCCTGCAATCTGTACATATATACACTATTATATCCCTGCAATCTGTACATATAAACACAATATAATATCCCTGCAATCTGTACATATACACAATATAATATCCCTGCAATCTGTACATATACACAATATATAATATCCCTGCAATCTGTACATATACACAATATATAATATCCCTGCAATCTGTACATATACACAATATAATACCCCTGCAATATGTACATATACACACAATATAATATCCCTGCAATATATACATATACACAAAATATAATATCTCTGCAATATGTACACACAATATAATATCCCTGCAATCTGTACATTTACACACAATATAATATTCCTGCAATCTGTACATTTACACACAATATAATATTCCTGCAATCTGTACATTTACACACAATATAATATTCCTGCAATCTGTACATATACACACTATTATATCCCTGCAATCTGTACATATAAACACAATATAATATCCCTGCAATCTGTACATATACACACAATATAATATCCCTGCAATATATACATATACACACAATATAATATCTCTGCAATCTGTACACACAATATAATATCCCTGCAATCTGTACATGTACACACTATATAATATCCCTGCAATCTGTACATATACACACAATATAATATCCCTGCAATCTGTACATATACACAATATAATATCCCTGCAATCTGTACATGTACACACTATATAATATCCCTGCAATATGTACATATACACACAATATAATATCCCTGCAATATGTACACACAATATATACATATACAAACAATATAATATCCCTGCAATCTGTACATATACACACAATATAATATCCCTGCAATCTGTACATATACACACAATATCATATCCCTGCAATCTGTACACACAATATAATATCCCTGCAATATATACATATACACAATATAATATCCCTGCAATATGTACATATACACACAATATAATATCCCTGCAATATGTACATATACACACTATAATATCCCTGCAATCTGTACACACAATATAATATCCCTGCAATCTGTACATATACACACTGTTATATCCCTGCAATGTGTACATTTACACACAATATAATATTCCTGCAATCTGTACATATACACACACTATAATATCCCTGCAATCTGTACATATACACACAATATAATATCCCTGCAATATGTACACACAATATAATATCCCTGCAATATGTACATATACACACAATATAATATCCCTGCAATATGTACACACAATATATACATATACGCACAATATAATATCCCTGCAATCTGTACATATACACACAATATAATATCCCTGCAATCTGTACATATACACACAATATAATATCCCTGCAATATGTACATATACACACAATATAACATCCCTGCAATCTGTACACACAATATAATATCCCTGCAATCTGTACATATACACAATATAATATCCCTGCAATCTGTACATATACAAACAATATAATATCCCTGCAATCTGTACATATACACACAATATAATATCCCTGCAATCTGTACATATACACACTATATAATATCCCTGCAATATGTACACACAATATAATATCCCTGCAATATGTACACACAATATAATATCCCTGCAATATGTACATGTACACACTATATAATATCCCTGCAATCTGTACATGTACACACTATATAATATCCCTGCAATCTGTACATATACACACAATATAATATCCCTGCACTATGTACACACTATATAATATCCCTGCAATATGTACATGTACACACACTATAATATCCCTGCATTATGTACATATACACACTATATAATATCCCTGCAATATGTACATATACACACACAATATAATATCCCTGCAATCTGTACATATACACACAATATAATACCCCTGCAATCTGTACATATACACAATATAATATCCCTGCAATCTGTACACACAATATAATATCCCTGCAATATGTACACACAATATAATATCCCTGCAATCTGTACATATATACACAATATAATATTCCTGCAATCTGTACATATACACACAATATAATATCCCTGCAATATGTACATATACACACAATATAATATCCCTGCAATCTGTATATATACACACAATATAATATCCCTGCAATCTGTACATATACACACAATATAATATCCCTGCAATCTGTACATATACACACAATATAATATCCCTGCAATCTGTACACACAATATAATACCCCTGCAATCTGTACACACAATATAATACCCCTGCAATCTGTACATATACACACAATATAATATCCCTGCAATATGTACATATACACACACTATAATATCCCTGCAATCTGTACACACAATATAATACCCCTGCAATATGTACATATACACACAATATAATATCACTGCAATATGTACATATACACACTATAATATCCCTACAATCTGTACATATACACACAATATAATATCCCTGCAATATGTACACACAATATAATATCCCTGCAATATATACATATACACACAATATAATATCCCTGCAATATGTACATATACACACAATATAATATCCCTGCAATCTGTACATATACACACAATATAATATCCCTGCACTATGTACACACTATATAATATCCCTGCAATATGTATATGTACACACAATATAATATCCCTGCATTATGTACATATACACACTATATAATATCCCTGCAATCTGTACATATACACACAATATAATATCCCTGCAATCTGTACATATACACACAATATAATATCTGCAATCTGTACACACAATATAATATCCCTGCAATATGTACATATACACACTATATAATATCCCTGCAATCTGTACATATACACACAATATAATATCCCTGCAATATGTACATATACACACAATATAATATCCCTGCAATATGTACACACAATATATACATATACACACAATATAATATCCCTGCAATATATACATATACACAATATAATATCCCTGCAATATGTACATATACACACAATATAATATCCCTGCAATATGTACACATAATACATATACACACAATATAATATCCCTGCAATCTGTACATATACACACAATATAATATCCCTGCAATCTGTACATATATACAATATAATATCCCTGCAATCTGTACATATACACACAATATAATATCCCTGCAATCTGTACATATACACAATATAATATCCCTGCAATCTGTACATATACACAATATATAATATCCCTGCAATCTGTACATATACACACAATATAATATCCCTGCAATCTGTACATATACACAATATAATACCCCTGCAATCTGTACATATACACACTGTTATATCCCTGCAATGTGTACATTTACACACAATATAATATTCCTGCAATCTGTACATTTACACACAATATAATATTCCTGCAATCTGTACATTTACACACAATATAATATTCCTGCAATCTGTACATATACACACTATTATATCCCTGCAATCTGTACATATAAACACAATATAATATCCCTGCAATCTGTACATATACACAATATAATATCCCTGCAATCTGTACATATACACAATATATAATATCCCTGCAATCTGTACATATACACAATATATAATATCCCTGCAATCTGTACATATACACAATATAATACCCCTGCAATCTGTACATATACACACTGTTATATCCCTGCAATGTGTACATTTACACACAATATAATATTTCTGCAATCTGTACACACAATATAATATCCCTGCAATGTACATTTACACACAATATAATATTCCTGCAATCTGTACATTTACACACAATATAATATTCCTGCAATCTGTACATTTACACACAATATAATATCCCTGCAATCTGTACATATACACACTATTATATCCCTGCAATCTGTACATATAAACACAATATAATATCCCTGCAATCTGTACATATACACACAATATAATATCCCTGCAATATATACATATACACACAATATAATATCTCTGCAATCTGTACACACAATATAATATCCCTGCAATCTGTACATGTACACACTATATAATATCCCTGCAATCTGTACATATACACACAATATAATATCCCTGCAATCTGTACATATACACAATATAATATCCCTGCAATCTGTACATGTACACACTATATAATATCCCTGCAATATGTACATATACACACAATATAATATCCCTGCAATATGTACACACAATATATACATATACAAACAATATAATATCCCTGCAATCTGTACATATACACACAATATAATATCCCTGCAATCTGTACATATACACACAATATCATATCCCTGCAATCTGTACACACAATATAATATCCCTGCAATATATACATATACACAATATAATATCCCTGCAATATGTACATATACACACAATATAATATCCCTGCAATATGTACATATACACACTATAATATCCCTGCAATCTGTACACACAATATAATATCCCTGCAATCTGTACATATACACACTGTTATATCCCTGCAATGTGTACATTTACACACAATATAATATTCCTGCAATCTGTACATATACACACACTATAATATCCCTGCAATCTGTACATATACACACAATATAATATCCCTGCAATATGTACACACAATATAATATCCCTGCAATATGTACATATACACACAATATAATATCCCTGCAATATGTACACACAATATATACATATACGCACAATATAATATCCCTGCAATCTGTACATATACACACAATATAATATCCCTGCAATCTGTACATATACACACAATATAATATCCCTGCAATATGTACACACAATATAATATCCCTGCAATCTGTACATATACCACAATATAATATCCCTGCAATATGTACATATACACACAATATAATATCCCTGCAATCTGTACATATACACACAATATAATATCCCTGCAATCTGTACATATACACACAATATAATATCCCTGCAATCTGTACATATACACCACAATATAATATCCCTGCAATATGTACACACAATATAATATCCCTGCAATATGTACATGTACACACTATATATATCCCTGCAATCTGTACATGTACACACTATAATATCCCTGCAATATGTACATATACACACAATATAATATCCCTGCAATGTACACACTATATATCCCTGCAATATGTACATGTACACACACTATAATATCCCTGCAATCTGTACATATACACACTATATAATATCCCTGCAATATGTACATATACACACAATATAATATCCCTGCAATCTGTACACACAATATAATATCCCTGCAATATGTACATGTACACAATATAATATCCCTGCAATCTGTACACACAATATAATATCCCTGCAATCTGTACATATACACACAATATAATATCCCTGCAATATGTACATATACACACAATATAATATCCCTGCAATATGTACATATACACACAATATAATATCCCTGCAATCTGTACATATACACACAATATAATATCCCTGCAATCTGTACATATACACACAATATAATATCCCTGCAATCTGTACATATACACACAATATAATATCCCTGCAATATGTACATATACACACAATAT
>CM026401.1:31431597-31444801 GCA_014843695.1 Archivesica marissinica
GTAAGAGATAACATCATTCTCGCTTATTAATGATCCATTCGACTCGGGGTGTGTCGCTCCATTTCTGTCCGTATCTACCCTTAATTCTAATTACGTAGCTAATGTCCGTACACAATTACCTCCCTCTACACATTCTCATTATACCGATAAAATGATTATATTTATTATTGTCATTTCGATCGTAAGATGTTGATGGCCGCGATGCTCTATTATATATAATTCATATAGGTACCTAAATATCTTTACACTTTGGCATCCGATACTTAAGTCACAAAGGACTGAGCGCGCGCGTGTTTATAGTTTCCGGAATATTACATCAGTCAGTCGTTGGCGTCACGAAATCATGCCCAGACACGTATAGACCTATCCTATAAATGACCTACGTTACATTTACATACATTTCTACCAACATACATATCTACGCACATATGTATCTACGCTGTATGTTACATACATATCTACAAACATACATATCTACAAACATACATATCTACACACATACGTACCTACTCTGTATATAACATACATATCTACAAACATAATATTTACTTTGTGCGTTACATACATATCTACATACAAACATATATACTGTGTGTGTTACATACATATCTACATACAAATATATCTACTGTGTGTGTTACATACATATCTACACACAAACATATCTACACGCATACATATATACACACATACATATCTACACGCATACATATCTACACACATACATATCTACACGCATACATATCTACACACATACATATCTACACACATACATATCTACACACATACATATATACACGCATACATACCTACAAACATACATATCTAAGCACATACATACCTACTCTGTATGTTACATACATATCTACCAATATACATATCTACACGCATACATATTTACACGCATACATATCTACACGCATACATATCTACGCACATACGTATCTACACACATACATATCTACACACATACATATCTACACGCATACATATCTACGCGCATACATATCTACACGCATACATATCTACACACATACATATGGGGAAACAACGTAACATTTAAAGCGAGTACTCTTACCTCTGCGCTATGTAGCTACGTAAACTACACGATACGCTCTATATCTCTACCTCTATAGCCAGGGTTTAAAAGTGAGTCGAATAAATGGGAAATGTAGATTATCAAAGGATTAGGACGATTTGATTGGTTAATTAGCGGGTAAATGTGCTTCGATTCCCAATTTATGTTAATGTTTATATTTGACCGTCATACTGAATTATTGGTTTATCATTCCGCAAGAATGCATTCCAAATGCCTGCACGTGTCTCAAGCGCGTTTTCCTGTTGCAGTTTCATCATTAAACCCTAATTGTGCGAACTCTCACGCGGTATACAACGTGGGGTTTCCAAAAGACTGTTTGCAATAATGCTGACGCACCAGTCGTGTCAAGATGTCAAACAACAACACCAACACCAACAACAACAACAACAACAACAACAACAACAACAACAACAACAACAACAACAACAACCACAACAACCACAACAACCACAACAACCACAACAACCACAACAACAACAACAACAACACCAACAACAACAACAACCACAACAACAACAACAAAAACAACAACAACAACAACAGCAACAGCAACAGCAACAGCAAGAGCAAGAGCAACAGCAACAGCAACAACAACAACAACAGCAACAGCAACATCAGCAACAGCAACAGCAGCAACAGCAACAGCAGCAGCAGCAACAGCAACAGCAACAGCAACAACAACAGCAACAGCAACATCAACAGCAACAGCAACATCAACATCAACAGCAACAGCAACAGCAACAGCAACAGCAGCAGCAACAACAACAACAACAACAACCACAACAACAACCACAACAACAACAACAACAACAACAACAACAACAACAACCACAACAACAACCACAACAACAACAACACCACACACCACACACACACACACACACACACACATATTTTCAACAATATGTATACACACATACATTCTGTGTTCCCTGAGCACCTTATATATTTTCAACAATATGTATACACACATACATTCTGTGTTCCCTGAGCACCTTATATATTTTCAACAATATGTATACACACACACATTCTGTGTTCCCTGAGCACTTTATATATTTTCAACAATATGTACACATAACACAACCATCTCCTCATACACACACATTCTGTGTTCCCTGAGCACTTTATATATTTTAAACAATATGTACACATAACACAACCATCTCCTCATATACCTAAACAATATAGATTGTGATATATATTTCAGACAAGCCAGTACCGTACATGTACGGAGAGCGTTGGTAAGGAATATGTTATAGTCTTTTGATTTAAGAAACAATTTACAACATGTAATAAATGTTTTAAAAACACATGCTTTGAATGAAATTTACTTTATAGAACTAGAAAAGTATGAAATGGAGAATACATCAAATTTTATATTATTTTCTTTCATTTTGTTTAGTAAATATAATCTAAATATTTGTGTTTGTTTCAGACAGAGGAGTCGTATGTTGTGCTGAATAAGTACACGATTAAAATAGTAAGGTATACCTTAATAACACTAATGTAAAATTGCGTAGAAAACACATATTTTAAAAAAAACATCCATGAGTATAGACAGTATTTGCTGCAAAATTGAGCTAATCTGTCCAAACAAAATACAAATCTTATATACAAACTTACCACTAAGTGCATTTACTGCTAAATGCATCTAGACAAACTGACCGCTCTAAGTGCATCTAGACAAACTTACCGATCTAAGTGTATCTAGACAAACTTACCGTTCTAAGTGCATCTAGACAAACTTACCGCTAAGTCTTTATGATATGTTAACTATAAAACTAATAAAACATATAACAAAGTTACGTGTATTAAGTTAAGTCTTTATGGTATGTTAACACAACATGTATGTTTCCAACAGACATTATTTACCAAATTGGAGCTAGTTAACCCGTTGCTCTAAATAATTATCATATATATGTAAACAATATAAAACTAGTGAAAGGTGTAATGTACTAGCATCTTTTGATAAAGCTATCGGGACAACAATTATGTCATGAAACAGTGCAACAATACCATTTTAAACAGTGTAACAATACAACTGTAGAACTGATATTATTTAAACTTTAATTAGTATTACAGGAAAGAGAAGACAGAGAAGACTATGAACTCATGAATTGAAATGTCTGTATTATTTTAAACTGTTAAATTAAATTAAATAAAAAATGAGTTGTGTTTTGTGAGCGAAACAGTTATAATGTTAGTGATATTCCAATCTAATTGGTGCCCTCCTCTCTCTCCTGGGATACCTTCTGTTTTGGATTTGATCTACTGCATGTACTATATCTGCTGCATGTCTATGTTGCCGTGTTAGTCTAATAAATATAATATTGTATTGATGCTGTATATTCCTGATGGCGAACTCATATATGGCATGAACAAGATGAATAAGATGTTGGGCTAATAGCTTGATGATGATGATAAGGATGAGTCTAGCAATCTCTGTGAAGTCTAAACTGAAACAATAATGAAAGACATAATAAAATAAAAGTTAGCATAAAATGTATATTGCTCCTTTTTGTTGGAATCCTCTGATTTTATCATTGTTCTCTAACCAGATGTTGTGATATGATAAGGCTAATTTTTATCAAAACCATGTTACATAAATGCTGGCAACTTTAAGCAGTAAAATATCTGTTACATATGCTGTAAGATATCGTTTTAGATTTGCTAATTTTAAGATGTGAAAACTCTGATGTAAATGAATAGCATACAGCAATGAATAACATTATAACATAAAGTTAACAACACATAAAAACAGAGGAAACCAATTAATAGAATCAATCTACTTTTAGAAGTATTCAGGAACTTAGGAATTAATCAGATTTAATTGAAGACTTTCCAAGACATCTGATGGGTTGATAGTCAGGGTGCAGAAGAAAATTTGCGGGGAAAAAGTAAAGGAAAAATAATTCTTAGTTTTTCTGAATCAGTACACCCCATAGTGCCTCAGAAAAAAAATCCCCATGAATTGGGCTTAGGTAATTTTTTTCCAAGCCCTTGGAAATTTCGGCCCCAAGACCCAATCGAAGATCCATCAAGATAGGGGGTAGGACTAACAAATTTAAGTCTCTAGTCACTTCTGGTCTAGGTATGATAATGGAAATTGGCAGGATGTTACAAAGGTGATTACTCTTCCCTGGGGTCAATGGAGCAAATTGATGTGATGATGTAATCATGACGAAATCCAAGATGGCGTCCATTTTGGCGGGAAAAACGAAAATATTGGTTACCAGTCAACTCACGTCATTCTGACTTGAGAAATATATTCTATACCAGCCTTTAATGTAATTTGATGTATCTCTCTTGTAGATCCTCACAGTTTGATTTGCATTTCTGGTGCCTTGCGTAGTGTCCTGGGTTCGAATCCCAGGTGTGACAATATTTTTTCCGTCTTTTTCGCCAGGGTAGGTGGCAGTAGAAAAGATGTGCTTTGCTTCCAAAATATGGCATCATACATAGTCAGTGATGAGTGGTACAAGGAGAGGAACAATGATAGCAAGAAAGAGTCAGAAAGGGTGATGATAGCTGCTGCCTCAAAGCTTGTCCGGGAAGAAATACGAGCGAGAAATTATAATAAAGATGTGTATAATAAATGAGATTAAAAGTTCCGAAGAATGCGGAGACATTTTGACTCCTAGTCTACGTGTGTTCCTGGAAACACTGATTAAAGATGAGCTAAAGTGTGACGTATTTGGGCAAGCCATCACACAAGCTGCACGTCCGAACTCTGTAATTTCACCACTGCTGTTCGGTCTTGGTATAGAGTTAGATCACGTCTTTGGATCAAAGTGGCTCACAGAAGAACTTTCCTCATTTGGCTTGTCCATCACATACAATGAAGTTCAGCTTTTCAAGCAGTCCATTCTTCAGCAGCAAACATTGCAATCGTTGTCCCCACCGCCATTCCCGACGTTAGGACAGTACATTGCAGATAATGCAGATTCAAACATACGCACCTTGGACGGGACCGGAACCGGAACCTTTCACGGTATGGGTATTATTGCTTGGTATCAACGCCGAAATAGCCAGC
Organism: Archivesica marissinica; assembly: GCA_014843695.1. Classification (NCBI taxonomy): domain Eukaryota; kingdom Metazoa; phylum Mollusca; class Bivalvia; order Venerida; family Vesicomyidae; genus Archivesica; species Archivesica marissinica. The sequence continues at coordinate 31,436,733 of CM026401.1, forward strand.
AAATTACCGACCAGCGTGTAAAACGTATGACAAGGGTCAACATTTCCGATCTTACTTACGATAAAGGCATACCAATTATTCTTTATGTCACACCAGCCATCCCCGCCTTGTCAACATTCAAGTTCAATGCGATATGTGAAACAATATTACCATTCACTATCCCACCTGTGTCATATTATTCAAAGGTGCTCTGGAGTTCTGCCAAAGTACTTGCAACCAAAATGACTCCTAGCCCGGATTGGACAAATTGGTCTGGATTCATGCACTGTGTCTATCAAAACGACACAGATGGAATTAGTGCCGATGAAGTGTTGATGCTTCCAATCATAGACCTGAACCCTAGTGATGAAACCTGCATCTACTCCACGTTGTCTTACATACAAGACCAAGTGACGAAACTGAAACTGCCAAGTACATCAGTAACATTTGACCAACCGCTCTTCATTAAAGCTGTTGAAATTGCTGCCACCAAACAGCTTAACAAACTTGTGATTAGACTGGGTGGGTTCCATACATTAATGAGCGTAATCAGTAGCATCTTTCATACGATGCGAGGATCTGGAATATATGAAGCTCTGGGTCAGATATTTGGCCCCAATGCTATTTTGCACATATTGTCTGGCAAAGCCATTGCACGGGCACTACGGGTTCTCTATCGTCTCGACGCATGCCTGACCACCAAATTACTGGAACAGATAATACCGGACTGCGAGGCACATCGTGACGAGAATGATGATTATGACGGTGGTATCGATGAGAAATTTCAGTCCAGTCTTACTACAAAGGATGTGGAGGCCTTGCAAAAGCTTCTCGGTGACGTATTGAATTCCGATGCTGAAACTCGTTGTGATGACATTGTAAACTCGGAGCCACTTGTCTTGTTAGATAAATGCATTGAAGAATTGAAAATATCATTGTCATCACAGTCTAGAACAGCACAATTATGGATCCAATTACTGAATTATATTCGGAAAATAGAAGACTTTGTAGCATGTGAGAGACTAAAGGACTGGAACGGACATTTGAGAGTATGTAGTGAGTTTCTGAACTTATTTGCAGCAACAGGACATATTCACTACGCAAAAAGTGCAAGGCTTTACGTACAAAATATGGCCAAGCTACCAGAACAGCATCCCTGGCTATATCAGAAATACATAGAAGGCGCTCATGCTGTGGAAAGAACAGAACACTGTTTTAACGGACTCTGGTCAGACTTGGTGATAGAGCAAACGCTCATGTGTTCGCTAAGAAGTCGTGGTGGTTTGACACATGGACGAGGTCTGACTGAATCTGTCCGTCACCAATGGGTGTTCACCTTACCAATCTGTGTGGCAATCCATGATGCAATGACAACTCGCTCGCAGAAGAAGATACGGACGTCCGAACAACACGTAGATCTCAGCATTGCTCGAAAAGACCGCGACCTCACTGATCTTGATAAACTGTTAGACTGGTTTGGTGATCACAATCCATTCGTCAGCAACGGTTGTGACTTGCGTTCATTGTCAACAGGTTTGACAGCGGAACAAGGGGATGGTATCAACTGTGATATCACCGAGGAAGTGGCTCTAAATTACAGTCAAAGATAGACTCCGTGTCATATAACAGCGCAAAGATTAAGCGATCTGAGCAAATTAAGACTTTGCAAGATCTCCAACCCGGAGTAAGGGTAGGACGAAAGAAAACACTGCACATTGATCCGGCTATTCTACTCAGTCGATGTTCGGCCATCTCACAAAGAATCAGCGAGAACATGGAGCCATATTTCCAATGGGAAATGTGTGTGAGTCCTCCATCCTTGTTCAAGGACAATTGTATAAGGATGTAGCAGATACTAGGCCATCTGGTGAGCAAATGCGTGTTGTCGACGGCGGTTGGCTTCTTCACTACATACGGTGGAAACACAACACATACCAGGAAGTCTTCGAGCAGTACTCGTCATATCTCACACATCAATTCGGTCAGAGTATTGTTGTATTCGATGGATATCCTGAGTTTTCAACTAAGGATCACGAACACCACAATTCATTCCGTAAAGGATGTGTCATCAAAGGTTGATCCAGTCACTAAAGAAAACATTCTGTTCATACATGCATGGAGTGGATGTGACACAACATCTTCAACACTCGGACATAGCAAGACTAAACTGATGAAAACTATAGCAAAAGACCGCTCAATTCAAGCGATTGCCGACAATTTCTATTCAGCTGAAACTCAGGACACAGTCGGGAAGCTTGGCATAGATTTATTCACTTTGTTGTTTGGTGAATATTGCAAGGAAAGGACTCTGACGACCATTCGCTTTCACAAGTACCAGACGATGATTGCGCAGTCAAACATCTTGGAACCACAACGAATGCCTCCGACAGTACGTGCCGCCCATTTCCACAGCCTCAGGGTATTTCTACAAACTATTCAGTGGATGAACTTGGATACTGAAGTGCTTGATCCATGCTCATGGGGTTGGCAACATGATCGTTCCGGACGTGTACCATTAATGACGGACATGGACGTAGCACCGGAGGGTGTGTTGAAATTCATTAGGTGCAAGTGTAAAAGCCAAAATCCCAACCAATGTGGTACGAACTTGTGTACCTGTTTCAAGCGTGGAATCCAATGTGTTGAGGCTTGTGGAGGATGTCATGGAGTAAGCTGTAAAAACACGGTCAGAGTCGATATCCAAGAATAATTGGTAGCCTACATGAAACAAAAACAGTAAACAATGAGTCAGAATGACGCGCGTTGACTGGTAGCCAATATTTTCGTTTTTTCCGCCAAAATGGACGCCATCTTGGATTTCGTCATGATTACGTCATCCATTGACCCCAGTGAAGAGTAATCATTTTTGTAACCTCATGCCAATTTGCATTATCATACCTAGACCAGAAGTGACTAGAGACTTAAATTTGTTAGCCCTACCCCTCATCTTGATGGATCTTCGATTGGGTCTTGGGGCCGAAATTTCAAAGTGCTGGGAAAAACATTCCCCAAGCCCAATTCATGGGGATTTTTTTTCTGATGCGCTATGGGGTGTACTGATTCAGAAAAACTAAGAATTATTTTTCCTTTACTTTTTTCCTGCAAAATGTTCATATAGGAGTTATACAACCAGACTATGAATAGGCAGATCAATTTCAGAGCTGTCCTCCGAAATACTATGCGTAGAAATATGAGATAGATGAAATCCTCGTTGCTGTGTTGTTGTCATTTCAATGTCGAATGGTCTTTTTCCCTTTCTCCGTTTGCAAATACAGATGATAATTAAAATGATGATGATGATGAATGCTATAATATTGATGGAGATGGATGATATCAAGCCATGATCTAAAGACAAAAGAATAAGCAAATATAATAAATGATTTATATGTGTGTGCACATAGGTTGTTAAAGCTGTGTAAGTCACGATAGCGCCGTGGATGCTCCAGGAGCGAAAGGTCCGGAGTTCGAATCCCGCTATTCATTTCTTTTTTTTTTATACAATATTTATAAGCTAATAGCAAAATTACAAATAAAGCTACAATTAATAGCAAGCTTAACATAGCAATAATAATCTTGTAAGCACTATTTATATTATCAGAAGTATCAGGTGAAAGAGCTTGTCTAGTGTATAAGGTGAACGTTTGCACTATATGAGTATTGCTATACATACTAAGGGAACTAGGTGCAGTAGTGTCCAGAGAGGTTATGAGGGTTTCTTGTGAAGATCCAGTTAAGCTATCTGTGCTAGATTTCTCTGCAGTTGTTGTTGTCCTAGTTGTCTTAGTGGGTGTGGGTGTCATGGGTGTTGATGTCATGGGTATCGATGTCGTGGGTGTCGATGCCGTGGGTGTCGATGTCGTGGGTGTCGATGTCGTGGGTGTCGATGCCGTGGGTGTCGATGCCGTGGTATGATCGGTGGTATGATCTTCGGTGGTATGATCTTCGGTGGTATGATCTTCGCATATCTTCTGAAAATAAATAAAGAAAACCATTTCAATATTTTAATATGGTGTATACAACTTTATTTTAATTGATTGCGAAACAAGTTATTACAATTTATATTAATCATTCTTGAGAGTCATTTCTGATAGAATCCATCATCATTTCTGATAGAATCCATCACCACCAGAGAGTGACCAGATACTGCGGAATTTAATCTTGCTTAAGAGCACAATCCTAACGACTACAACTGGGTGCAAACTCCAACCCTTTCCTCAGATGCAAACTTCAAACCTTTTCCCGTCTAAGACAGTAGAAGTGTAATCCGCCATGCTACAACTGGGTGCAAACTCCAACCCTTTCCTCAGATGCAAACTTCAAACCTTTTCCCGTCTAAGACAGTAGAAGTGTAATCCGCCATGCTACAACTGGATGCAAATTCCAAACCATTCTAGTAGAGCGTTTACTTAGGGGTAAATACGTTAGACGGTTGTGGGTTCGAACCTCTGTTAGGATTTGATTATTTTATTCACATTGCTTCATTTCATAAAATCATCTTCTGTTATGACACATTATTAGCAACATTCAATGATTTTATTAACAGCTATAATACATGTAAAACTATACATTTTCTGGTAGATCTCATCAAACCATTTGCAAAAATATATAGTTTAACTTTGTTACACCACAAATTTTGAAATAATGGACTTGTAAATGATGAAAAATTGCATTCGGAAAAGGGGTCTCACTATTTGCCGACTAGAACCGTCTAGAGCCGACAGGAACCGTCTAGAGCCGATTAGAGGGTTATTTAATTATTTTGTTTGCCGACCAGAAGAAATATTATTGAAATGATATAAAATAACGATATTATGAGAACATTGTAAAGGGAGGTAATTGTGTACAGACATTAGCTATGTCACCTCTTCCTAGTAATAAACGATGACGTTTACTATAAATAGCCGACCGCAGACAGGGTATATAAATCTTCGTAATATAGAATTATAGCTTAGACCCTCTAGCGGGTAATGCGTATATAGCCGTATTATTAGCTCACCCGAGCTATGCTCAAGGGGAGCTTTTAGTAAAACCGGGTTATCGGGCGTCCGTGCGTCCGTGCGTCCGTGCGTCCGTGCGTCCGTCCGTTCACAATTGCTTCAAACGACATCTCCTATGAAAATGCTCGGTCAATTTTGATGAAACTTGGTACGGAGCATCGAGGCGACTAGTAGATAAAAAGTAGCTAAAATCGATTTTCAAACAAATGACTTCTTCTCAGAAACCCGCCAGTGCAGGGAATTTTCAGAGCCGCTCGGGCGCGACGGATCAAACCGGTCGGGAGTGGTTACTGTAGCAGACGACGTTTTCCCGCCATATTGTTTATAGTATCCCGATAGCGGACGATACTCGACTATTTACACGTATCATACCGGTTTAAACGTATAGATATATAATCATAAGACGACGCGGTACCATACCGGATTAAACCAGTTTGGTATTTAGTAGCCGTTGTGCAATGTACGGCGAATCATCTATGCACTAGTTCTCTCGAAGCACTTTTACCCGCTAATTAACCAATCAAATCATCCTAAGCCTTTGATAATCTACATTTCCCATTTATTCGACTCACTTTTAAAACCGGGCTAGAGAGATAAAGATATAGAGCGTATTTTTTTGTAGTTTAAGTAGCTACATAGCGCAGAGGTAAGAGTACTGGCTTTAAATTTTACGTTGTTTCCCCCATATGTATGTGTGTAGATATGTATGCGTGTAGATATGTATGCGCGTAGATATGTATGCGCGTATATATGTATGTGTGCAGATATGTATGTGTGTAGATATGTATGCGTGTAGATATGTATGCGCGTAAATATGTATGCGCATAGATATGTATGCGCGTATATACGTATTCGCGTAGATATGTTTGCGCGTAGATATGTATGTGTGTAGATACGTTTGTATGTAGATAAGTATGTAACGCACAAAGTAAATATTATGTTTGTATCTTTAGCGACCTAAGAAGGGAACGATAGCTTCTAAAGTAATCAGAATCTCGGTATAATATGGACATTTGGACGTCCACAATCTATAATCTACATTCATACCGATTATTAATTACTAGAACAGTTCATATTCTTAAGTATTCCTACAAATACAACAAAGGTGCGCGTAAATTTACATTTTTATTATATGTACATTATTTTATAACGCAGTGGCATACAATGGTTCTACATATATTTCTAATATTTCGATAAGTCTATCTGCGCCCTCCGCGGCTTCTCTCCTCAACTGTCTATATCTAAACCACCATTCCAAGTCATTAATTAAAGACATTGTCACGCACACGAGTCCAAACATGTCTAACGTCTAACAAACAAATTAGCGCCAGTAACACTGTTTGGTCCGAATGATGAAGTTTTGTTAGTTTGCTGTCCATCTAACGCAAACGCTCCATGGCCTCGTGAGGGAGCCTGTGTACCAAAACTAAATCCAGTATTGTGTCCAAATGTAACTGGTGCGTTCTTACTGGCCGGGATAAATCCGGGAGCGAACGAGCCGGTATCTCCATTTTTGTAGCCAGTCATTTTCAAGTATATACACGTCGGAGACCATTTTTCTTGTTCTTCCCACGGCTGATCCGAGGGCTCCCACGACATCACCTTCACACCGCAAGAGAAACAGGTAACGTTATCCGCGCTTCCGGTATAATAGAAGCCCGCTTTAGCAAAAGACATTTTATTCGGTTCGATCTGTTTCGACCAGTGTTCAAAACTCTGTAGTCGATCTTCGTAAAACATCATCTCAGACACGGAAAACTGAGACACTTTGGTTGAATCGCTCTGATCGATAATGTCCATGTTGATGGTTAGCCACTGACTTCGGAAGTGCGGTGTTATCGGCCCAATAATATACAACTTCAACGTTTGTGATTGGTGATTATTTTTAGAACATGTAGCCCATTGGTTGCTATTTTTACAAGTTCATACCATTTTAGAGCGTTATTTACCAGTTTACAAAGTCATTCGGGTTACATTCCGGACACTGCGCCGCTCCTAATTGGTTCATGCAATCGCTCCTTATGGCACACGGTACAACAGCGTTCAATTCGGGTAACGCCTTTCCAATCTCGGGTATCAGTTCCTTCAATCGTTTATATTCAAAGGGCCTTAAACATAGCCCCTTTTTTGTAGGCACCACCTCCGTCTCGGGCTTCCAGTACTGTCTGATATCCACGCACACGTTCCCCTCCTTCGCGGTAAGGTTTACGTTTCCGCCCAAATGCAGTTCAAACGCTTCTCTGTTCTCTAAGACCTTGTCCACAAACTCTATCTGATCAACCAAGTTCTTCCATCACATCAAGGTTAAACTAATGCACTTTTTCGTCGGTTTGTCGTCTTGTCATTCTCGTAAGTCGACTCTAAGCTCCCCTTTCCATTCGTTCACCCGTACGTAACGACCGTTGCCAATGCTTAGTTTGCATCTAGTCATGTTGGTTGTTCGAGCGTAGAAACTCTAATGACACTAACTAAAGTTACACCGTCTTTTATAGATTTAAGTCCCTTCTAATTGGTCGATATTTATAGAAGCGTACGTAATCGCTATTTATGGATCGGTTCGTAGTCGATATTTATAGAAACGTACCCGCTCGCTATTTATAGAGCGGTTCGATCCCATTGGTGTCTATTTATAGCTCTCATTGGTCGGTGCAATCGGGTATGTAGTAATAACGTAGTGTAGGCGCTTCGTTTTCTTATACACCACTTTCACTCTGTTACTGTACCTATCAGTATATCCCAGTATACCGATGTCGTAAAAGAACGTTTTTGTCAGTTCAGTTCGTTTCCCACAATGCATCTCTTATAACGGTATTACAATTTTATATGCGTTGATAATCAATAAAAGCTCCCATGAGTTGCCACATTAGAAAGAAAAACAGTTAAATATTATGTGTACATCGAAGATTAAGTTTGCTTGTATTTGGAGTTTCAAGTCCCCCTAACAGCTTAGGTCATATGGTAATACTCCAGCTATTGTTTATGGCGGAAGACACCGGGTGCCCCATCCGAGCAGTACTTCCCGCACGAACGGGCACCAGAGTATAACTATCGAATTCGACACCACGTGGCGACCGTGGTCCAGTGGTAGCATAG
>CM026401.1:31445801-31559476 GCA_014843695.1 Archivesica marissinica
ATATCCCTGCAATCTGTACACACAATATAATACCCCTGCAATATGTACATATACACACAATATAATACCCCAACTATACACACAATATAATATCCCTGCAATCTGTACATATACACACAATATAATATCCCTGCAATCTGTACATATATACACAATATAATATCCCTGCAATCTGTACACACAATATAATATCCCTGCAAACTGTACATATACACACAATATAATATCCCTGCAATCTGTACATATACACACAATATAATATCCCTGCAATATGTACATATACACACAATATAATACCACTGCAATCTGTACATATACACACAATATAATATCCCTGCAATCTGTACATATACACACAATATAATACCCCTGCAATATGTACATATACACACAATATAATATCCCTGCAATCTGTACATATACACACAATATAATACCCCCTGCAATCTGTACATATACACACAATATAACATCCCTGCAATCTGTACATATACACACAATATAATATCCCTGCAATCTGTACACACAATATAATATCCCTGCAATCTGTACATATACACAATATAATATCCCTGCAATATGTACATATACACACAATATAATATCCCTGCAATATGTACATATACACACACTATAATATCCCTGCAATCTGTATATATACACACAATATAATATCCCTGCAATCTGTACACACAAAATAATATCCCTGCAATCTGTACATATACACACAATATAATATTCCTGCAATCTGTACATATACACACAATATAATATCCCTGCGATCTGTACACACAATATAATATCCCTGCAATATGTACATATACACACAATATAATATCCCTGCAATCTGTACACACAAAATAATATCCCTGCAATCTGTACATATACACACAATATAATATTCCTGCAATCTGTACATATACACACAATATAATATCCCTGCGATCTGTACATATATACACAATATAATATCCCTGCAATCTGTACATATACACACAATATAATATCCCTGCAATATGTACAAACAATATAATACCCCTGCAATCTGTACACACAATATAATACCCCTGCAATCTGTACATATACACACAATATAATACCCCTGCAATCTGTACATATACACACAATATAATATCCCTGCAATATGTACATATACACACAATATAATATCCCTGCAATCTGTACATATACACACAATATAATATCCCTGCAATCTGTACATATACACACAATATAACATCCCTGCAATTTGTACACACAATATAATATCCCTGCAATCTGTACATATACACACTATATAATATCCCTGCAATCTGTACACACAATATAATACCCCTGCAATCTATACACACAATATAATATCCCTGCAATCTGTTCATATACACACAATATAACATCCCTGCAATCTGTACACACAATATAATATCCCTGCAATCTGTACATATATACACAATATAACATCCCTGCAATCTGTACACACATTATAATATCCCTGCAATCTGTACATATATACACAATATAATATCCCTGCAATCTGTACATACACACAATATAATATCCCTGCAATCTGTACATATACACACAATATAATATCCCTGCAATATGTACATATACACACAATATAATATCCCTGCAATCTGTACATAATCCCTGCAATATGTACATATACACAATATAATATCCCTGCAATCTGTACACACAATATAATATCCCTGCAATCTGTACATATACACAATATAATATCCCTGCAATATGTACACACAATATAATATCCCTGCAATATGTACATGTACACACTATATAATATCCCTGCAATCTGTACATGTACACACTATATAATATCCCTGCAATATGTACATATACACACAATATAATATCCCTGCACTATGTACACACTATATAATATCCCTGCAATATGTACATGTACACACACTATAATATCCCTGCATTATGTACATATACACACTATATAATATCCCTGCAATCTGTACATATACACACAATATAATATCCCTGCAATCTGTACATATACACACAATATAATACCCCTGCAATATGTACATATACACACAATATAATATCCCTGCAATCTGTACATATACACAATATAATATCCCTGCAATCTGTACACACAATATAATATCCCTGCAATATGTACACACAATATAATATCCCTGCAATCTGTACATATATACACAATATAATATCCCTGCAATCTGTACATATACACACAATATAATATCCCTGCAATATGTACATATACACACAATATAATATCCCTGCAATCTGTATACATACACACAATATAATATCCCTGCAATCTGTACATATACACACAATATAATATCCCTGCAATCTGTACATATACACACAATATAATATCCCTGCAATCTGTACACACAATATAATACCCCTGCAATCTGTACACACAATATAATACCCCTGCAATCTGTACATATACACACAATATAATACCCCTGCAATCTGTACATATACACACAATATAATATCCCTGCAATATGTACATATACACACAATATAATATCCCTGCAATCTGTACATATACACACAATATAATATCCCTGCAATATGTACATATACACACAATATAACATCCCTGCAATCTGTACACACAATATAATATCCCTGCAATCTGTACATATACACACTATATAATATCCCTGCAATCTGTACACACAATATAATACCCCTGCAATATGTACACACAATATAATATCCCTGCAATCTGTACATATACACACAATATAACATCCCTGCAATCTGTACACACAATATAATATCCCTGCAATCTGTACATATATACACAATATAATATCCCTGCAATCTGTACACACAATATAATATCCCTGCAATCTGTACATATACACACAATATAATATCCCTGCAATCTGTACATATACACACAATATAATATCCCTGCAATCTGTACACACAATATAATATCCCTGCAATCTGTACATATACACACTATATAATATCCCTGCAATCTGTACACACAATATAATACCCCTGCAATCTGTACACACAATATAATATCCCTGCAATCTGTACATATACACACAATATAACATCCCTGCAATATGTACACACAATATAATATCCCTGCAATCTGTACATATATACACAATATAACATCCCTGCAATCTGTACACACAATATAATATCCCTGCAATCTGTACATATATACACAATATAATATCCCTGCAATCTTTACACACAATATAATATCCCTGCAATCTGTACATATATACACAATATAATATCCCTGCAATCTGTACATATACACACAATATAATATCCCTGCAATATGTACATATACACACAATATAATATCCCTGCAATCTGTACATATACACACAATATAATATCCCTGCAATCTGTACATATACACACAATATAATATCCCTGCAATATGTACACACAATATAATATCCCTGCAATCTGTACATATATACACAATATAATATCCCTGCAATCTGTACACACAATATAATATCCCTGCAATCTGTACATATACACACAATATAATATCCCTGCAATCTGTACATATATACACAATATAATATCCCTGCAATCTGTACACACAATATAATATCCCTGCAATCTGTACATATACACACAATATAATATCCCTGCAATCTGTACATATACACACAATATAATATCCCTGCAATATGTACATATACACACACTATAATATCCCTGCAATCTGTACATATACACACAATATAATATCCCTGCAATATGTACATATACACACTATAATATCCCTGCAATCTGTACATATACACACAATATAATATCCCTGCAATATGTACACACAATATAATATCCCTGCAATATGTACATATACACACAATATAATATCCCTGCAATACACACAATATATACATATACACACAATATAATATCCCTGCAATCTGTACATATACACACAATATAATATCCCTGCAATCTGTACATATACACACAATATAATATCCCTGCAATATGTACATATACACACAATATAATATCCCTGCAATATGTACACACAATATAATATCCCTGCAATCTGTACATATATACACAATATAATATCCCTGCAATCTGTACACACAATATAATATCCCTGCAATCTGTACATATATACACAATATAATATCCCTGCAATCTGTACACACAATATAATATCCCTGCAATCTGTACATATACACACAATATAATATCCCTGCAATCTGTACATATACACACAATATAATATCCCTGCAATATGTACATATACAACTAAAATATCCCTGCAATCTGTACATATACACACAATATAATATCCCTGCAATATGTACACACAATATAATATCCCTGCAATATGTACATATACATACAATATAATATCCCTGCAATATGTACACACAATATATATATATACACACAATATAATATCCCTGCAATCTGTACATATACACACAATATAATATCCCTGCAATATGTACATATACACACAATATAATATCCCTGCAATATGTACATATACACACAATATAATATCCCTGCAATCTGTACATATACACACAATATAATATCCCTGCAATCTGTACATATACACACAATATAATATCCCTGCAATATGTACATATACACACAATATAATATCCCTGCAATCTGTACATATACACACAATATAATATCCCTGCAATATGTACATATACACACAATATAATATCCCTGCAATATGTACATATACACACAATATAATATCCCTGCAATCTGTACATATACACACAATATAATATCCCTGCAATCTGTACATATACACACAATATAATATCCCTGCAATATGTACACACAATATAATATCCCTGCAATCTGTACATATACACACAATATAATATCCCTGCAATCTGTACATATACACAATATAATATCCCTGCAATCTGTACATATACACAATATAATATCCCTGCAATCTGTACATATATACACAATATAATATCCCTGCAATCTGTACATATACACACTATATAATATCCCTGCAATCTGTACATATACACACAATATAATATCCCTGCAATCTGTACATATACACACTATAATATCCCTGCAATATGTACATATACACACAATATAATATCCCTGCAATATGTACATATACACACAATATAATATCCCTGCAATATGTACACACAATATAATAACCCTGCAATATATACATATACACACAATATAATATCCCTGCAATCTGTACATATACACACAATATAATATCCCTGCAATATGTACATATACACACAATATAACATCCCTGCAATCTGTACATATACACACAATATATACATATACACACAATATAATATCCCTGCAATCTGTACATATACACACAATATAATATCCCTGCAATCTGTACATGTACACACAATATAATATCCCTGCAATATGTACATATACACACAATATAATATCCCTACAATCTGTACATATACACACTATATAATATCCCTGCAATCTGTACATATACACACTATAATATCCCTGCAATCTGTACATATACACACAATATAATATCCCTGCAATCTGTACATATACACACAATATAATATCCCTGCAATCTGTACATATATAAACAATATAATATCCCTGCAATCTGTACATATACACAATATAATATCCCTGCAATCTGTACATATATACACAATATAATATCCCTGCAATCTGTACATATACACAATATAATATCCCTGCAATCTGTACATATATACACAATATAATATCCCTGCAATCTGTACATATACACAATATAATATCCCTGCAATATGTACATGTACACACTATATAATATCCCTGCAATATGTACATATACACACAATATAATATCCCTGCAATATGTACACACAATATAATATCCCTGCAATATGTACATGTACACACTATATAATATCCCTGCAATCTGTACATATACACACAATATAATATCCCTGCAATATGTACATATACACACAATATAATATCCCTGCAATATGTACATGTACACACTATATAATATCCCTGCAATATGTACATACACACAATATAATATCCCTGCAATCTGTACATATACACACACTATAATATCCCTGCAATCTGTACATATACACACAATATAATATCCCTGCAATATGTACATATACACACAATATAATATCCCTGCAATCTGTACATATACACACTATATAATATACCTGCAATATGTACACACAATATAATATCCCTGCAATATGTACACACAATATAATATCCCTGCAATATGTACATGTACACACTATATTATATCCCTGCAATCTGTACATGTACACACTATATAATATCCCTGCAATCTGTACATATACACACAATATAATATCCCTGCAATATGTACATGTACACACTATATAATATCCCTGCAATATGTACATGTACACACACTATAATATCCCTGCAATATGTACATATACACACTATATAATATCCCTGCAATCTGTACATATACACACACAATATAATATCCCTGCAATCTGTACACACAATATAATACCCCTGCAATCTGTACATATACACAATATAATATCCCTGCAATATGTACATATACACACAATATAATATCCCTGCAATATGTACATGTACACACACTATAATATCCCTGCAATCTGTACATATACACACAATATAATATCCCTGCAATATGTACATATACACAATATAATATCCCTGCAATATGTACATATACACACAATATAATATCCCTGCAATCTGTACATATACACAATATAATATCCCTGCAATATGTACATATACACACAATATAATATCCCTGCAATCTGTACATATACACACAATATAATACCCCTGCAATCTGTACACACAATATAATACCCCTGCAATCTGTACATATACACACAATATAATACCCCTGCAATCTGTACATATACACACAATATAATATCCCTGCAATCTGTACATATACACACAATATAATATCCCTGCAATCTGTACATATACACACAATATAATATCCCTGCAATCTGTACATATAAACACAATATAATATCCCTGCAATCTGTACATATACACACAATATAATATCCCTGCAATCTGTACACACAATATAATATCCCTGCAATCTGTACATATACACACTATATAATATTCCTGCAATCTGTACACACAATATAATACCCCTGCAATCTATACACACAATATAATATCCCTGCAATATGTACATATACACACAATATAACATACCTGCAATCTGTACACACAATATAATACCCCTGCAATCTGTACATATACACAATATAATATCCCTGCAATATGTACATATACACACAATATAATATCCCTGCAATATGTACATGTACACACACTATAATATCCCTGCAATCTGTACATATACACATAATATAATACCCCTGCAATATGTACATATACACACAATATAATATCCCTGCAATCTGTACATATACACACAATATAACATCCCTGCAATATGTACATATACACACAATATAATATCCCTGCAATCTGTACACACAATATAATATCCCTGCAATCTGTACACACAATATAATATCCCTGCAATCTGTACATATATACACAATATAATATCCCTGCAATCTGTACATATACACACAATATAATATCCCTGCAATATGTACATATACACACAATATAATATCCCTGCAATCTGTATATATACACACAATATAATATCCCTGCAATCTGTACACACAATATAATATCCCTGCAATCTGTACATATACACACAATATAATATCCCTGCAATCTGTACATATACACACAATATAATATCCCTGCGATCTGTACATATATACACAATATAATATCCCTGCAATCTGTACATATACACACAATATAATATCCCTGCAATCTGTACACACAATATAATATCCCTGCAATCTGTACACACAATATAATACCCCTGCAATCTGTACATATACACACAATATAATCCCTGCAATCTGTACATATACACACAATATAATATCCCTGCAATATGTACATATAACACAATATAATATCCCTGCAATCTGTACATATCACAATATAATATCCCTGCAATCTGTACACACAATATAATATCCCTGCAATCTGTACATATACACACTATATAATATTCCTGCAATCTGTACAAACAATATAATACCCCTGCAATCTATACACACAATATAATATCCCTGCAATATGTACATATACACACAATATAACATCCCTGCAATCTGTACACACAATATAATATCCCTGCAATCTGTACATATATACACAATATAACATCCCTGCAATCTGTACACACAATATAATATCCCTGCAATCTGTACATATATACACAATATAATATCCCTGCAATCTGTACACACAATATATTATCCCTGCAATCTGTACATATATAAACAATATAATATCCCTGCAATCTGTACATATACACACCATATAATATCCCTGCAATATGTACATATACACACAATATAATATCCCTGCAATATGTACATGTACACACACTATAATATCCCTGCAATATGTACATGTACACACACTATAATATCCCTGCAATCTGTACATATACACACAATATAATATCCCTGTAATCTGTACATATACACACAATATAACATCCCTACAATATGTACATATACACACAATATAATATCCCTGCAATCTGTACACACAATATAATATCCCTGCAATCTGTACACACAATATAATATCCCTGCAATCTGTACATATATACACAATATAATATCCCTGCAATCTGTACATATACACACAATATAATATCTCTGCAATATGTACATATACACACAATATAATATCCCTGCAATCTGTATATATACACACACTATAATATCCCTGCAATCTGTACACACAATATAATATCCCTGCAATCTGTACATATACACACAATATAATATTCCTGCAATCTGTACATATACACACAATATAATATCCCTGCGATTTGTACATATATACACAATATAATATCCCTGCAATCTGTACATATACACACAATATAATATCCCTGCAATCTGTACACACAATATAATACCCCTGCAATATGTACACACAATATAATACCCCTGCAATCTGTACATATACACACAATATAATACCCCTGCAATCTGTACATATACACACAATATAATATCCCTGCACTATGTACATATAAACACAATATAATATCCCTGCAATCTGTACATATACACACAATATAATATCCCTGCAATATGTACACACAATATAATATCCCTGCAATCTGTACATATACACACTATATAATATTCCTGCAATCTGTACACACAATATAATACCCCTGCAATCTATACACACAATATAATATCCCTGCAATATGTAAATATACACACAATATAACATCCCTGCAATCTGTACACACAATATAATATCCCTGCAATCTGTACATATATACACAATATAACATCCCTGCAATCTGTACACACAATATAATATCCCTGCAATCTGTACATATATACACAATATAATATCCCTGCAATCTGTACACACAATATATTATCCCTGCAATCTGTACATATATAAACAATATAATATCCCTGCAATCTGTAGATATACACACAATATAATATCCCTGCAATCTGTACATATACACACAATATAATATCCCTGCAATCTGTACATATACACACACTATAATATCCCTGCAATATGTACATATACACACAATATATTATCCCTGCAATCTGTACACACAATATAATATCCCTGCAATCTGTACATATATACACAATATAATATCCCTGCAATCTGTACACACAATATAATATCCCTGCAATCTGTACATATACACACAATATAATATCCCTGCAATCTGTACATATATACACAATATAATATCCCTGCAATCTGTACACACAATATAATATCCCTGCAATCTGTACATATACACACAATATAATATCCCTGCAATCTGTACATATACACACAATATAATATCCCTGCAATATGTACATATACACACAATATAATACCACTGCAATCTGTACATATACACACAATATAATATCCCTACAATCTGTACATATACACACAATATAATACCCCTGCAATCTGTACATATACACACAATATAATATCCCTGCAATCTGTACATATACACACAATATAATACCCCTGCAATATGTACACACAATATAATATCCCTGCAATCTGTACACACAATATAATATCCCTGCAATCTGTACACACAATCTAATATCCCTGCAATATGTACATATACACAATATAATATCCCTGCAATATGTACATATACACACAATATAATATCCCTGCAATCTGTACACACAATATAATATCCCTGCAATCTGTACATATACACAATATAATATCCCTGCAATCTGTACATATACACACAATATAATATCCCTGCAATATGTACATATACACACAATATAATATCCCTGCAATCTGTACATATACACACAATATAATATCCCTGCAATCTGTACATATATACACAACATAATATCCCTGCAATCTGTACATATACACACAATATAATATCCCTGCAATCTGTACATATACACAATATAATATCCCTGCAATCTGTACACACAATATCCCTGCAATCTGTACATATACACACAATATAATATCCCTGCAATCTGTACACACAATATAATATCCCTGCAATCTGTACATATACACACACAATATAATATCCCTGCAATATGTACATATATACACACTATAATATCCCTGCAATCTGTACTTATACACACAATATAATATCCCTGCAATCTGTACATATATACACACTATAATATTCCTGCAATCTGTAAATATACACACAATATAATATCCCTGCAATCTGTACATATATACACAATATAATATTCCTGCAATCTGTACATATACACACAATATAATATCCCTACAATCTGTACATGTAAACACTATAATATCCCTACAATCTGGGCATGTAAACACAATATATTCCCCCAACTGGGACATATACACACACTATAATATTCCTGCAATCTGTACATGTATGCACAATAATATACCCCCCCCCAATTGGTACATATACACACACAATATAATATTCCTGCAATCTGTGCATGTATGCACAACGTATCCCCCAATGGGTACATGTATACACACTATATTGCGTCACTCTGCATAGAGTATACTCACAATGTTGTTAAAAAATCAACACCTGCAACAGTCAGGGTAGATATTTCTCAAAATCACTGCTGGTTGTGTAGTAGTCGTTCTTGACAAACCTAGCAGCTCTCCGCTGGACCATTTCCAGTTGTGGGGCGACTAGACAGAAAAAACGTACTCCACACACGGACGGGCATAGGTATTGAGGACAATGGCTTTGGCTGATGGTGGGCTTGAGCAAATGTTTCTTCGGATGAAGGACATGGATGGTCGAATTGGCTTTCTTCGTGATGTTGTTGATGTACATATTCCAGGATAGATCTTGTGATATAGTGACGCCAAGATATTTTGCACGATCAGTTGCTTGTGAAATAGTTCCCGTGGATGATGTAATGACAGGGTGAATCTTTGTGGTGATGTGGACTACCTCGCACTTGTCTGGGTTGAAGACCATCTGCCAATCGCGTTTCCAGGACTGAAGGTTGTCAAGGTCCTCTTGGAGCTGGCGTGAGTCGTCAGTCGATTTGATGATTCTGTATAGCAGACAAAAAGACGACCGGTAGACTTGATCTTAGAGGGAAGGTCATTGATGTTGGCCAGGAAGAGTAAGAGGCCAAGAACGCTACCTTGTTGGATGCCAGAGGTGACAGACGGCGTGGCTGAATATGAGCCGTCAATTACAACCTGCTGGGTACGAGATCCCAGAAAGTCCTCGATCCAAGACCGGATGTTTCCACGGATGCCATAGTGATCTAGTTGCTGAAGTGAGAGACTTTATCGAACGCTTTGGAAAAATCAAGTAGACGGCGTCGATCTGATGGTTTTGTCAATGCCCTTTGCCAGGTCGTTGGTGGTAATGATAAGATGTGTGTCACAGGGTCGTTTTTTCCGAAAGCCATGCTGGTTATCAGTGATGATATGATGTTGCTGAAGATGATGTGTTCTAGGAGTTTACAGGATACAGATGGTTGATCTGTTCCCTTTCTTAACCCATTCAACACCAAGTAACTCACATGGACTGATCCATGATATTCATAAACCAATAAATGAATCAGAAAATCACATTTGGACAAGTTCATTTATCAAAATGGGTAATTATGTCTAAAAATAGTCATATCACTGGCAAAAAGTGCAGATCCTGATGAGACGGCTCGTCACGAGCCGGCTCATCTGGATCTACACTTTATGTAAGCCTATTTAGAGGTATGTGGTGTTGAAAGGGTTAAAGGCGGGAGGGACTAAGGCTGATTTTCAGTCTAGTGGTATTTTCCCTAGGTCTTTGGAGAACTGGAACATGTTGGCGAAGCCTAGGGCTAATTCGTCAGCGGAAAGTTTAAGGCGCCTGGTGGGTATCTTGTCAGGGCCGGTAGCCTTCTGCGGTTTCAGGTTGGAGAGGAGTTTCTGGACATCATTTACTATGACTTATGGGGTTAATACTTGGAGTGTGACTTGGCGGTAATGTTGGATGATGGACTGTCTTCGTTGGTGAATACTGAGGAGAACTGGTCGTTCAAGATGTCAGCTTTCTGACAATATGTCAGGCCATCCTTCAGGGAGGACACAACAAGGCTATCATTTTTCCTGGACTTAATGTAATTCCAGAAGATGTTGGGGTTTGTTTGGTCCTCTTTCAGCATGTCCGATATATGAATGTCATGGGTTGATCGGCAGGCTCGCTGGGCTTTCCGTTTGATGTTCTTGTACTTCGTCCAATGTTCATGAGAGTTGGACTTCTTAGCTCGTTTAAACCAGCGCCTCTTCAAGCTGGTGGCACGACGGATACTCTTGTTGATCCATAATTGGTTGAATCGTTGGGGGCTCTGGCGTGATGGGACCTCATTGTTGACGGTGTGTTGGCAGCCATCTCTGAATAGATCCCAGATGAAGTTGATGTCACTGTTGGTTTGCATGGTGGCGATCATTAAGTCGGATAGGGCTTTACACTTCATCTTGATGTTTTCCACGTTGGCATTCCCCCACATGCATAGTGTACGCTTGATGAGCGTGCGTCGTGTGTCTACGAATAAGGCATGGTGGTCGTTAATGCCACTGATGGCGGTACATCTGTTGACAAGCTTGGGTCGGTTTGTGAGGAAAAGATCAAGGCTGGTGTTGCCACGTGTAGGGAAGTGGACTACCTGTATCCTTGGCCCAGGTCAGGTTTTAGTAGTAAGAACTGTTCATTGGTGGATTTCCAATACTGATATCCACAAGCTGTGTTGTTTGACAAGTTAATGTATGGGATATTGAGGTCACCAGCAATCCAAATTGTGGCATTCTTGAATTTATTGCAGACTTGAGCAATGGCATTGTATAAGTTGGTCGAGTAGATTTCATCATTGTTGGTTGGTCGGTTATGGGGAGCCTATGATTAGGGTTTCATTGTTTAGGCAGTCAATCTTCTGAAATAGAATGTCGCACGGGGTGTCAACTTCAACAGGCTCACTGATGATGTCGTTCTTGGTGAGGATAAAGCTTCCTCCATAGCCGTCTGGTCTGTCCTTTCGGTGGATGGTGAATTCACAGTTAGGTGGTAACACTTCAGCATCATATATAGATGGGTTCAATCGGTACATGTATGCACAATACACCCCCCCCCCAATCGATACATGTACACACAATATACTATCCTTGCAATCGGAGCCTGTATGCGCAATATGTCCAATCGCAATTGGCACATGTACACACAATATATCACAGCCATCGGCGCATGTAAACAGAATATGTCCGACAAACGTCGTTGGGGAATATGAAACTGCACAGATACGTCATCACAAAATATGTATACGTACTTAAAACACTGTCGTAAATATGCAGCTGCTCTACGGGTACATCAGCGCATTCATGCCGGAGAGCACCCGTATGAATGTGAAATCTTCCGATTCATCGGGAGAACACCCATTTGATTGCTAACTCTGCAAAAAAAGGTTTTTAGTGAAGCGAGATGTCTTCGAAATCAACTACAGATTCATACAGGAGAATGACTGTATGAACCCGAAGTCTGCAAACATGTTTTTAGTGAAGCTAGAACTCTTCGAATGCATACATGTAGGCTACAGGAAAACTCCACGCATACATATATGTACAGGAAAACTCCACGAATACATTCATGTACAGGAAACCTCCACACATACATTCATCTCATGTACAGGAAAACTCCACGCATACATTCATGTCATGTACAGGAAAACTCCACGCATACATACATGTACAGGAAAACTCCACGCATACATACATGTACAGGAAAACTCCACGCATACATACATGTACATGATAACTCCACGTATACATACATGTACAGGAAAACTCCACGCATACATTCATGTCATGTACAGGAAAACTCCACGCATACATACATGTACAGGAAAACTCCACGCATACATACATGTACAGGAAAACTCCACACATACATACATGTACAGGATAGCTCCACGCATACATACATGTACAGGAAAACTCCACGCATACATACATGTACAGGAAAACTACACGCATACATACATGTACAGGAAAACTCCACGCATACATACATGTACAGGAAAACTCCACGCATACATACATGTACAGGAAAACTCCACGAATACATACATGTACAGGAAAACTCCACGCATACATACATGTACAGGAAAACTCCACGAATACAGTCATGTCATGTACTGGAAAACTCCACGCATACATACATGTACAGGAAAACTCCACGCATACATACATGTACAGGAAAACTCCACGCATACATACATGTACAGGAAAACTCCACGTATACATACATGTACAGGATAACTCCACGTATACATACGTGTACAGGATAGCTCCACGCATACATACATGTATAGGAAAACTCCACACATACATTCATGTCATGTACAGGAAAACTCCACCCATACATACATACATGTACAGGAAAACTCCACACATACATTCATATCATGTACAGGAAAACTCCACGCATACATTCATGTCATGTACAGGAAAACTCCACGCATACATTCATGTCATGTACAGGAAAACTCCACGCATACATACATGTACAGGAAAACGTCACGCATACGTACATGTACAGGAAAACTCCACGCATACATACATGTACAGGAAAACGTCACGCATACATACATGTACAGGAAAACTCCACGCATACATACATACATGTACAGGAAAACTCCACACATACATTCATGTCATGTACAGGAAAACTCCACGCATACATACATGTACAGGAAAACGTCAGGCATACATTCATGTCATGTACTGGAAAACTCCACACATACATACATGTACAGGAAAACTCCACGCATACATACATGTACAGGAAAACTCCACGCATACATTCATGTCATGTACAGGAAAACTCCACGCATACATACATGTACAGGAAAACTCCACGCATACATACATGTACAGGAAAACTCCACGCATACATACATGTACAGGAAAACTCCACGCATACATACATGTACAGGAAAACTACACGCATACATACATGTACAGGAAAACTCCACGCATACATACATGTACAGGAAAACTCCACGCATACATACATGTACAGGAAAACTCCACGTATACATACATGTACAGGAAAACTCCACGCATACATACATGTACAGGAAAACTCCACGCATACATACATGTACAGGAAAACTCCACGTATACATACATGTACAGGAAAACTCCACGCATACATACATGTACAGGAAAACTCCACACATACATTCATGTCATGTACAGGAAAACTCCACGCATACATACATGTACAGGAAAACTCCACACATACATTCATGTCATGTACAGGAAAACTCCACGCATGCATACATGTACAGGAAAACGTCACGCATACATACATACATACATGTACATGATAACTCCACACATACATTCATGTCATGTACAGGAAAACTCCACGCATACATACATGTACAGGAAAACTCCACGCATACAGTCATGTCATGTACAGGAAAACTCCACGCATACATACATGTACAGGAAAACGTCACGCATACATACATGTACAGGAAAACTCCACGCATACAGTCATGTACAGGAACTCCACACATACATTCATGTCATGTACAGGAAAACTCCACGCATACATTCATGTACAGGAAAACTCCACGCATACATACATGTACAGGAAAACTCCACGCATACATACATGTACAGGAAAACTCCACGCATACATACATGTACAGGAAAACTCCACGCATACATACATGTACAGGATAGCTCCACGCATACATACATGTACAGGAAAACTCCACACATACATTCATGTCATGTACAGGAAAACTCCACGCATACATACATGTACAGGATAGCTCCACGCATACATACATGTACAGGATAACTCTACGCATACATACATGTACAGGATAACTCCACGAATACAGTCATGTCATGTACAGGAAAACTCCATGCATACATACATGTACAGGAAAACTCCACGCATACGTACATGTACAGGATAGCTCCACGCATACATACATGTACAGGATAGCTCCACGCATACATACATACATACATGTACAGGATAGCTCCACGCATACATACATGTACAGGAAATCTCCACGCATACATACATACATACATGTACAGGATAGCTCCACGCATACATACATGTACAGGATAGCTCCACGCATACATACATGTACAGGAAAACTCCACGCATACATACATGTACAGGATAGCTCCACGCATACATACATGTACAGGAAAACTCCACGCATACATACATGTACAGGATAGCTCCACGCATACATACATGTACAGGATAGCTCCACGCATACATACATGTACAGGAAAACTCCACGCATACATACATGTACAGGAAAACTCCACGCATACATACATGTACAGGAAAACTCCACGTATACATACATGTACAGGATAACTCCACGCATACATACATGTACAGGAAAACTCCACACATACATGTACAGGATAACTCCACGCATACATACATGTACAGGAAAACTCCACACATACATGTACAGGAAAACTCCACGCATACATACATGTACAGGAAAACTCCACGCATATATACATGTACAGGATAACTCCACGCATACATACATGTACAGGATAACTCCACGCATACATACATGTACAGGATAACTCCACGCATACATACATGTACAGGATAACTCCACGCATACATACATGTACAGGATAGCTCCACGCATACATGTACAGGAAAAATCCACGCATACGTACATGCACAGGACTCCACGCATACATACATGTACAGGACTCCATGCATACATACATGTACAGGATAACTCCACGCATACATACATACATGTACAGGATAACTCCACGCATACATACATGTACAGGAAAACTCCACGAATACATGATTCATGTACAGGAAAACTCCACACATACAGTCATGTACAGGAAAATCCCCATTTGAATGTGAAATTCCAAAATTACTTTACACTCGTGTTGGACACCGTCAGCAGCATCAGATTACTCATACAGGAGGACATAGGATACATAAGATATGCAAGAAGGCTGTTTGTAATATACCGCATCATGTTCATTCACGCATGTGAGATCTGTTCAGTATAGCAATTTCTACTCAGGTTAGACTGAGTGATTACGGTTGTTTACTTCAAATTACTTGCTTTAGCGGTCGAGTGGTTATGGTCGCTGACTTGTATACCACTGTAACCTATCATCACTGATGGTCACGGGTTCGAGCCCCGCTCAGACCGTGTCTCATTTATATGAAACAGTTGGCAGTTTCTTACGGAGGTTGGTGCACCCAAGTACTGGTTAACCGCTGGAGCCTGCCCAGGAAAGGTGTTGTTAGGTAAACTGCCCGCCGGCGATATAGCCCAAAATGGTGCTGATGCAGGCGTAAAAAAAACGAAATATATAAATATATAATATAAAATATATATATAACTGCTTTAGCGAGTCGGAGAAGGTATCGTACTACACGCAAGAGTCACATCGCCTTGTTAGTCTTATAAGTGTGCGAGACAGCTTTGCAACATCAATGTGGTTTCCCTTCAGCACCGGGAGCAGAAAGAAAGACATGGGCTGTAAATGGGATGCTCAAGAACTTCATAGCAAAATTTAGGCAATGGGTGGCCACTGCTGATGGAGTTATAGTGAGATGTATAGGACATAAGCCGACAATGATCTAATATGTAAAATACTTAAAACACACTTATAAAACAAGATGTTACTAATTAAAATAGTCAATTTCGTACGTTTACGCATAGGATTTAATATAATACTCAAGTTATTAATAATAATGGACTGCTAGTACAAAGGTATGACGGCACGACAGAAAATGAGGTCAGATAAAAGTAGACACGTATGTACCATTATGTCCCCATTTTCTTCACAGTGCGAGCCTCGGAGGATCTGAGTAATCTCAGAATGGTTGTATGTTTCTAGTTTATATAGCTATCGTGTGTCCACTGTACATGTGTAGCCGAATACCACTCACCCGTTGAGGTATGTACCCAATACAACTTAAGTTCAATTTTGATGAAAGAAGCTGTGAACGAGCTACAAATACACAATTAGCTAATGGGTTGGGCCACACGTTCCAACAACATTAGTGATTGGCTCTCTTCATAATGATTGACCCTCACCCAGTTAGATTGTACGACTAGTCTCTATAGCAATTACTGGTGTCCTCGAGACCTCTGGTATCCATCAAAATAGTACTCAAGGCGAGGACACCAGGGTAGAACCACCTACAGTTCACAAGCCAGCTGGATAGCTTTCTGTCATATGAATGAATTCGACATTCGCAGTGCGATTCGAACCTACAGTGGTGAGGGGCAAGTGATCTTTCAAGTCAACGATTTTAACCACACCGTCCCGGAGGCCTTGGGTGATTAATTTTATTATCGCATAAATAGCCTTATAATGGCAATGCATATACGTAGGCCTATGCATACATGATAGCATAAATAGCCTTATAATGGCAATGCATATACGTAGGCCTATGTATACATGATAGCATAAATGCATAAATAGCCTTATAATGGCAATGCATATACGTAGGCCTATGTATACATGATAGCATAAATAGCCTTATAATGGCAATGCATATACGTAGGCCTATGTATACATGATAGCATAAATAGCCTTATAATGGCAATGCATATACGTAGGCCTATGTATACATGATAATTGGTAATACTGTATTATGTGCATATGAGACTGAAATAAAGATCTTGAGTACGTGGTTGCTAATATATAGGACACGGGATTATTGAGTCATTTCTATCGAGCGTTATTATGGTGTATACACGTACATATTCGGAAGTACATCAGTGGTCGAATGTAGTCCTGATAACTAATATATCAGTTTGGTAAAAAAATGCGGAATTAAGTAGTACAGGTTCCTTGTATGTGTTAGGTGGTTGTGGTCGACGCATACTAAGTTATTTCTGATTGTGTGTAGGTATGTGACTAATGATTGTATGCGACGGTATTCAAGTGATTGCCAGTTCAGGGAATTAATCCGTTTTTGTTACATTGCTCGTATAGTTTGCAGTTATAGCGTGCAGCTGATCTTTGTACTTTTTCTGCTTTATAGGTGTGATACTTTTGACAGGTATGCCAAATGCTTGAGCAATTCTCAAGGTGGGAATGAACATAGGTGTTATAAGCTTTTTCTTTGACCGCTTGTTACTGAACTCCATGTCGTTCCCACTGTTTAAGAGCATTCGATTCAGGTCGCTTTGTAGGATTTGTGCATCGGAAGATTATATTATATTTCGGGTTTTACGCCTGCATCAGCACCATTTGGGCTATATCGCCGGCGGGCAGTTTACCTAACAACACCTTTCCTGGGCAGGCTCCAGCGGTTAACCAGTACTTGGGTGCACCAACCTCCGTAAGAAACTACCATCTTTTTCATATAAATGAGACACGGCCTGAGCGGGGCTCGAACCCGTGACCATCAGTGATGATAGGTTACAGTGGTATACAAGTCAGCGACCTTAACCACTCGACCACGGAGGCGGATTTTGTGAGGTACACTATGGTGTCATCTGCAAACAGCCTTGCTTTACTTTTGATATATTTTGGCTGGTCATTAATATAGCATAGGAATAGGCAGGGTCCTAACACAGACCGTAGGTGACCCCGGAGAAGACAGGCATTGTATCTGAAGTGCAGCCATCAACAAAAACTCGTTGGGATCTTTTATCTTTTTATAAAATTTACGTTTATTTAACATCGCTACCGGTTACCCATCTGAGCGGCGGGAAATTTAACTCACAGTATCTTTCCTGGACAGGCTCCAGCGGTTAACCAGTACTCGGTGCAACAACCTCCGTAAGAAACGGTCAACTTTTTTTATATAAATAGACACGGTCTTTAGGAATGACTTGATCCAACGGGATACCAAAGGGTGGACACCCATCTCATCAAGATTATTATATCAGATTGTTATGACCAACCTTGTCAAACGCTTTGCTAAAATCCAGAACAATGACATATGTTTGTTTACCATTTTCAAGGTTGTCATTTACCCTTGTGTGAAGCTCATAAGCTGAGATTCACAACTACTGTATGCTTTGTTCGGAGGCCATGCTGGAATTGACTTAGGCGGTCATTATTGTCGATTATTGTCGAAATGGGCCATGATGTTGGAGACCAAAATATGCTCCAATAGTGTGCAGGCAATACAGGTGAGAGGAATTGGCCTGTAGTTACTGGCCTTGGACTTTGGGCCTTTCTCATAGACATGGGCAACAGCTGTACTTATCCAACCAAATGGGACACTGTCTGATTCTAAGGATAGTTTAAAGAGTGTGGTGAAGATGGGAGCAATCTCGTGGTGTATCTCTTTAAGGATTTTAGGAGACATTTCATCCAGGCTCGAGGCTTTATTTGGCGATAGCCCCTGGGGTAGCTTGTCAACACCTTCGCTGATATTGAGATCGTTGGCATTTTGGGTGCTGGCACTATTGAAGTAGCTTTTTTGCAGAGCTGATTCAAGCTGAATGGTTGGGGTTTGGAGAAGACTAATTCAAATTGTTTATTCAGGATGTTTGCTATGGTACCAGGGTCAGCGAGGCCCTCGTTCTTTAGAGGAGCTTCACCATAGTGTTCTGTTTTCTTATGTTCTACAAATGAGTATTGTATTGTTGCCTGGTTGTGAATCGCCCATGAATACGACGGCTTCGAGATAAGACCAATATGCTGTTTTCTTTTGTTGATCTTATTCTTATGGGTGTTGAACTGATTAACATTGTGGATAGTGTTCCTGTATGGTGTTTTGAGTTTGGAATACATGTTGTCGCGTTTGCGAATATGTCTCAGAATTTGTGGTGTTAACCATACATTGTAAATCGCAACGTGATTTAGACATTTTTGTTAGAATAAGTAGAGTACTTAGACGATTAAGTTCCTCTTTAAACACATCCCAGGCTGTGTTTGGGTCGGAGTGGTCAGAGTTGGAAAAACAGTTCCAAACTCAGGTAAGTCTCTTTGAAACTTGATCGAATCGGCTTTGTTTTAACCTTTTGATTAACCTGTTTCGCTTTTATGTGTGCATATATTGTATGTAGATTATGTGTCATAATAGAGCAAAATAGAATACGATTAAACTAAACATTTCGGTGGTCACCATATCGGACAGGTGGGTTTTCTCCGGGTACTCCGGTTTTCTCCCACAGGAATGATCACATATACGCTTTCATCCGCGCCAACGAGAGTGATTAATATAAGTTGTTAGAACTTGCTTCGTAATCGTTGTAAAATAATTAACGTTTAAATGTTAAACCGTTTGCTGAGGGGCCGGTGGATGTTAATAATTATTTAGTTCACAGCAGCATATTCACTTAAAAATCACATTCCTTAGATGTATGTGTCTAGTGGTTATGGGATAACTCCCATGCACAGTTCTTCTTCTTCTTCTTCTTCTTCTTCTTCGTCTTCTTCTTCTTCTTGGTGATTTCAGCACTCCCTCAATATTGAGAATTATGTGTAATCGCTGGTGAATTTTGAGATGATGATATTTACAATGATTAATTAACAAATAAGTGAATGTCCAAAGATAGATATACTACAGTGCTTGTTTAAGATGTTGTACATAGAGTGAATGCTTTAGATTTATGGTTGGGAGGACAGAAACAGGGATAAGTGCTTTAAAGCAACCAACTGTTATTGCTTCATGTGCGGCAAGGGGTAACAAGTTCCGTTGGATGACGGTTCTTGGATAAAAAGAGAATTTGTATGAATCTTTGTTGACAGGGATGTGTTTATAACAATATGGGTTTGTGTGTCTGGTTATGTTGTCTACGGGTATCAAACGGGTTATGGGAATGTTTACAGCTACTATTTGGTGTATTATTTTATAGAAGAGAATCAATCTGTATCTAACTCTGCGTGTCTTAAGTGTTGGCCAGTTTAGGTTGTCGATCATTTCGGAGACTGATAGTGTTATGGTATCGGTTGGTAACGAATCTGGCAGCACGTCGCTGTACCGTCTTAATTTGATGTTTTTGTGTTTTAGAATGTAGGTCCCAGAGAGTACTGGAGAATTCTAGCTTGGGTCTTACTAGTGCTTTGTATGCATGGTCTTTTGCTTTAGATTATGTGCATTTTAGGTTGCGTTTCAAGAATCCCAGTGATTGGTTTGCTTTATTGGTTATCGAGTTAATATGTTTATCCCATTTTAGATTGCTTTGCAAGGTTAGGTCTAAATATGTTGCATCATTTACTTTTTGAAGGGCATGGTTATGGAGTTTATATGTAAAGAGACATGGCTTACGTTTTTGTGTGATGCTGAGTAGGTTACATTTATCGGGGTGAAATTTTATGAGCCAATCTTGCTCCCATCTACCAGCTGAATCAATATCTTCTTGGAGTAATGTGGTGTCATTTTGTGTTTTAATTTCTTTATAAATGATGCTACCATCAGCGAAGAGACGAAGAGTACTATGTTGGATATATTCGGATAGATCATTAATGTAGATGAGGAATATGATTGGGCCCATAACTGTGCCTTGGGGTACACCCGATGTAACAGGGGCCGTGTCTGACATTTCACCCTCCAAGACAAGAGTCTGGGTCCTATCTGATAGAAAGTCGTTAATCCAGTTAAAAGCGTTACAATTTATGCCATAGTATTCTAGTTTATAAAGAAGATGCATGTGTGGAACTTTGTCAAATGCTTTGTCAAAGTCCATGATAATGATGTCTGTTTGAATGTTATCGTCATTTGATTTTGTAATAGATTGAAGGAAGGATGTCAGTTGAGTTTCGCAGGAGCGGGATGTTCGAAAGCCGTGTTGAAGGTCATAGAGTATGTTATTAGATTCTAGATGGTTCATGATATTGCTTGATATTATATGTTCTAGTAGTTTGCAACAGATGCATGTAAGGGATATTGGTCTATAATTGATAGCATCATGTTTATCACCTTTTTTAAAAACTGGGCATACATTTGCATGTTTCCAGTCGGTGGGTATAGTACCAGAAGACAGGGATTTTGAGAAGATGATAGTGAGGATAGGTAATATGTGTTCTCTACATTCTTTTAGTATTCTAGCATTGATGTTGTCTGGTCCTGAAGCGTTGTGTGGTGTAAGATTTGTGAGTAGTTTAGTTATTCCATTTTGAGTGATTTTGATGTTTTTCATTTGTGGATGTGAGCTTGGCCCTTTGTTAGGTATAGGTTCATCTGTGACTGGCGTAAATGCTGTTTGAAATTGGTCATTAATGATGTTTGCTTTTGTTTTGGAATCTGACTCTAGGCGGCCATTCTTTCTGATTGGTGCAATATTTTTGTTATCTGTTCTTTGCGTTTTGATGTAGGAAAAGAGTTATTTGGGAGTTTTAGAGAAGTTAGGAGTGTCCTGTTACAAGATACAAGATACAAGAAGCTTTAGTTAACGTCGGATTACATTTACAAATAACATTAGCTAATAATCTATTTTTCCGACAAACATATATTATAATCAAAACATAAGGAAAAACAGCTAAGAAATAAAAGTTGGTTTAAACATGAATACAACACAGGACATAGCATAATTAAAACATGTTAAAGCGAGCACCTAAAAGACAAAAATAAAATTAATACATTGTGTTAATAGTTTTAACAAGTTAAGGATAACATACAGCTTAAGATACAAGCAACTATATAATATAGATAAATCTTAAGAATTCAAATAGAACTACACTATTGATTGATACACTGTGTTGTAGTTGCTGATCTTGGCCCGTGGCCTAAAATCTGCAATAAGAACAAAACATGTTAAGACACTGACAGGCAAAAAGGTACACTATTGTGAATTTAAGATATGTTTTTAAAAAAACAGTTATCCCCCAAATCAGATTTGGAAAGGAACTGATCAGCAATTACCTCACAGGTATCTTAAAACAAAATACATAAAATGCAGTTAAAGCAACTATTGGTGGCATGCAAATTTATAGAACACTAAAACTAAGTTACAACAATCAAATTAGAACATCAAGCTAGCACAAATCATAAATTATAAACATAAAAAACACAAATAAAACACATAGCACACATTAATAAGCACATTAAGCATGAGGAAATAAGCGGACACGACCAGGTAGAGCACATTGAGCACTTACAGGACGGGCCCGTCCAGGCATGGACCAGCCTCACAAACTCCTAGTAGTTTTCAATTTTTCTAATGTCATTTGGCAGGCTGTTCCATACCTGAGCGGCCTCGTATCTGAAAGATCTCTTACCGTTCAAGGTGGTGCGTACAGTTGGTACTTCAACAGTGTTTGAATGTCTGAAAGAATATTTTATATTTCGAAATTTAACCAGGTCATGTAAATATGGAGGTGATTCATGGTACAGGCATTTGAATGTTTCTATTGCAATAGTTCTTATTCTACTAAGATGTAATGTAGGCATGTTTACTTGTTTCAAAAGGTCTTCGTAGCTAGAGGTGAAATCATTTAAAGTAATTTTTAGAGCTCTACGTTGTAGTTTCTCCAATTTGTCTGTATTAGTTTTGTTGCAAAAGTGCCATATGAGCGGACAGTAGTTGAAAGTTGATCTTATAAAGGATTTATAAATTAACAATTTGAGGTCAGGTGTTAAAAACTTGCTTAGTCTGAGAAGTACATTTAGTTGTCTAGCAGCCTTCTTACACATTTTTGTAACCTGTTCATCAAAATTTAACATAAAATCTATATCTACACCTAGGAGTTTCACAGAGTCTTCACATTTAATATCAGCATTTGCAATGGTAAAGGATCTTAATTGCTCGTGGGTTTTCTTACCTATGGCCTGAAACTTATCAGGGTTGGCCTGCATTTGGTTACAATCAAACCATTTTATTAAGATGTCACTTTCTGTTTCAAGAGTTGATTTGAGAGATGACAGATCCTTATCCCAGTATGACAAAGTATTGTCGCCTGCATAATTGTAAAGCTTAGATTGTGTAATAAAATAAAAGATGTCATTTATAAAAATATTAAAAATTAGAGGTTCTAATATGGAGCCTTGGGGGACCCCCTTGATAGTTTCTTGCCATAGGCTGAGTGCATCACCAATCTTGACACGTTGTTTCCTAAAAGACAGATAATTATGTACAAGTGAGCATGCACTGTCAGACAGCCCATATGCCCCCAATTTCAGGACAACAAGGTCATGTGGCAAGCAATCAAATGCCTTTGATAGGTCCATAAGTATTCCCGCCACATGATCATTCCGGTCCAGTGCCATTTTCCAGTCCTCAATTAAGCGCAAGAGGGTTGTCTGACAGCCATACTTTGGTCTAAAAGCTGCTAAGTAATTATCAAATACATGTTCAAAGTAGTCTGCCAGCTGATTGTTTATGACTGTTTCAAATATCTTGGACATAGTTGGTAAAATACTAACAGGTCTGTAGTTTTTCTTGATAAATGGGTCATCTTTTTTAAAGACGGGTGTTACTTGGGCCATTTTAAGTACAGCTGGGAGACTACTTTGTTTTATCATACAATTTACAATATTTGATACAGGTAAAGCTATAGATTCTGATGCACATCTTAAATTTTTTGGCAGTAGGGCGTCAACACCAGTTGCTTTTTTGGGATTTAGAGATTTTAAGTGTTTACTTATTTCTACTGGATCTATGGGTTTGAAGTTAACATTTAAATTTTCTGATTTATGCTCAAGGATTTTGGCAACACTAGGATGTTGTTTATTTACCTCTGTGTCATTACTAATACCAATGTTTTGGGCAATGTTTACATAAAAATCATTTAAGCTTTCACATACTTTTGTTTGATCAGAAATAAATTTTTCTCCTCTTTTAAAATTATTTCACTGGAATTTTTAGCAAGGGATTTCTGGCTAAGAAAAGGCTTAATAGTTGGCCAAAAATCCTTAGACTTGGGTCCTCCACCACATCTTTCAAAGAAGTAAGTTCTAATAGAGCTTCTCTTTGTTTTAGCTTTAAGATTCCTAAGGTTTTTGTATTTTCCCCAATTTTGTTCGTTTTTACATTTAAGGTATGAGTTATGTGCTTGCCTAGTTTTGTATATCAGTTTCCTGTAATTTGAATTCATATATGGTGGTGGGCCCTTCTTAGGGTACTTTTGTTTAACAGGTGCATGATCATCTAATACTTGCATACACATATGGTTATGTGCCCAGTACATATCATCAATGTCATCAAAAATATGGGCGACATGAAAAGGTGTTTGTGACAGTTCATGGTTAAAATCTATTTCATTAAAACATTTATAGCTTCTAAAATTTACTTTTTTCTTTTGTAGAGGTTTAATATGTTCTTTAATAGTAGTTAATATCATACTATGACAGTCACTAATACTGCAGTTTATTACAGTTGTGTTACAAATAAGTGTATGCGAGTTTGTTAGTATGACATCAATAAGTGTAGGTGTACAGTTTTTCATAGAACATGTAGGTTCTTTAATAACATTCTTTAAATTAAAAGTGTCTGACAAATGTTCAACAGGTTTCCTTTTATCCGGTTTCAACATATCATAGTTTAAATCCCCTATAATAAGCACATGGTCAAAGTCTATGTACATTTTATCTAGCGTGGAGGATACTTCATGTTCAAAAACATTATTTGGTAATGATGGGGGTCGATAAGCACATAGTATGCCCCATTTGCGTTTGTCTAAATTTAGTTCATAGCAAACAGTTTCCACACCTGTGCATTCAAGGTCTTTTCTTCTCTTTGCTGGTAGATCAGCTCTCACATACGTCATAATACCTCCGCCATATGAGTTTCGGTCGCATCTTTCGAGTTTGTACCCATCTACATGGAATAAATTGTCACTAAAAGAGTCATCAATTTTTGTCTCTGAAAATGAAAAAATATCAACAAGGATGTTCATCAAGGATTTGTCTGATTTCTTGAAATTTATATCTGATACTATTTATGTTTAGGTAGCCAATCAAAGGTCTTTTTCTATTTATATTTCTAAGTTTCCTGATGTTTTCGAATATATCGTATTTGCTATCGTTCGAGGTTTCTGACATGCGAGAGGTATTACACGAATCACTGTGCACACTTGAATTAATGTTGTGCTCTGATGGGAGGTCATTCCAGACCTCTTCCTCGTCTAGTTCAGGGAGGGGAATGTCATAAATCATATTTTCAATGTATTGCCAGTAGGCTTGCCTCTGTTCTTCTTGGATTTCTTGTTTCATTTGTCTTAGGCTATCACTTTTGTGGTTGTGCTTTTGCTTGCTTCTAAGTAGTTTCTTTTTATATTTATTCTTTTTCTTTCTTAGCATATTTGATACCCAGGGACGTTTGTTGTTGTGTTTGATTGATTTAGTTGATAGTTTCGATATTCCTTATTAACAGCGCACATCCCGGACCATTGTCTGCAAACCTACAGTTAAAAATGACTATCAATCTATAGAAGTTAAAGAATTACAAACAGAATGCGAAATCGTTTGGGTTGAACTCACACTTTATAACTCCAGAAAATTATTAATCAGTTCATGTTATCGACCACAACCGAATGACGCCACCTCCCTGTCAAAACTTAATGAATCACTTGAAAGAATTAACCCTAACTCCAAATCAATTGTAATTGTTGGAGGAGACTTTAACCTTGGTCATATCGACTGGAATACATCAAGCGTAATTACAGGCAAACCCAATATAAAACATAGTCAAGAACTTCTAGATATCATCGCCGACCGCTCTATGAAACAAGTAGTCAAAACACCTACACGTAATGACAAAATCCTTGACCTGATCATCACAAGCCATCCACCAATCATTGATAATCTAGAAACAATCCCACCTATTGGCATGTCCGATCATGACGGCATATTCATTGAATGTAACACCTCCCTTCGAAATTGTAAATCACAACCTAGAACTATTCTCAAGTATTCTAAAGCAGATTGGCACCAAATAAATGAAGACCTCACAAAGATACATATAGAAATTAAAGACAACAAAGACAATAAAACTGTAAACGAACTATGGAACATCCTTAAAAGACAATCTCCAAAAATCAATAAATAAGAATATACCAACTAAATCAATCAAACACAACAACAAACTTCCCTGTGTATCAAATATGCTAAGAAAGAAAATGAATAAATATAAAAAGAAACTACTTAGAAGCAAGCAAAAGCACCACCACAAAAATGATAGCCTAAGACAAATGAAACAAGAAATCCAAAAAGATCAGAGGCAAGCTTACTGGCAATACATTGAAAATATGATTTATGACATTCCTCTCCCTGAACAGGACAATCCAAACTTCTCTAAAACTCCCAAAAAACTCTTTTCCTACATCAAAACGCAAAGAACATAAAACAAAAATAGTGCACCAATCAGAAAGAATGGACGCCTAGAGTCAGATTCCAAAACAAAAGCAAACATCATTAATGACCAATTTCAAACAGCATTTACGCCAGTCACAGATGAACCTATACGTAACAAAGGGCCAAGCTCACATCCACAAATGAAAAACATCAAAATCACTCAAAATGGAATAACTAAACTACTCACAAATCTTAAACCACACAAAGCCTCAGGACCAGACAACATCAATGCTAGAATACTAAAATAATGTAGAGAACACATATCACCTATCCTCACTATCATCTTCTCAAAATCCCTGTCTTCTGGTACTATACCCACCGACTGGAAACATGCAAATGTGTGCCCAGTCTTTAAAAAAGGTGACAAACATGATGCTATCAATTATAGACCAATATCCCTTACATGCATCTGTTGCAAACTATTAGAACATATAATATCAAGCAATATCATGAACCATCTAGAATCTAATAACATACTCTATGACCTTCAACACGGCTTTCGTACATCCCGCTCCTGCGAAACTCAACTGACATCCCTCCTTCAATCTATTACAAAATCAAATGACGATAACATTCAAACAGACATCATTATCATGGACTTTGCCAAAGCATTTGACAAAGTTCCACACAAGCATCTTCTTTATAAACTAGAATACTATGGCATAAATTGTAACGCTTTTAACTGGATTAACGACTTTCTCTCAGATAGGACCCAGACTCTTGTCTTGGAGGGTGAACTGTCAGACACGGCCCCTGTTACATCGGGTGTACCCCAATGCACAGTTATGGGCCCAATCATATTCCTTATCTACATTAATGATCTATCCGAATATATCCAACATAGTACCCTTCGTCTCTTCGCTGATGACAGCATCATTTATAAAGAAATTAAAACACAAAATGACACCACATTACTCCAAGAAGATATTGATTCAGCTGGTAGATGGGAGCAAGATTGGCTCATGAAATTTCACCCAGATAAATGTAACCTACTCAGCATCACACAAAAACGCAAACCATTTCTCTTTACATATAAACTCCATAACCATCCCCTTCAAAAAGTAAATGATGCAACATATTGAGGCCTAACCTTGCAAAGCAATCTAAAATGGGACAAACATATTAACTCGATAACCAATAAAGCAAACCAATCACTAGGATTTTTGAAACGCAACCTAAAATTCACATCACCTAAAGCAAAAGACCATGCATACAAAGCACTAGTAAGACCCAAGCTAGAATTCTCCAGTACCATCTGGGACCCACATTCTAAAACACAAAAACACCAAATTGAGAAGGTACAGCGACGTGCTGCCAGATTCGTTACCAACCGATACCATAATACTAGTTCAGTCTCCGAAATGATCGACAACCTAAACTGGCCAACACTTGAGACACGCAGAGTTAGATACAGATTGATTCTCTTCTATAAAATAATACACCAAATAGTAGCTGTAAACATTCCCATAAACCTTTTGATACCCGTATACAACATAACCAGACACACAAACCCATATTGTTATAAACACATCCCTGTCAACAAAGATTCATACACATTCTCTTTTTATCCAAGAACCATCATCCAATGGAACCTGTTACCACTTGCCGCACATGAAGCAATAACAGGTGATGGCTTTAAAGCACTTATCCCTGTGTCTGCCCTCCCAACTATGATCTAAAGCATTCATTCTATGTACAAAATCTTAAACAAGCACTGTAGTATATTTGTCTTTGGACATTCACTTATTTGTTGTTTGTTAATTAATCATTGTAAATATCATCTCAAAATTCACCAGCGACAACACATAATCCTCAATATTGAGGGAGTGCCGAAATCACCAAGAAGAAGAAATAAAACATGCAATCTGTTTCCCGTAATGTTTGTTGGAGGTACGCATTTACCAACAGATAACCGAAGAACACACTA
The DNA here is from genome assembly GCA_014843695.1 of Archivesica marissinica. NCBI lineage: Eukaryota > Metazoa > Mollusca > Bivalvia > Venerida > Vesicomyidae > Archivesica > Archivesica marissinica. The sequence continues at coordinate 31,476,656 of CM026401.1, forward strand.
CTACTATCGCATGTTAGACATCATGTGACACCAAGGTCTTAAAGTGCATCGAAGGAATGTGCAGGTACTTTAGGCTAGATTATTTAGTTTCTCTCTTCACACTGGTAGTCTGCATGGAGATTGGACATCAGCAGTTGTGTCGCCAATCTTTAAGAAAGGCTCTAGATATGATGTAAAGATCTATAGACCTATTAGTTTGACCATCACTTGCCTTATTCAGTTATTTAGTTTCTCAACAGCTCAAATGTTGATAAATGAAATTCAGCATGGATTTGTGAATGGCAAGTATTATTTGACGAATCTGCTAGATACAACTGTACAATGAACTGTCTCACAGAGATTATACAACAAGGACATAGTGTTGATGGCATATATCGATTATTCAAAAGCTTTTGATAGTGTTCCAATTTCACGCCTACTCATCAATGCTCATTCAAGCTTGAAAGCTAATGGATACAAGGTAATCTACTGTTGGATTAATGGCTTTTTGTGCAGTCATATCCAGAACGTAGCAGTTAAGAGGTTGCAAGTGGGAACCCTTTGAAGATGTCGATGGCGTATCTCGGGGGTTTGTTTTGGGACCATTACTGTTCATTGACTGTTTGACATGGCCCACCACATGATCGGGTCAGTGATTCAGTGGTCTAACAGGCAGAATAAAGTGGTTCCATGAAGTGAGCGATGCCTTCAAGATCTATTAACAAGTAAGACTGGAAAGGATTCCTTCAACCCAGATTGCTCAGAAGGAATCGGCAACAAATATCGCTGAAAGAATCAAGCTGGCTGGACGGACATTATATGCTCTGATGAACACTGGCATCTGTGAAGGAAACCGGATAAACTCCCAAAATAGCATATGTATAATATACCAAACATAAAGATGTATTCCCAAGATTGCTATTCAGTATTGTAACACATTATTACTGCTGTTCAAATTAACCAGCTAGAACAATTCCATCACTAAGGCACTGAAGAACTGGCAATCTCTGCCATTAAGAACATAAGCAGTACTCCTCCTAATTGGTGCACTCCTGATAGAAGCAGAAATCCACAAAAGACATAAGTTTGATCTGCTCGATAGTATAACCAGAGCAAGAATCTTCACCGGTACATACCGTTACAGACAAACAAAGCAAAGTTCAACAAACATAATGCCGAAAGCACTCCCTTATGTATATTGGATGCTGAGGACTAGGAACAACTGTTTGTATATGTCTGCTCTAACCTATGCTAGAGGATACTTCACGAGATCCAGCTTGTAATTAGGCACACATCTTGGAGACCAGATACGGAAACAAAGCAAGTCCTAATATCACTTGTTTGCGACTGTACAGATTGTGCTGACAGCAGAAACAGATACCCTCAGGGATATTGAATTACTGTCGCCAACTGCATGTCAGAAGACTAAAAGAACTAAATAACTAACCATTACAATAACAATTAAAAATATTAAAGATGACTCTGAAGATACAAAAAAGGGGACAAGTCAAACCCCGCCAACTATAGGCCTATCTCACTGACATGTGTTCTATGCAAGGTACTAGAACATATAGTTTCCTCCTCGATAGCAAAACACTTCACTAACCACAGTATTATGTACCATTTGCAGCATGGTTTTAGAGAAAAACGGTCATGCGTGACCCAACTAGTAATGCTAGTCAATGACTTGGTTACCTCTGTCTACAATAAGCATCGGGTAGATCTCATCCTATTAGACTTCAGTAAGGCTTTCGATAAGGTCAATCACGAGAAAGTACTACTAAAAATGCATGAATATGGAGTCAGAGGTCAAACATTAAGGTGGATTAAGAGTTTTCTAGATAATAGACTCCAGTCAGTTGTCCTTAATGGTATTAGTTCAGAGACCATTCCGGTATCCTCTGGAGTCCCACAGGGATCCGTACTTGGACCTCTGCTTTTCCTAGCCTATATACATGACCTCCCACAAAACATCATTTCCAAAGTCGGTATCTTTGCAGATGATATTGCAGTCTATCTATCACTGACATCTGCAATTGAATCGGTCACACTCCAAAACGTTCTTAAGAGATTAGAAGAGTGGGAGTTGGAGTGGGACATGGAAATTAACCCCTCCAAATGTCAAGTTATCCACGTCACCAGAAGGAAACATCCTATTCCCAGTAAATATAAACTCCATGGAGTCCTACTTGAGTCGGTCACCTCAGCCAAATACATTGGCGTGGATATCTCAAATAACCTGTCGTGGGACACCCACATAAAAAGGTCAACAAAGAAACCTCCAGGTCAAATCTGAACCCCTTAAGACCATGGTTTACCAGACACTAGTGAGACCCCAGCTTGAATATGGCTCCGAAATCTGGTCGCCCCATACCCAAACATTAATAGACCAAATTGAAGGTGTCCAGCGAAGAGCAGCCCGTTGGATAAAGGCTGACTTCTATCGTACCTCTAGTGTTACAGACATGCTACATTCCCTAAATCTACGCAGACTAGATCAACGGCATATTGACAATAGGTTATCCCTTATGTATAAAATTCATAATGATCTTGTTGCTACTCCCATTGAAAATTACCTAGTTCCTCTCTCCCGTCCTACTCGCCATTGCCATTCCTTAAGCTATAGGTTAATTACAGCAACTACAGACTACTACACGTTTTCCTTCTTTCCAAGAACAATCTATCTTTGGAACCACCTCCCTCCTTGACATTGTCCATCTACCTACCATAGAGCAATTCAATATGGCAGTTTGCCATATTGAACATGCCAGTAGTCCGTAGTTCTGCGTAGCTGCTTTTAAACTTTTACCACAACTTATTTTCACACCTTAAATTATACTTTTAACTACTCATACTTTTAACTTCTATGCGGTTTTTGACGCGCAACATGTCTACGTCCCCGCGAGGGGTTCGACATTAAAGGAAGATAGATAGATACCGTACTCTAATTGGTCCCCAGACAGAAAAATGTTTCAAATAAAATAATGTTTCAAAAATGTCATACTAATTCGAATGACTACCAGACATTCCCGAGTGTACCATTCTATTGGGGGGGGGGGGTCTACGATGATAAGAAAAAGAAGTTGGTATATTCCATTTAATATCAAACCTCTTGCGGAAACCCAGATCTCGACGACATGGTCCATGTCTTCGTCCTCTGGGGGCCCACTTCTCCCCTAAATGTTGATTTTTACATTTAAAAAAAAGTTACATGTAGCTACAATATAAATAAGTAAATTGACCATTGTACATGTATGCAGCACTCCTTCTATTCGAATGTTGTATATTTAATGGTCATCCTGTGTATTTTAACCATATTTTGTTGAAATTCATTAAATAATACACTGTACTATTTAATGCGCAATCATGCAATTTCTCAATTCTCACCAAAATTCTGAATTACAATTTACATGTAGGATGAGCCCTTAAACCTAGACACAGAGTGCCCTTTTTGGCGATTGTGCATATATCGCTTATATGTATTGGTACATTTGTTTGTCATTTTCTTTATGAACAAAGCTATAATTGTTCTTAGTTATGCCTTTACATAGTGCCTTTATTTACATTTGTATTAAGGAGTAACATTCAATACTTGCTGCTCGCTATGTAGGTCGGACTGAACCAAATTGGACATTGTTAGTACTAAAACTGTTATTCTACAGTACTGGGGAGTGCTAAGACATGCACGAAATGAAACCATTATGCAGGCAAGTCTTGCATTTATGGCTAAATATAGAATGTTGTATTTCGGCACATTTGCGTTGAATTCTAGGTTTAAACTTCCCCATAAAACGATGAATATCGAGGCATATGCGTATTGAAAGGTATTTGGATTAGAATTATATACGGCTATGACCATGTACATGTATGTCTTTTATTCTAATCATTTTTCTGTATTTTGATATGTTTAAACGGTGTAATCATCTAATGTATACATTGTTCACACTGTACATGTATACGGTAATATTGGGAAATCAAACTAAAAGTATTTGGTTCAGTACTACCTTCGTTTTTTCACCGAGTTGATTATATATGTATTGTGTATAATGTTTGTCAGAATAATTTCTAAATAACATATACATGTACAACATATTGGAAACATTTTAATATATTATTATTTATGATTGCATATTGAAGTACATGTATTGAAGCTCGCAATGATGATTTAGTTGTCCAACGTCTTATAAAAATTATGCCATGTACTCAATGTTGTAAACCTTGGAATTAAGAATACAGTCAATCTTTGTTGCCTCAAACTCGGTTAACTAGAACACCCCTGTTTGCTTGAACATATAAAATTGTTCAATACTTTGGCAGTCTGAAGCTTCAATGTCAGTTATATTTTGTCATGTGCTGTTTTATGGCACTGTTTAATAATAATAGTCATTACGACTGAACTGAACAGATGTGTGGCAATAATTACATTGTACATGTATGTAGCTGTAAAATTGTTGTTTTGTTTGTGTCTATCTTCGTTACATCACAACATTTTCAGTTTTCCTTTTACCACTGTAGCATTTCCCTGCATTGATATTTTTACTTCATCTTTTATGTATTATTGCCTGTATGTTTACCCGTAAAAAGGTAAATGTACATGCAGTTAAACACTCAAAAAATATATTAAGCTGTACCACAATGGTATTTTTTTCATGTTTATGTAAAAAGACTCGAAAACTGAACAATAAATTGTTTGTTAGATGTACTGACGGTCCATTGTCTCAGAAATTTGTGACATTTGATACACGTTTTATCTTAACCACACAGGAATTTAGTTTACTGAAACTGTTACAAACTTCAACAAAATACCAATTAATCATGCTACATGTATATTATGTAATACCTGGTAGGAGTAATGATGGACTAGTGAGACTTCCCGTCTCCGTTACAAATTTGTGTCTTTTGCAAAAATGGTAAAACAATCCATATTCGGTAACTGGCAACATACATGTATCAGTAGATAAAGTTAAGTCCGCCTCCGTGGTCGAGTGGTTAAGGTCGCTGACTTGTATACCTCTGTAACCTATCATCACTGATGGTCACGGGTTCGAGCCCCGCTCAGGCCGTGTCTCATTTATATGAAAAAGTTGGCAGTTTCTTACGGAGGTTGGTGCACCCAAGTACTGGTTAACTGCTGGAGCCTGCCCAGGAAAGGTGTTGTTAGGTAAACTGCCCGCCGGCGATATAGCCCAAAATGGTGCTGATGCAGGCGTAAAACCCGAATCATAATATATAAGATAAAGTTAAATTTAATGCTCAATCTTAAATTATTTTTATAATTTCAGTATAATGTAAATAATAATCACTGTTGGTCCTGATCACCAAAAATCTTGTAGACACAACAAAGACGCGTTCCATAATTCGACTACACATGGTAGCCCAACTATGAACAATGCAAATAGGTCAAACGCTTACACAGATAACAAAATACCTCAATATAGCAAAATTCAATTCAGAACTACACACACATATTTTGCAAAGTGTAGGAAGTGTGTTATGTATGTAATTTTATATTTATGTAAATAGATTGACTGGCATATTTTGTGCAGTAAAACTATTTTCACATTATCTAAACGAAGTTGGACACGAAATGCTACATCACTAATTTATTTTGTTAAAATTTGATTTTTAATTTATTTTGTTAAAATTTGATTTTTATTTTGTTCTTTGACTGAACAACACATTATTGGTGATGAGTAGTCTGTTTAAATGAAGACATATACCCTGGTGCATTTCTATTTACTACTGGCTTAAAATATTTACTTGACTTACCGAGATTCCCATGCACCCACTAAAAATACTGTTAATTTTGTGCGAGACTTACATGTAAGTATGCGATCTAGTTTTTCTTAATATTATCTAACCTGAAAGTACATAAAATCTCAATTATTTGAGATATAATTACCTACAGTGGTGCAGGACAGTGAATTCTTGATCATATACATTGGTAGGATACATGTACCTAATTGCTTACCTGTTTAATATTACCATTTATTACCAATTTAATGGTATCATTTATTAGGTCCGTAATATAGTTAATATACGGATAGTGTTCCATACCAAGGCTTGCATGTTTGGTGTATGACGGTAGTAATTTGATACCACATTGTTATGTACATGTAATACTTAATTTATTAGGATATAGTTAGAATTTATTAAGATGATAAAACTTCCTTGTATTTTTGATTTACCAGAGCTTAAGGTGAGCTTTTGATATCGGCATTTACATTGATATGTAATATAACACGAAGTAATAATTAATTTATTAGGATCTAGTTAGAATTTATTAAGATAATGAAACTTTCTTTGTATTTTTGGCTTACCAGAGCTTATATGTAAGGTGAGCTTTTGATATCGCCTTTTGTCCGACGGTCCAATCACGAAACTTACATGTAATATAATAGAAATGATCATTGGGTGAGATCCTCTTTCAAAGATTGCTAAAATTTAGGGCTGGGTATTGCCAGCCAACACCTTACCACAGTACAAATGTATGTTGCAATATTGTAAGTCGTACCACAATACACACAGCAATACGTAGCTGACTTTAAATTATAGTGCTACCTTAAAGCAGCATTACAGCGTATGAAATAAAAGATATTTGAAAAATTCAAAGTTTACGTATGGGTAGCAATGCTGCTACACATTATAACATTATACTTTATATACTTCTGTTTAATTGGTAAACAATGTTTTTTTGCGATAAAACAAATTCGAAACCGAAAGTAGGACTTTCCGAGTCGATTGGTCACACAGTTGTTTACAACCAGAACGCATCGTCCGCACTTGTTTACATTTGGAATGCATCATCCCCATTTGTCCCAAGTTGTCTTTTTTAATTAAATTACTTGAGATGTTGATTCATACCTCTGTTATCTAAGTCTTTTAGTGACATGTCTACATCCCCGCGAGGGGTTCGACATTAGAGGAAGATAGATAGATAGTCTTTCATGTTCAAAATATATACGTTGTTTTCTACATCATCTGTTGTTTCACACATGCGTGCTGTGCGTGTTTACATTTTGTGTGTTGATAAATAAATTCGCGTATACGACGGTTTATATTTATTGGAATTTTATCGTTTCTGAGCGACTATTTCGATTTTTGTAAACACACACACACATTAGTATTTATATTTTACCCAAAACATCCGTTATTACGATGTAATGCTGCTTTAAATCGGCTACAATAAACTGAGTGCAATATATAAAATGTGAAGGCAGCAAGCATGCCTGTTAAAGTCATTAAGTCTGCTGTATGAGTTGACCATGACTATGACGTGGTATTACTAGCAGATTGTGCGACTTTGCATAGAACTACTGCTGGATAATCCTGAACTCATTGTCTTATCTCTGATGCGTTAATGGCTAGACAATGCCAGAAGGCTGTGAATTTTCCAATACATGTCTTCCTGAACTGTGGCGTGAATGATTTCTACCGACTTTGGCTATCAAACTGCGACAACTCGCCCTTTTTTGATATTTGTGCCCGAACTGCGATACATGCAGGTCACCACTTCTAATTGCTAAAGGCACAGCAATACCCATGTTTGTCATTCCGGATGAATGCATTCGAATAGAAAATTATCGATTTAAAACCCAGAATGGAACTTTATTATCTCCAATCTTCTTCCATTTTTTTGTAAATGTATATCTTCTTCTTGTCGTTCGCGCCTTCGAGGTATGGAACCCGGCACTGTACCTGCCTGGCGGGTCTTCACAGGTCCAGCATCATCTCGGTTTACTCTTTCTGTCATTATGATTCATTTTGCGTTTATGTGTAGTACCGTGGTTTATTAGAATGTGCCGTACGGCCCAGTACTTCCGGCTTCAGCATTCGAGGTTTCTGTTGGGGTTGCCTCACCCGTAGGCTAGGACTTTTAAGGCGGCCCATATATTTGCCTGATGCACCCGTTGTAGGACACGTGGAGTATTTAATAGGAGTAGCTTTGCCATGTGCTATCCTGCCCCGTCCTGGTAGGTACACCGCCATATGGTCCGGGACTGCTTATTTAATTCATAGCAAACCCCCATATCTGAGGGCCGTTCCCCTACCTGAGGACCCGCTGGGTAGGGGATGGTCGCCCCACTACTGAATTGGGAGCAGCATGGTCCCAGTAAATGTATATGTAGGGAATGTACACGACGGACGACCCGGTCTTCAGCTTTGGATGTTACACCTGTGTCCTTGCACGTTTCATCTTTGTACAGGCATCTATCTCTCGCATTTTTGCTGACAGAATGATTGCTGCTGCCTGTTCCCTGTTCACCTGAGCTTGTTGTTTCTGTTACATAGTAGCCAGAAGTAGTAAAGCCGTCTCTTTAATTGTAAACAAACGGGCGCCATTTTGAATTCTATTTATTTGCATATAACGTAATATAAAGTAGGTCACGCGAGTGCGGGTTTATTTTTAGTATACGCGTCACTATAGAGCCACCTGATGACGTATCGCGCAACTACAGAGCTCGGTGTCCGAAGGCGTATGTTCGGTGTCCATATCGGACGATCTAGTAATAGTATAATATATATCAGGGTTGGCCGGGAAATACCGGGGGCGGGAAATACCGGTATTTCCCGCCCCGGGAAATAAGCCCAGAAGTGGGAAATACCGGGAAATAAGATTATGTGTCTTCCAAACACGTTTTTTGCTCATTTTTATGCATTGCTACCACTCTATAAGTGCTTAAACTATTTCGTCCCTGCCAGGGGTACTCATCAGGTGGCATCATTGGCAACCACAACAGTTTTTTTTGGGTATTGTTTTTTTTTGTTTTTTTTTATTTTATTGTTTTTTTTTCATTTATTTTTTCGTTTTTCTTGTTGGAATGTTTCTTCAGCCAGTAGTCTGTCTTCACCAGTCGATTTCCTCGCTACCTCTCAGGAAGCAGTAGCATAGCACCAGCTTCGCTGCTTTCTCAACGCCCAGTCTGTTGCGTAGTTTCGTCTGTATGATGCCGAAGTTGGAGAACACACGTTCAATGGCGGCTGAACTTGCTGGCAGTACCATCAATTTCCTGGCGAGCTGACTGAAGTCTTTGGTGATCACGCCCGACCTCTCCACACATGACCACCATACAGCTGGCTTCGAGTTGTTGATGGAGGATTCCTGTTGTAGCACCTTAGGAATTGGCAGTGTCTCGGACATGTAGTTGAGGAGTTCGGGTACAAGTTCCGGCTTGGTCTCATGAAGAAGCTCCTGGGCACTGGTGACGTGTTGAAATTGTGTACAAACAAACAGTGTGGGTCATCTCAAATTATGATTCTGACTTCTTTAATAACTAATTGATTATTTTAATAATACAGCTATATTATGAACACATTTCAGGGATAATCCTAAAAACATTTGCATTTTGCCTACTACATTAAACATTTAAAATACCTCCAATAAATGTATGTATAAACTCCTTAAACTGTGTTTGTATACAATGTATATTAGAGTAATAATGAACAGTCTCAATAATGTTAGATCTCTAACATTTATATAAAGATTATAAGCAATGCGTAAATGCCACTATGAATGCCTGTATTTTTCGTCATATTCTTCAAAAGCAGTTCATTTTCATCCTGCACACATGATACTACAATCAGTACACCGGGTAATAGAAATTGTATGGTATATATACCTGTATTTACCACCAAAATCATCCAAATTCTTATTTCCCGGTATCCAAATTCTTATTTCCCAGTATTTCCCAGTATTTCCCGGTATTTCCCGCCGTCCCGGGAAATAAGAGTATTTCCCGGGAAATTGCCAACCCTGATATATATACAACGTATAAGTCTCTACGCGGCGTCCATTTTGGATGACCGTATATTTTTAGCGACCATGACGTAAAATAATCGCCAATCTTTAAATACGTTCGTTCCGTCTCGAGACACGAACCGCTCTATAAATAGCGATCGCGTACGTTTCTATAAATATCGACTACGAACCGATCCATAAATAACGATTACGAACGCTTCTATAAATATCGACCGATTAGAACGGACTTAGGCCTCAAACGTTTCATAAGCTGCATGAACTTCAACGAATATACGGGTAAGTTCATTATATTATTCAAACTCGGCGTACTTTTTTATCGCGTAAGAAATCCTAATTATACGCTATATACAAACTTAACCTATGTACTTTAGCGAAAATGAATAATATATATCTTATCTCGTTACGTATAATTCCATAAAAACGCGATAAATTATTAATAATCCGTAATGTACGTTTTAGAGGGCGATGGATTCCATCAGGAATGAGGCGCGATTAATCTAACGTCGTAAACACTTGTTTCGCAATCGAGCAAATATAAATTTTGTAATAAAATTAAATAATATTATCCATCCAACATATTCACATATCAAGGAATATGAGACGCGGGATGGAACGATTAATATAAATGTCTAATACTCGGTGTTAGAATTATAAAGCCCGTCTGCGCGAACGTATGTCTGGTGGCAATCGAGGTTTGTCATATAAATACCGCATATATCTCCGAATAAATCCTATCGTTTCGTATGACGCATCCTAGTTGTCTGGTCAACGGCTCAATACATTGGAATGACTTGATAGTACATGCGCGGTGCTACATATCTCGAAAACCCAGTGTGCCATATCTAAATATCTTTGAATACTTGGAAGATTATTCACCATACAGTATCCCGTATCTTCAAACATAAATCATGGACTCACTAAATGTAGAACATCATTAACATAATATTTTATGTCTCAAATAATCTTAACAATTTATCTAGGAAAGCGAGAGAAATGTTTAACCATCGTGAAAGTAGCATGGAACCAAATCTGACACATTCATACAGGTAATTCTAAATAGCTCGCGTCGTTAAATATGTCCCAAATGCACTGTACATTCTAAAGGTAAGACGGGTATTTAATTTCGAATTACTACAAATCGACGCGGAAATCCGTAAATGTAATTAAGAAATGTTAAATGTCAAATACTTGTTTCGCGATCGAGCTAACATAAATATTATCTTAACGTTACAAGTCACAATCAGTTATTGCATGTACACGATAAACTACACAGACCACAAAAACCCGGATTATCTGATAAGCCCCGAGTGCGTACATAACTTAATCATGAGGTCATCCGCAGCTAATTGGTCCTAATTGATGTGGAGATATCCCAACGATGGTGAAGAGAGATCGACAGGGAATGTTCGTTCGCTTGCTACTGCGTTATCACAACTACGCTATCTCATAAGACAAGAACCATTTGTGATGAGTCATTAATGGACAATATTTTATTAGCTAACACCCAAACAAGATTGTCTTTAAGACGTATCTGTAAATAATTAAAATCGCTTTCGTTTGCTAAATGTATGCGTACTTGCCGTGGGGAATTCTTGTAAGCACTCGGCGTCTTCATGAACAGAACATATTCTTAATATTATATAGACGGATATACTATTTTTATAAACAAAATGACTCATTTTGATCTCATCCATCGTTCCCAAGAACACCGGGGCTGACTCATATTTAGACTCCCTCTTTGTTTGTATGGGGGCCGTGAGAGTAATGACGTCATTGGATCGTTTGGGAGATGCTAGTTCGTCTGCGCCATAGCATCGCACGTGCGTTCTAAAAATAGATTAATCATAGCGATCAGCTGTTTGGGGAGATGTAGCACGCTTGTATAGCCGCAAAAATGCAGTAGCTTAGATAAACAGACTCTTGACGTATTTTGTATACGTTAGAAATCAAAATCCAGGTAACTGTCTATTTAATGAATGGAAATGCTCTCTCCGTGGGAAGCAGATACCATCTCCGTGAAGCAGCCGACAGTGGCGATACGCCAAGCTCGACGTCCCGATCGGCTTTGCTGTTTTCATGATGGATATGTAATGGTCATTTAGCGTACATATGTCACATTATGTGTGAAACAGAATTATAAGATGTACATGTATGTAAATGCTGTATCTAGGCCTACAGTGGTACTCAAATCAATCTAAAAACAGCAACAATTATGGGGCGACGTTTCGCTATTTATTTAGTATTTATATGGATATCCATAATTCGATTATTAGATATAGGGGTAGCGCCGCGTTAGAGCGTAGAAATCTGTATAATTCGACGTAGCTCGGCGAGACCGATCCGACGACATCTTTCCTTTATTTATACGGCGAGTAGTTTTCGAAATATCGAGGTTTAAAGATTTTATATATCCTTAAAAGTCCCCGTAATGAAAATGAAAAATATTTAAACGCATGTAACGTAGCTATACGTTAGTTCTAATATACGCGTATCGTCGTCACGAGTCCGACGCTACCCTTCAATTTGATCTATCATTATTCGATATATCTATAATACTGATTATCTCCCTTTAATCATAAATAAGTTTGAAGAAAAATGAACTTTCGAGGAAAATGGCCGTGTTTGGTATCGTCGGAAAGATCTCGAAGAGACAATGACGAATCCGCAAATTATGTGCAGGTCCGGGTAAAGAATGTTGAGTGAGCTTATCGAACGAGGTTGTTAGGGGGGTCCGGGGGCATGCACCCCCGTAATTTTTTGGTTTTTAGAATGCAATTTCCCGCGTCGCCCCGATTAACAAGAGGGTCGATGATAAATAAATACGGAAGGCTAACAGATGAGCATATTTTATTGGAAAGCAACATTTTCCTGTTTCATATAGCGACCACACAGTGGTCACACCAATCTGGACGTATACATTTATAAGCCATGTTCGAACCCGAATCTCCAAGCGACGTCGTCTATCAAATAACACATGTATCAGCCGCTATTGCCATAAAATATGCTTCGCAGCAATGCATGACACTGATAGGCGTATTATAACAACATTGACTATTAGCACGGGGAGATATACACATGTTGCAACCCTACAACGGATATATACAACTCTAATAAAGGATGCGCAATGTAACACCGATCACGTGATTATCATTATCGTACGACGTAGGTTTACAATGACACTGACTGTCCGATTAGCGCATGGATGCTCCAGGAGCGAAAGGTCCGGAGTTCGAATCCCGCTATTCATTTCTTTTTTTTATACAATATTTATAAGCTAATAGCAAAATTACAAATAAAGCTACAATTTATAGCAATAATAATCTTGTAAGCACTATTTATATTATCAGAAGTATCAGGTGAAAGAGCTTGTCTAGTGTATAAGGTGAACGTTTGCACTCTAGGCGTATTTCTATGCATACTAAGGGAACTAGGTGCAGTAGTGTCCGGAGAGGTTATGAGGGTTTCTTGTGAAGATCCAGTTAAGCTCTCGGTGCTAGATTTCTCTGCAGTTGTTGTTGTCATAGTTGTCTTAGTGGGTGTGGGTGTCGATGCGTTGGATGTGTTGGATGCGGTGGTATGATCTTCGGTGGTATGATCTTCGGTGGTATGATCTTCGCATATCTTCTGAAAATAAATAAAGAAAACCATTTCAATATTTTAATATGGTGTATACAACTTTATTTTAATTGATTGCGAAACAAGTTATTACAATTTATATTAATCATTCTCGAGACTCATTTCTGATAGAATCCATCATCATTTCTGATAGAATCCATCACCACCAGAGAGTGACCAGATACTGCGGAATTTAATCTTACTTAAGAGCACAATCCTAACGACTACAACTGGATGCAAACTCCAACCCTTTCCTCAGATGCAAACTTCAAACCTTTTCCCGTCTAAGACAGTGTGTAATCCTCCATGCTACAACTGGATGCAAATTCCAAACCATTCTAGTAGAGTGTTTACCTCGGGGTAAATACATCAGACGGTTGTGGGTTCGAACCTCTGTTAGGATTTGATTATTTTATTCACATTGCTTCATTTCATAAAATCATCTTCTGTTATGACACATTATGCTGTCATCGTGACTACATAGACAAATGTAACACAAGTGTCTATAGTTTGAGTGTTATAATTTAAAATGGTAATACACTAAACTAAAGAGAGAAAAAACACAACTTACAGGGCAGGTAACTAGTGGTCGAGATCTGATGACGATGCTAATACACCCAACATTACCGACAATCATATGACACGCGACGCGTGTCACGCGTCATCCGATACGTCCGTATCATACTTAATAAATAGTAGCTCCAAAACCTTCATATTAGTAACATCCAATCTGCTATTTGGAAAACGGTTAAAATGTAGCCGTTCCACTACACTGTTGGGTTCACGTAATTTGTACATTCCGGGCTTTACAAACGCGGCGTTACACAATGCCGAACTCGAGCATTGACTGTCCAACCAAATGCCTGTGACAAAGCCAAACAGAAATTGCATGTATATATCCATGTTGCAAAAGTAAATTGAAGAATAATGTAAACACTAACTAGACAGTAAATAGAGCGAAAAGGTTTAACTTCCGGCTAACTTAGACTGATTTACAAATGAGACAAATTTAATGAGCGAAAAGATTCTTAAAACACAGACAAGGAGTTTTCGGGTTATAGTCCACTAAATTATAGTAATAGTTTCTAAGTCAGAATTTCTCATTCTTCTACTGTAAATGGAGAGCTGCTTGAAATGTGTATAACTGTCTTTTAACAAAATGATACGCCTCCCTATTATCGATACATATTCCTGCGTCTGTAATATCGTTGAATGTACCGGTGTATAAGATTAAATGAATATGATCGTGATTAAACAACTGAGTGACGTATGGTCTCATAATATTCAATCCATTCAAACGATGAAACCAATAGTTCCAGTTTTGTTTAGCTTTCCTAGAATCTCTTTGACTGCGAGGAAACAAATACACCCGGTAGTGCTGTTGCAATCGATGTATCCGATTCCGGCGACAAGCTGAATGATTGAACTGGTATCTTTGGAAAAGCTTTCCTACAAAATGGACATTTATCAATTTGGTTTACACATTCTTTACACACTAAGGATGTGCACTGGCATAGATTTACAAAATAAACTTCTTTATCATCCAACAGATGGCAAATTATAGATGTCACGTGTGTAATTCAGCCGTCGCCGAAATTCGCTTTGATATTCGGAAATTAAGCCGTTAGACTCTGGATACCAAATGAGTCTAGAGTTAATGATGCGTTCTAGAGTTTTACAAATACAGCTCGTTAATGCGATAGACCGAACATTAGTTGGATTAACGTTATCTTTTTATGGTTTAGATATTAGGATAAATGTGGATGCCGTCATTTCAGGAATCTGGAACATTTCCTGATTCCCACATTGTACGAATCAATTCTAAATGCGCGCAAATGTTTTAATAACGGATAAATTTGATATATATCATCAAGACAAACGGCTGTATCGCGTAATTTATTAATTGCATCAATGCATATTTGGACTTATTGTAATTTTATACACTACATGAATCGAAAGGTTAGTTTTATATTTTCCTTTGTATATTTAATCTTTAGAAATCGTTTATCGTCGGTTACAGAGATATAGAATCAGTTCTCCTCTATATCGTTAATGTTTTTACATTCCCATTCATCTTTTAACATTACCTAAGATAATAAAGACTAAGTACAGAATATCCTTATTTAAATGACAGAAGAATGTCTTTATGATGAGTTCTGAAATCCTGGCAATTCCACTGAATAATAATTTGTCTATTTTTCGTTTTTAAATGTTGCATTTCATCCTGAGGGTCCAGTGTTGACAGATATGGTCAGTTTCCATATCTAACGTTTCAATTTTTTGACAGTAGAGTTTCAGTTTTTGACAGTAGCGTTTCAGTTTTTACCCTTTAACACGTAATTCTCCATAGAGTCCATTTCAGCTTTTGACACTAGCGTTTCAGTTTCTGACACAAGCATTTCAGTTTTTGTCATTGTTATTTCAGTTTTTGTCTTAGTCATTTAAGTTTTTGTCTCCGTCGTTTCGATATGTGACGCTACAATCGCATTTTTGTGTTGTTAATTTGATAAAAAAAAAATTATCTAGAAAAGTATGCGCAGTACATATATAAAAGTTTATATTTTCTAATTGAAATAATGAGAGCTATACTTTGGTAATTATTTTGTGTAGATCCGTAAATGTTTGAATTTTTTTTATTTGTTATACCTCTATGTACAATAATAAAGTATATATGTTTGAGTGTTCTGGTGGGGATGTTGTATTGCGTATGTTTCAGCATTATGGTGGTGGGGTTGTATTGTGTATGGTTCAGTGCGTTGGTGGTGGTTTAGATATTTTCTTATCAACTGGAGCGTATTATGATTCACTATATAATGTCTTCGTATAGTATCTAGTCTCCAAAACAATATTGGAATACCATACCATCATTTTGTGCGTTTTTAACTTATTACGCATCGTCTTATAAAATGCAGTTCAAACGCTTCTCTGTTCTCAAAGACCTTGTCCACAAACTCTAGCTGATCAACCAAGTTCTTCCATCGCATCAAGGTTAAACTAATGCCCTTTTTCATCGGTTTGTCGTCTTGCCATTCTCATAAGTCGACTCTAAGCTCCCCTTTCCATTCGTTCACCCGCACGTAACGACCGTTGCCAAGGCTTAGTTTGCATCTAGTCATGTTGGTTGTTCGAGCGTAGAAACTCTAATGACACTAACTAAAGTTACGCCGTCTTTTATAGATTTAAGTTCCTTCTAATCGGTCGATATTTATAGAAGCGTACGTAATCGTTATTTATGGATCGGTTCGTAGTCGATATTTATAGAAACGTACGCGCTCGCTATTTATAGAGCGGTTCGTGTCTTGTGACTGAACGAACATATTTTAAGATTGGCGATTATTTTACGTCATGATCGCTAACAATATAAGGTCATCCAAAATGGACGCCGCGTAGAGACTTATACGCTGTTACTAGATCGTCCGAGATGGACACCGAACATACGCCTTCGTACACAGAGCTCGGTAGTTGCGCGATACGTCATCAGGTGGCTCTATAGTGACGCGTATACTAAAAATAAACGCGCACACGCTTGACCTACTTTATATTACCTTATATGCAAATGAGTTACTATAAATAGAATTCAAAATGGCGCCCATTTGTTTACAATTAAAGAGACGGGGTTTACTACTGCCAGAGGCTAATCTCTGCCTTATACTGTACTTATCCACATACAATCCAACATCTCCATTGCCATTGTAACTTCTCTACTCCCCATCCAGTGTAACATTGTATGGGTGATATTGTTGGTCATGCAAAGGCTGTGGTTTCAGCTGCAGAATTGGTTTAGGAAGCATTTGAACTCTTTCTTTGGCAATTTTCTTTACTTGAATATGTGTGTAGGGTCTGACTGTTTTTCCTGTACAACAGTTACTTGAACATGTACTGTTCTCTTGGAAAACTCTCCAAGATTCACACGTTCTTTGAATGAATGTTCTATTGATTTAACTCCCTGGAAATTACCAGTATATCTTTCAATGCTGTTCGTGATTTCACAACGAAGATGCTTGTGTTCCTGTTCAGTATTTTAAGGAAATTAAGCTTCTAAGTGAACAGGATTTTAAGGAAATTAAGCTTCTAAGCAAGTTCTGTATGTATTTCCAACTTTTATTTATAATATTAAAGTGCAATAATAATGACGACGTTTTAACAGAAATAAAACAATATTGAATAGTTGTAATCCACAGTGTAATGATATGTATCTCTGTAAATCGATGTAAAGTATGTTAGATAAATGTTGAATTATAATTATGATAATGTTCAATTTCACAGGAATATCCGAAAGACCAACGTATATCTGAGGTCTCTTCTTTCCAAAAGTAAACTGTTAGCTGACATTTGTAACTAAGCTAGCAATTGTCATTTGACCCAACATGGCTTAGAAACAAGATCACATGACTGGTTATGATAGATGAGAATAACTATATAGATATATTTGAACTGCTACCTCCATTATAGTGTTTACACAATAAGGAATATATAATGTTTTGCTCTTCGCAAAACATTGAATTACATGTACAAAGTCGTCTGTGAGTCCAAGCACCCTTGCGATGCCAAAGAAAATATCTCATCAACGTTGATGGAACAGCAATACCCATTTTTGTCATTCCGGATGAATGTATTCGAATAGAAAATTATCGATTTAAAATCCAGAATGGAACTTTATTATCTCAAATCTTCTTCCATTTTTTTTGTAAATGTATATCGATGGCTCAGCGCAAAACTAGGCTAAGTCCCTTTTTGAAATTTTACAGAAGGGCAAAAAAACCTTTTCTGTTTGGATATTTTGCAGATATTTTACTACTCTGTATGCTTGTAAACACCTAAACACTAATGGTCATTTTCATGCGAAACTCTGTTTTAGAGGTTTTTTTTATCAGGTTTTTGAGTTAGCTATAGTTTTGCACTGAAATTCAATGTGTTTTTTTTAACATTTGGTGCAAAACTAGACCCAAGTCAAGTTAAGAATAGTTTTGCACTTAACCCTTTCAATACCACATACCTCTAAATAGGCTTACAAAAAGTGTAGATCCAGATGAGCCGACTCATGACGAGCCGTCTCATCAGGATCTGCACTTTTTGCCAGTGATATGACTATTTTTAGACATAATTACCCATTTTGATAAATGAACTTGTCCAAATATGATTTTCTGATTCATTTATTGGTTTATGAATATCATGGACCAGTCCATGTGAGTTACTTGGTGTTGAATGGGTTAACATATTTTAACACTGGAGAGAATGGATTGTAAAAGAAGTACTAAGTCAATTAAGGTTCAATACAACAATTTAATTTTAAAACATTTTTAAACAAAGAACAATACAAAACAGTTTTAAAGAATACAATATTGGCCAGTTTCATCAATTATTTACAAGAACTGATACATGAAACTTAATTTCACTGTTACTAGAATATGGAACACCAAATCTACATAAGCTCAAATATATATATATTGCTAGCAACAAATATTCTGAGCTAGCAATACATATTTGGAGAGCTCTAAATCATATGGAGAGCTGGCAAATTCATCTCGACCTAGCTCGTAGGTTACCTTTTAGCACATTTTGTTAACTGATAATACCATATAGTTAGCTGATAACACCATACAGTTCTATGATAACACCATACCTTTCTATGATGATAACACCATACAGTTCTATGATAACACCATACAGTTCTATGATAACACCATACCTTTCTATGATGATAACACCATACAGTTCTATGATAACACCATACAGTTCTATGATAACACCATACAGTTAACTGATAACACCATACAGTTCTATGATAACACCATACAGTTCTATGATAACACCATACAGTTCTATGATAACACCATACAGTTAACTGATAACACCATACCTCTATGATAACACCATACAGTTCTTTGATAACACCATACCTTCTATGATAACACCATACAGTTCTATGATAACACCATACAGTTAATGATAACACCATACAGTTCTATGATAACACCATACAGTTACTGATAACACCATACAGTTATATGATAACACCATACAGTTCTATGATAACACCATACAGTTCTATGATAACACCATACAGTTCTATGATAACACCATACAGTTCTATGATAACACCATACAGTTCTATGATAACACCATACAGTTCTTTGATAACACCATACAGTTCTATGATAACACCATACAGTTCTATGATAACACCATACAGTTCTATGATAACACCATACAGTTCTATGATAACACCATACAGTTCTATGATAACACCATACAGTTCTATGATAACACCATACAGTTCTATGATAACACCATACAGTTCTATGATAACACCATACAGTTCTATGATAACACCATACAGTTCTATGATAACACCATACAGTTCTATGATAACACCATACAGTTCTATGATAACACCATACAGTTCTATGATAACACCATACAGTTCTATGATAACACCATACAGTTCTATGATAACACAATACAGTTCTATGATAACACCATACAGTTCTTTGATAACACCATACAGTTCTATGATAACACCATACAGTTAACTGATAACACAATACAGTTCTATGATAACACAATACAGTTCTATGATAACACCATACAGTTCTATGATAACACCATACAGTTCTATGATAACACCATACAGTTCTATGATAACACCATACAGTTCTTTGATAACACCATACAGTTCTTTGATAACACCATACAGTTCTATGATAACACCATACAGTTAACTGATAACACCATACAGTTCTATGATAACACAATACAGTTCTATGATAACACCATACAGTTCTATGATAACACCATACAGTTCTATGATAACACCATACCTTTCTATGATAACACCATACAGTTCTATGATAACACCATACAGTTCTATGATAACACCATACAGTTCTACAGAGCTACATATTAGGCATGTGAATGTGTAATCATGCATTAAAAATATAAAAAACGCATTGAAAATAAAATTACCGAGTAAAAAAATGCATTCGAAATCATCATAACGCATTTGAATATTATTCTCTGAGTAAAAATATTAAATTTTAATCAAAACAGCATGTAACACGTTGGTTACCTGCCGCAATTTTCCCATGTAAGCTGCAATTGTAAATAATAGTAAGCCTGGAACCAACTCCAATTCCCGAAAAAATGTCAAAAACAGGCCAGCCACCAACAACAGCAAACAATAAAAACCGGAAATGTATTAGTTTTATAAAACATGATTAGGCCCAATTCATCTATGAATTAGGAATCTCGTGTGAGAGGACTGCATAGAACATGTGATGGGAATGGGGAATTACGCCCGACTTGCATAAAGAAATGAGGTCTCTGAACTTCTCAAATGTAATCTTTGGATAATCTTCATGCAACTTATTAAGTGCAATATCTTGTACATTCAAAATAGTATGACACCTTCTTAACCGCTGAGTTAGGTTTAAATGGTGAATTGGGCCATTGTAATCATATTTTATGGCTACTGTATTTGGATTGCTGGATTCCAATTTGAATGATCTTACACCAGTCCAATGAACTTTGTTTCTTTCTGAATCCAGGTAAAAAATTTTAAGCATTTTTGAGACAGACTTGAAATAAAAAAAAGTCTGTCACGTCCATTTCATTAACGTGATACGGATTTTTCCGACGAGTTGTTCTGATTACAGTGGCCCACTGAGGAGTTGTATATACAAAAATTTGTCTACTAGCTCTTTCAATACATGCATGCACCGAGTCATTTTCATTTTGTGTGTGGCCTTTTCTAAGTATTTCTGCTCTACTGATACTAAGTTCAGTTTATGTATCGCATACCACAGCATTGAAACGTAATACTTATTTTGGTTTTGAGCACCACAATTGTCTGAATAGAATACAAACTTGTTCTTCCCCTTTGTAGACATTGAAACCAAAAAATCGAAAACACCGCTGGAAATTTCACAGGCTCCCCTTCCTGAAACAGACTCATTCCACAGATAGCAGTAAGCGTTACTTAATCCTAAATCGTAAATGCTGAAGTTAAAATTATTCAAACGTCGTTTATAGTATAAACAATGTTGCATCCTTGTTTTCTTGTGCATTTTTCTTATCTATTTCTTTGTTTTCTCTCGCTAATGTTTTATTTCTGATGTGACTCATATTTCTCTTTCATTTTTAATTTTTGAAGGAGTTGCATAAATCACACTGGTCTTTGATGGGTTTTTGAAATGCAATATTGAATCGAGTATCAAATATATTCCTGTACATGTTGAGTGAGACAGGAGAAACAATGTCATGTTTTGCACATTCATCTAAGTAGAGCCTATACATTTGAGCAACGCTGAGATCTGGACTCGGATACATTTTTTTACTATCTTTCCTACAGTAATGGCTTTCAACAACAGGAAATGACTTGATGTGTGCAACTACAAAATCAACTTTATCGTCAGGAGTTCTATTTGGTCTATTGTTGCCCCCTAGACGAGTTTACGAGAAATTGGCAAGCGACCAAGAGTACCGATAAATCTAATGCTGTACGATCAAAGTTCAAAAGATGCAGCGACATTTTCGTTGTATTTGGAACTACTTTCTTCCGTGTCATTTAAGGTCAACCCGGTCGGTGACTCGTAATGCAGCCATATTATTACAGGAGATTATTTGTAAAGTGAAGTAACTGAACGAAGAACCCAAATCTAGTTACATCACTTTACAAAGGATATATAACGGCGAAGGAGTGTAAACATCATTTTGGAATTGAGATATTTATTGACATGTAAAACATGCGACCATCCTACTTGTTGTCCTGTCATATCAAGTGAACGTTTACAAGTCGTTATCAATATCGAATTGAAGGTTAAAGTTACAATAGTATGCTTGATCGCAAGTGCTTGAACAATTGGCAGAATGAAATTTTTTGTGACAGTAACTTTGTCTCTCATACTGTTCCTGTGCAGCAATAAGCATGACGTCATCAGTGTCATTGATAGAATGGTCACATAATGTGGTGAAGTTGTCGTATTGCTGCACTGCAGTCGCAAGATATTCATCATCACTGTCTTCTAGGCTGCATTCCGGGCGGGCTACTGGAGTGGATGGGGGTTCAATCTGGTCGATAATAGTTTTATTATCCACAGCGTGATTGTAGTGCACGTCAGAGAGTTTGTTTGTTGTTATAGTACTCGAGGGTTGTGGTTTACGCATATGCTGAAGCGTGTGAATCACTGAAGCTGTACGCGGAATATCCACTTGTTCACTAATACGCATTTGTTGCAGTGAGGATGTGCGTTTGAATGCACGTACAGCGTCGGATCTGTGTCCCGTTCTTTCCTTTATAAGTTGTTCATCAAACCCTTGTCGGAAAAGTGTGGTAGCAAGAGTGACTTTCCCCGAATGACCAGTGTATTGTCCATCAAAGCCTGCCTCTTTCATGAGGATTGGTAAAATGTTCCCTATGGTATATATTCCAAGCACTTGGTTGGAGAAGCGGATGTCTCCGTGGTGCCTAGGGTGAGTGGACGTCTGTAGAATGGCCCACAATTTGCAACATGTTCCACATAAAGCCTGAACACTTTATACACAGATATGTCTAATTTATTGTCGTATTGCTTGATAGTAGACCGAACACTTTGCAGTTATAGAAATACACAACCCTCAATAACCCCAGTGTACTGTCCAAGGAAAAAATGTTTGTTTTTTTCCACAGCGTAGCTTCTTGTTGAGGAGTAATTGGTTGAGCCTGTTTCGGAATGCACCCTATTCCTTTTTCCGTAGCTAGCTTCATTTGTGCATCCAGAGCTCGTCTAAATTTGTGAAAGTGCACATTATTAGCGTTCATGAAATTCAAATCGGGCCGTTGTAGGTCTTCTCGTAAAAAACGAGCGAATGCACAGACTAAATTATACAACGAATTAGCAGGATACAATTCAGCAGATGAATTCCTCACTTCCAGGACAAAATGACACATGTGCTCATTTAGGTCGATTGGATCGATGGTAGCATCGGCTGGCCAAGCATTCTGGTATTGTTCTTAACTGCCACCCACGCGTTCCACGTATTAACACCCCAGTTGGTGTACTGCCTAGTGTTCCTAGGGATCCGATCATTAATCCTTTGTTGGATATATTTTTCATTGACACTTTGAAAATGGTTAGCCATAATTGGAAGAATGTTCGCAATGTTGCAATTTGTTGCCCCCGGACCTGACATATATATATAGGTAAAGCCGCATTACCAACAAAGTGTTCCGATATAAAGTAGTTCCAAATGGTTGTCATGACAACCGCATGGCCCAAAACGGCAGATGGATATTTGACAAGTGGGGGGAGGAAGCGGTGCCTTTGAAGTTGAGAATGTGTGATAAATGTAAGGTCATTTCGGGTCATTGTCGGCGACATGAAGGACAGGACAACAAGTAGCTTGCTGTACGTCTGGGATCTCACGAAGGCGCCTTGACACCAGACGTACAGCAACCCACACTTACTAAACAGTTGTTCAGTGTGAAATAAAGCACAAAATTAACCCCTATTGTGTAAATGTTAGTATTGGGTGCATTAATATCTACTACTTTATAGATTCAATATAGTTACCTTTCCAGTTGATGATTGTCATGAATATTATGGATAATAACACTGAACATTTTCTCAGTTTTCACATCACCGATGCTCAAGCTTTCCCTCAGTTCTTTTCCAAGTTTACATCTATGATTTTTATCATCTTTAGTAGCCTGCAATAAATATAGAGGAAACTATATTTGCTGTCGTCTTAAACTAAACATATTTGCGGAAGTCATGATAGTCCAGTGGTAGTGCATTCGCTTCAGGTTGGACCCGTTATGATTGTGCCTAACAGCATGGCATTTAAATCCACATTTTCTCTTCTCTTTCCCTAGTGGATATAGATTCCATCAGGAATGAGGTCTCGAGAGTGATTCATGTATGTTGTAAGACGAGCAAAAATATATTTGTATTAAAAAAAAACTAAAAATATTACACAAACATGTAGGAATTAATGTAACTTTACAGAGTAGTTTCTAGTCAAGGCAGAGGTATGAAGGTAAAGGCAGCCCTTTAGGCCGGGGCTCTCATAGCAGAGGTCGCTCTATAGGCGGGGGTTCAAACATTAAGGCTAAGTAACATACCTTGAATAGTGGAAAGGTAACCAATTCTTTTATGATAATCTTTGACGAACACCCAAGCTTTCTGGAATTGTGAACTAGGAAACGCTTTCCCATGTAATCATGATCTGCAGATTTAGTTGCCTGTTAAATAGAGGATATATGTATTTATTTGCAACCTTCTGAAATGCTTCTGTTCATATATTTTGAAGTAACAACATTTTTCTTGCACACAAATTAAAGCATCTCTATGTTCTGCAACGATAGATAAAATAATGTTACGATAATTAAACTAACGCTTTTCGCCTTTCTTTTTCTGTGCTGGTCTTTACCGTGTTGGCAATACAAAATTTTGTGACCTAGCTTGAAGTATGCTGTCAAGTTGTCCCAAAACAACTTCTTGCTTGCTATACTTACCAACTCTATAAATAAACAATGTCAGCTTATTAATAATCATATGTCAGTAATGTACAATGGAATGTCTGCTGTACCAACATAGTTGCTCACTTGATTCCGAGAGGCTGAAACATCCATGCCCAGCCTAAAACAAACCTGACACTCGCCCTGAAGCGGCAGTAATGTACAGTGGTTTAGCCAGAGACATCCATGCCCAGCCTAAAACAAACCTGAAACACGCCCTGAAGCGGCAGTAATGTACAGTGGTTTAACCCGAGACATTCATACATGACATAAACGTACATAAACGCACATCAACGCACATAGACCTACACAAACGTACATATACATACATAAACGCACATCAACGTACATAAACGCACACAAACGTACATAAATGCACATGTTCAGTGTGGATATTCATTGCCTGTCCATGCAACGGTGGAAATATTCATCAGTCTACCGATACACTCAACTGAATGCTATTGAACCATGCTTCAGGTCTGTCAGGGAAATTAGCCTAGAACTATATAAATATTTTAAATACGGGTGGAAATGGAAAATACGCCGAGCATAGGTTCCACCACTGTACTTTGGGTGCACTGTACATTGTCTTAGCACAAAATTGCACAGATCTATGAACAAGGTCTAGTATGTTCTGGTGCTGATACAGTACAGTTGGTCCATACTGCTTTTTGTGATCCTCGAGGGTAGCATGCTGCACGTGCATGTCATAAGCGATGCAATCACAACTGTCACACATCACTGGTTACAACGTATCATGCAAACCCTACTCTTCCCATAACTGTACCTTCTTTAACTATTTCGAATAATCAGAGGGGGAAAAACATCCAAAATATCCAGGGGTGTCTAACTTTTTTCTTTGTGTATATTAAAGTGCAATAATAATGACGACGTTTAAGAGAAATAAAACAATATTGAATAGTGGTAATCCACAGTGTAATGATATGTATCTCTGTAAATCGATGTAAAGTATGTTAGATAAATGTTGAATTATAATTATGATAATGTTAAATTTCACAGGAATATCCGAAAGACCAACGTATATCTGAGGTCTCTTCTTTCCAAAAGTAAACTGTTAGCTGACATTTGTAACTAAGCTAGCAATTGTCATTTGACCCAACATGGCTTAGAAACAAGATCACATGACTGGTTACGATAGATGAGAATAACTATATAGATAGATTTGAACTGCTACCTCCATTATAGTGTTTACACAATAAGGAATATATAATGTTTTGCTCATCGTAAAACATCGAATTACATGTACAAAGTCGTCTGTGAGTCCAAGCACCCTTGCGATGCCAAAGAAAATATCTCATCAACGTTGATGGAACAGCATTACCCATCTTTGTCATTTCGGATGAATGTATTCGAATAGAAAATTATCGATTTAAAACCCGGAATGGAACTTTATTTTCTCCAATCTTCTTCCATTTTTTTCTAAATGTATATGTAGGGACTGTACTATGTACGGACGACCCGGTCTTCAGCTTTGGATGTTACACCTGTGTCCTTGCACGTTTCATCTTTGTACAGGCATCTATCTCTCGCATTTTTGCTGACAGAATGATTGCTGCTGCACACCTGTGTCCTTGCACGTTTCATCTTTGTACAAGCGTCCATCGCTTGTATTAAAGCCGACGGAATGATTGCTGCTGCCTGTTCCCTGTTCACCTGAGCTTGTTCTTTCTATTACATAGTAGCCAGAGGCTAATCTCTGCCTTATACTGTACTTATCTACATACAATCCAACATCTCCATTGCCATTGTAACTTCTATACTCCCCATCCAGTGTAACATTGTATGGGTGGTATTGTTGGTCATGCAAAGGCTGTGGTTTCGGCTGCAGAATTGGTTTAGGAAGCACATGAACTGTTTCTTTGGCAATTTTCTTTACTTGAATACGTGTGAAGGGTCTGTTGCGAGTTTGTTGACACGCTCTTTGAGTTTGTCTCTAAAATTATTCACATCGGACACAAGTTGTGTTTCTATATTTAAACATCTATTTCTATTACATGTTAGCCATTTGTAAATGTATATGTACGTAGAAATGTACCATGTACACGACGGACGACCCGGTCTTCAGCTTTGGATGTTACACTTGTGTCCTTGCACGTTTCATCTTTGTACAGGCGTCCATCGCTCGTATTAAAGCCGACGGAATGATTGCTGCTGCCTGTTCACCTGAGCTTGTTGTTTCTATTACATAGTAGCCATTTGTAAATGTATAATTACATGGAACTGTACCATGTACACGGCGGACCACCCGGTCTTCAGCTTTGGATGTTACACCTGTGTCCTTGCACGTTTTGATCTTTGTACAAGCGTCCATCGCTCGTATTAAAACCGACGGAATGATTGCTGCTGCCTGTTCCCTGTTCACCTGAGCTTGTTGTTTCTATTACATACTAGCCAGAGGCTAATCTCTGCCTTATACTGTACTTATCCACATACAATCCAACATCTCCATTGCCATTGTAACTTCTATACTCCCCATCCAGTGTAACATTGTATGGGTGGTATTGTTGGTCATGCAAAGGCTGTGGTTTCGGCTGCAGAATTGGTTTAGGAAGCACATGAACTGTTTCTTTGGCAATTTTCTTTACTTGAATACGTGTGAAGGGTCTGTTGCGAGTTTGTTGACACGCTCTTTGAGTTTGTCTCTAAAATTATTCACATCGGACACAAGTTGTGTTTCTATATTTAAACATCTATTTCTATTACATGTTAGCCATTTGTAAATGTATATGTACGTAGAAATGTACCATGTACACGACGGACGACCCGGTCTTCAGCTTTGGATGTTACACTTGTGTCCTTGCACGTTTCATCTTTGTACAGGCGTCCATCGCTCGTATTAAAGCCGACGGAATGATTGCTGCTGCCTGTTCACCTGAGCTTGTTGTTTCTATTACATAGTAGCCATTTGTAAATGTATAATTACATGGAACTGTACCATGTACACGGCGGACCACCCGGTCTTCAGCTTTGGATGTTACACCTGTGTCCTTGCACGTTTTGATCTTTGTACAAGCGTCCATCGCTCGTATTAAAACCGACGGAATGATTGCTGCTGCCTGTTCCCTGTTCACCTGAGCTTGTTGTTTCTATTACATACTAGCCAGAGGCTAATCTCTGCCTTATACTGTACTTATCCACATACAATCCAACATCTCCATTGCCATTGTAACTTCTATACTCCCCATCCAGTGTAACATTGTATGGGTGGTATTGTTGGTCATGCAAAGGCTGTGGTTTCGGCTGCAGAATTGGTTTAGGAAGCACATGAACTGTTTCTTTGGCAATTTTCTTTACTTGAATACGTGTGAAGGGTCTGTTGCGAGTTTGTTGACACGCTCTTTGAGTTTGTCTCTAAAATTATTCACATCGGACACAAGTTGTGTTTCTATATTTAAACATCTATTTCTATTACATGTTAGCCATTTGTAAATGTATATGTACGTAGAAATGTACCATGTACACGACGGACGACCCGGTCTTCAGCTTTGGATGTTACACTTGTGTCCTTGCACGTTTCATCTTTGTACAGGCGTCCATCGCTCGTATTAAAGCCGACGGAATGATTGCTGCTGCCTGTTCACCTGAGCTTGTTGTTTCTATTACATAGTAGCCATTTGTAAATGTATAATTACATGGAACTGTACCATGTACACGGCGGACCACCCGGTCTTCAGCTTTGGATGTTACACCTGTGTCCTTGCACGTTTTGATCTTTGTACAAGCGTCCATCGCTCGTATTAAAACCGACGGAATGATTGCTGCTGCCTGTTCACCTGAGCTTGTTGTTTCTATTACATACTAGCCAGAGGCTAATCTCTGCCTTATACTGTACTTATCCACATACAATCCAACATCTCCATTGCCATTGTAACTTCTATACTCCCCATCCAGTGTAACATTGTATGGGTGGTATTGTTGGTCATGCAAAGGCTGTGGTTTCGGCTGCAGAATTGGTTTAGGAAGCACATGAACTGTTTCTTTGACAATTTTCTTTACTTGAATACGTGTGTAGGGTCTGTTGCGAGTTTGTTGATACTCTCATTGAGTTTGTCTCTAAAATTATTCACATCGGACACAAGTTGTGTTTCTATATTTAAACATCTATTTCTATTACATAGTAGCCATTTGTAAATGTATATGTACGTAGAAACGTACCATGTACACGGCGGACCACCCGGTCTTCAGCTATGGATGTTACACCTGTGTCCTTGCACGTTTCATCTTTGTACAAGCGTCCATCGCTTGTATTAAAGCCGACCGAATGATTGCTGCTGCCTGTTCCCTGTTCCCTGTTCACCTGAGCTTGTTCTTTCTATTACATAGTAGCCAGAGGCTAATCTCTGCCTTATACTGTACTTATCCACATACAATCCAACATCTCCATTACCATTGTAACTTCTATACTCCCCATCCAGTGTAACATTGTATGGGTGGTATTGTTGGTCATGCAAAGGCTGTGGTTTCGGCTGCAGAATTGGTTTAGGAAGCACTTGAACTGTTTCTTTGGCAATTTTCTTTACTTGAATACGTGTGAAGGGTCTGTTGCGAGTTTGTTGATACGCTCATTGAGTTTGTCTCTAAGATTATGCACATCGGACAAAAGTTGTGTTTCTATATTTAAACATCTATTTCTATTACATGGTAGCCATTTGTAAATGTAAATGTACCATGTACACGACAGATCACCTGGTCTTCAGCTATGGGTGTTACACCTGTGTCCTTTCACGTTTCATCTTTGTACAAGCGTCCATCGCTCGTATTAAAGCCGACGGAATGATTGCTGTTCCCTATTCACCTGAGCTTGTTGTTTCTATTACATAGTAGCCATTTGTAAATGTATATATACGTAGAAATGTACCATATACACGGCGGACCACCCGGTCTTCAGCTTTGGATGTTACACCTGTGTCCTTGCACGTTTCATCTTTGTACAGGCGTCCATCGCTCGTATTAAAGCCGACGGAATGATTGCTGTTGCCTGTTCCCTGTTCACCTGAGCTTGTATCTATTATATGGTAGCCATTTGTAAATGTATATGTACGTAGAAATGTACCATGTACACGACAGACGACCCGGTCTTCTGTACCGTAATCGTATAAGACTCATTCTTACTTAACCTGGTCAATTGAGCTTTCAAAAATGTGATTTTGTTATGACCTTTGAACTACGTTTTATGCTTACCATTTCATTGTAGCATGTGTCCGCTGGCAATTACCAAATTTCCATCAGCTACACCCTAGGATTTTCGGAGATACATCACTTTTTGCCAACCAACTGCCTTACTCTTTAATACACCTTTCAAGTATACCCCATACTTATCTGAATCTGAATATCTTAGTAATTTGTGATAGTTAGCCTATATATATAAGTCACACAAATACTGTATATGATGATGTTTAACGAAAAAGTGATTTTTGTCCATACAACTTGACAATTACCTTGATATATCGACAACAAAGTAAGAAAACATTCTTTAATTTTCTGTATTATGTAAGAAACATATCGATTGTTTAACAATACAATCATCTAGAAGAAGAAAAACGTATAAAAACACTTTAACATGAAAGAAACATGTATTTTTAATACATAAACTAAGAAGCTTTTTGACCTGGTGATCTTTTAAATAAGATATTTGAAATCAAAAGGTTGTCCCGTAGATTACTCTATACTGTCCTGTTCATTACTAAGCATATTATCAAAACATAAACAATTACTGACTGCGTCTAACAACATGAAACGCCATTAAAACAAATAAGTCACATTGCTACACATGGTATGACATTGAAAACAGTGTTTTCAACCCTCACTCACTCCTATTTGAACTGTTTGACTAAATCGTACGATCATGTTCTCTATTGAATATCAGGATTTAATATAGCAACAAAATTAAAGAACAGATTAAACGTTTCTAACTGAATACAACTTACATTACGGTATATACACGTAACATAGGGAAAGTTCTCAAGGACACTGACAATGGTAAGCACTGGTATCACTTCTAAATTGTGTTATTTTAGTCTTGTCCCGTTTATTACTTTTCACCAAATGATCTAAATGTATCCACAAGGTATACATATACCTTACCCAAACTGTTACATTCATTCCCGGAGGAGTGACAGCACATATTCTCCAACAGTGTAGATCCTACCTGTCTTACCAGTTGGCGTAGGGTCAGCAATGAGTTTGACAATATCGTCGGACTCCATCCAAAGTGTGTCATCTTTGTTTGGCCATTTAAATTGTCCGGCATATTTTCCACATTCTGTCATGAACTTTACATAGACAGTGTTGTCAGTGTTATCAACCTTACAAATTCTACCTATGTAACACTTTCCATCATATCTAGCCACAACAAATCTGTTTATCGAACTAATGACATCTATTTTATCAGTCTCTGCTACATTGTCTTCTCTTTCAGAACGACGTTCACATTCAGCCGTATCTTTACTTTCACAATCATTGTCGTCAACGGTTTTCCTTTCAATCTCTTCAGTTGGTGTCTCTGCAACGGATTGCCTTTTAACCTCTTTATGTTCTTTCTCTACAATGGTGCGTTGCTCCCATCCACAACTTGAAGTTACATGGAATGTCCCATTCTTAAAACACGCATTACATGCACAGCTAGTATCTCTGATAATAATACTGCCATCAGCAATTCCAATTACGGCATGTAGTAACATTGAACCTTTCAAAGGTTTTATTTCAATATTTCTTCTATCAACTGATGCCTTGGTAATTTCGTACTCTGCTTCACTCACAAATTCATATTGTATGCCCCGTTCATGTTGCTTCGCCCATGAGAAGAAGTCTGTGGCATCTTGGATGAGGACCTTGCCCTGTTTTACTGCATTATCAGCATTCCTCTTCGTCGTCCCGCCCACACCGTCACAAGGCCCTTTTCCATGCCCACACTCGAAGTAATGCCACGAGGCCATTACTGCATAGCGTTTCTGAAAATGACATACCAGATCAAATCAAATATAGTTTTGTTCCTATATTGAGATGAAGGGGAGTCTGTCCAAAAATGGACATACTTGACATCAGGGACAAGGTTCTTCTTTATCACTGCAATTATCTTATCAATAATGGATATAACCATCGCAGCATTATGACTGAGAATGTCAGACACATATACATGACTAGAGTGTGACATTTGTCCATCATTAGATCTGTAGTATATCACTACTGGGTGCAGAGTAACCATGCATGCCAGTACGCTGACTGTATTTCTTCGAGGGTGTTACATGTATAATTCTCGCTGAAATCCATCTGTATTAAGACTTGGTCATCAGGCAATTTATCTTTCATATCTCTGATGGTAGCATACTGCTCTTTCACTCTTTTGACATGAGCTGCAAACTCTTTAAATGTTGTAATCATCATCTCAATGAACTCCTTCCTTGGTTTTTCTACTTCAACGACTCTTTGTCTTTCTTTTCCATTCTTGAGTTTCACTCTTTTCCACTGCTGGAACTTGACATTGTCGTCGTTGGCAGGAATCTTATCAAGCAATTCCTGAAGTAATTCGGGGTTATCTTTGTACATTTCTACAAACTTGTCAGGATTTGAGCATGTACAAATGTTCAGGGTTTTAAGCGAACGAAGTATGAAACAAAAGTTCTGATGCCTTGAACAGAGACACACATTTCTTGAAGCAAAGTTGACAAGGCTCACATGCTTTGGCCTACATCGATAAAATGATGCACGAGATATCTTGACTAGATTCTGCAAGAAACTTGAGATGTAGGTTATACATATAATCATTCAGAACCCTTTTCTGCGTCATGTCCTTGCCAGTTTTCACGGCATCTGCTTTCCCTGGCAACATTCTAGAGTTGTCATCTCTCTGTAGGAACTCGACTATTTCACGGATTATGTTATTTCTCTTGTCAGCGAGTCTCGACTTCTTAACTGTTGATACACTCTTGGTTGTTAAGGATCTTCTTCGATTTAGATTGGTCAGATTTTCCATAGTGGATTTCAGTCTATACTTCTTCATTATTTTACCTGATAAAATTCTGTGGACAATCTGTAACTTTTCACAACTCCTTTCTTGTGCTTCCTTAGCTGTCTTGATTTCCTCGCTCAAACATTCACCATAAATTAACCGTTTTCTGATGTCTGGAACATGATTTGGTTTTATCCCCGAATTCTTCAGTATACGATCTGCTTTACTCTTAGGTGTGTTGGCTTCTTTCTTTGCTTCGTATCTCTGTAACCTTTTTTGTGCACTTTTAAGCTTTCGTTTTAATTCTTCATTCTGGTCCTTTAGTGTTTCTGCTCTTCTGTAAGATCTGGATAGAGCTCGAGAAACTCGTATTTTGCCATTTGAATGACGCCCTCCTGTAGGAGGAAAGGGAAATTTCACAGTCAGATTTGAATCACTTGTACTGGAAACAGTGTTTTCATCACTTGGCTGGCTTGTTGATGGTTGTTGGTCTTCTATGTGAATTGTTATGTCATTATTATCATCATTTGTCTGCTCTTTCATCCTCTTCCTGTATCGTTCTTGGCTGTCTCTGTACTGCCCCCTTCTTTTAAATTGGCTTTCCTGATCTAAATCTTCCATTTTCTTGAAATACGGTTTTGTTCTTTCACGCTCTAGTTTCAGCCATCGACATCCAAGCTGTTGCTTCTTTCGCTCCCGGTACTCCTTCATGCGCTGTGCTTTGGACTTGGCCATTCTGTAAATACATGTACAACGTGTGGCAATGTAAAACCCGCCTATTCAAACTTGCTAGGATTGCACATTGCTTGAAATTTACTCCTCATCTAACGAATAATCAACGGGACAATTTAGGATAATCAACGGGACAAACATATGTCATGTTGGCAGTGACCTGTGGAATCACATGAAATGTAATGCTGCATGGTTTTCCAGAGCAATGATATCACTCTATGAGATCATAATGCATGCCTTGTGCTACACTTGAGCATTTGGAGCCAGTTAACAGTTTTATGTGCGGTCAATTTGTAGGTAAGACGAAATAACTAGCGAAACGATCGTTGGAACGTGTGCAAATAATAGTGTATGTGTTAAATTTATGAATAGGTGTCGTATTATCCGGTCACATGTTCTATGAACATAATTAGAAGTCATCAGGGGTAGAATTTGTTGTATGTAAGGAACGCACATGGTAATTAGACCACATACTGCACTGCATAATGAACGGGACATTTATCAGTAATATACGAGGCTACGCACTCCAGTGGTTATAGTAGTTCTCTGAAACAGCATACAGACAGACAACATATTATATAAAGCAGGCCAGTATATCAGGTAACAAATACTTGCAAAGACAACACCATACTATGAGCAGGTGTGATAAATTGAACTTACTTGTGAGGCCACGTTTCCTGTACTTGTTACAGTACCACTGAAATTCTGCAGACGACAGTTGTAAACATCCGGTAAATGGAGGAGAGTATCTGGGAACCCAAAGAACGTTACTAGCGGAAAGGAAACGCAAGGAATATGCTTATTTCTGTGATTTATGACCTTCATTGAGCTCGTTGATTAAGTCCCGTTGATTACGTTCTTTCAATGTTCAAGCATAGGATCCAGATTTATGATAATGCAGAGCACCTTACACACTAAAATACTATCTCGCCAACCCAATACGGATATTAGGTGGCAGGATCTCGTTTATACAATTAAGATAAATGCAACTACATGAATGTTATTATAGTTTTAGCAAGGGACTCGTTGATTACTGTGTGAAAATTATGTTTGCTTGGTGGAATTTGATGATTGGGTATGTGTTTGTATGTCGTATGCACATATACAGTGAAAACAAATGTTATTCAGTTACACCCCAAGGTCAATTTAAAGCTGTAATACTGTGTGTTAGTGTGTATTTAGCAACCTCTCGTTGTGTCTGCTGATGTTGTCCCGTATATTTAGCAGAAATGGCGACATGCAGATTAGGAACTGGTTTACAAAACTAATATCTAAAAACCTGAAAATAAATCACCTGGAAGTGCTAATACCACGTCTACCTTCGTAACTAAGTGTATACTTTGAAGGTATAACTTACTTAAATGATTTATTTAATTAATTTAAAGCTGTACAAACTACTTGGCGACATGCCATTTTCGATACCCCTTGTGTATTTGACTAGTGCTAGTACGATATGCAAAGTATGTTATGTGTGAAAATCTGACATTATCTGCATCTGGATATATTTCCTCAACTCATAAAAAAATAAACTCATGTAGATTGTTCCCTTTTGAAACCATTGTATGCGTGTATTATGTGGCGACATCAATTGACCAGGTTAAGTGAGAATGAGTCATAAGTTCCAAAAACAAGTCAAATATATAAGTGTTTATTTACATAAATTACTACGGAGTGCCCAAGCACCATATGGCGCTTTCAATAATCCCAGTTCGTCTCCCTCTAATCTAATTTTATCCCATCTTTTATAGAGAAGCAAGCTTGGACATGTATTCCATAAAATGTCACGCTACAGATGTTCCAGTAAACATGTTTGGCATAACTGCCACTCAATATATCAATTCGGATATATTGTTTTGGTGCAAACACATGCTTGTACGGAAATAACATTTTAATATTTTGAAATTGTACTGTTTAAACTTAAAACATCAGAGTACATTTCTGATGTAATAGCACACATGTGTGGAAAAACCTTTAATATGCTGATCAGGCATACATGTAAGGAATGTCCACGCCAAGTATACTTGTTTCTCTGCCAAATTTACTTGCTTCTCTATCAACATAAACAGTTAGTACAGTTCCATGTATAATTGCCTTGTATAACGACCGTATACAGCATTATTATAAATGGATGAATACTCATGAATATGTATCATGCTATACAACTAATTATGGAGGTAATTAATTAACATAATCAACATATAACCCCATTATGTTACACACCTCCCCCAACAAGTTAATTAATTATGAAATACAAATTATCCCAGCTTGTAAATTCATTAAGAATAACAAATTTACAAGTATCTTATACAATTTACAAATAACCAATGTCAAGGCATATATGTTACAAATTAAATTGTCAATATGTCCATCTTGCACTATAATAATTGAAACACAATAATTTTTAAAACACACACTCGCATATTAAAGTTAATGTTAAAGTCCAGCTTAAACGGAGTCGTTGGTCGTCTTTGTTTCTGTGGGTAGGAACGAAAATGGTGGTGTAGCTGTGGAAAAATGAAGGCCTGGTATTCTTCTTGGTCGCCATTCAGCGTCGTCGATTTCTTCTGCATTACTATTTTTGATAATGTTGGTTGGTGTTGGTGAAGGTACGTCATATGAGGCCTTCATTAGGTTTACGTCATCTGGTTTCAAATGAATGGTGAATAACCTGTCTGATCCAAACATTTCCTTCAATTTGTCGGCTGTATATGTTTCCATTATTAATTACTGTAATGGAATAATGTTCTTCCTTAGAACGGTTAATACAAATGTTCTCACATTCTTCGCAATATTATGTACAACAGTTATATATTTATATATGCACCTCCGCATATTTCAATAGATGATTTATTTACAATCATGATTTGTGATTGTTGTTGACTAATGTTCATGGTATTCAACATCGAAGAACGTAGTGAGGAAATGATTTCAACGGACAGCAACCCCATTATGTTACACTTCAGCTTTGGATGTTACACCTGTGTCCTTTCACGCTTGTTGTTTCTATTACATAGTAGCCAGAGGCTAATCTCTGCCTTATACTGTACTTTAAGATTAAATAGTTTGTTGTAATGTTCTTTGAATTGAAGTTTAGTTTTTTCTTTTCTTTAGTGTCTTTGAATTTCTGAAATTTTTGTGAATAATTATTTGCTGATGATTTTTGTGCAAATGTTTCTGCTAAGGTGTTTGAAATTTCCAGAGGTGTGGTGATTTGTTTGTTGTTTGCAGTGAGGTGGTTAATAGGTGAAGTACCTTTGCCATTAATTTTTCTTATCATGTCCCAGGTTTTCTTAGTTGTTGTTCTGTTATTTAGTCTTGAGATGAATTGTTTCCAACATTTGCGTTTGCTGCTTTGTATTGTACGTCGTGCTTTTGCTCTATATATGCGAATGTTGTTTAAATTTTCTGTGTGGGTCTCAAATTGAATTTTCTTATGGCCGATTTCCTATTTTGGATGGCTTTCTTACAATCATCATCATCATACCAGGGTTTGTATGGTCTCTTTGGATTAGGTGAAGTCTGAGGTATGGATTGTTCTGCTGCTTTTATTAGTAATGAATAGCTGTGTTTGATCACGACAATCCTTGAATGTTTCATATGAAATTGTTTGTTCACAAAGTTGTTGGAATTTAGTCCAATTTGCTTTAGAAAGTTTCCATCTTCTGGGTTGACTATAAGCTGTTGGCTGATTTTCAGATATGAGGATGGGGAAGTGGTCGCTTCCGTGGAGATCATCATCGACTTTCCATGAGAAATCTGGAAGTATGACTGGGCTACATAGTGTAAGATCTATTGCAGAATAGGATCCTGTTCCTGGGTGTAAATATGTTTTGGAAGATGGATCGTTCATGTAAGAAAGAGAATTATCAGAGATGAAATTCTCTATCTGGAGACCTCTTTGATTTGTATTATTACAACCCCAGATGATGTTATGTGCATTGAAATCACCTATTAGAATATATGGAGTGGGTAATTGTATTAGAAGATCATTCAGCCTATGTTCTTGAATTGGTTTATTTGGAGGAAGATATAGTGAACATAGTGTGATAGTGCTATGTAATGACAGTCTTACAGCAACAGCTTGTAAGTTTGTATTTAACAGTAATTCCTTATGTGGAACACTATTATTGCCGATGATAGATACCCCACCCTGGGCTTTATCACCTTCACTGTATATTTTATTGAAAATGGTGTGATGTTTTATAGAAATTGTATCATTTTGTTTCAAAAATGTTTCTTGAAGGCATAACGCATGTTCTTGCACTAAAAGAGAAAGCTCTGCAAAATTAGATTTTAAACCTCGACAATTCCACTGGATAATTCCATTGGCCATTATGGAGAGATTAATTATTAAAAATACTATACCGATATTTACATAATTATTATTCATAGATAAAATATAAAGTTAAAAATATATTAAGTGGCATCCTTGCATAGCTTGGCTGATTTTCGGATTTGTACCGAGATTCATAAATCTTTCTTGCATCCTGGAATGAAATGTTTTTCGAATATTTGATCTTAACATTTTCTTTTTTCCGGGAGTCACAGTCTTTAGAATTGGATATATGATCAGTGCCACAATTGGCGCATTTATTTGTGTTGGTGCAGTTGTTCTCTTGATGTTGTCAGGCAGTCTCAGCACACTTGGAGCATACAGACTCGTTCCGACACCTATCCTCGTGATGACCATACCTCTGGCATTTAAAGCATCTAAGAGGGTTAGGTACATATATGTCGATGGTGACAATCTGGTAGCGACTTTGATACGCGACGGGATGACTGGTGTGTCACATGTAATTATATATGTGTTTGTGGTTTTTATTTCGTTGTTACGTTTTATCGATATTCTCTTCACGTCAATGATCCCTTGACTTGACAAACCTTCTTTGATCTCCTGTTCACCTGAGCTTGTTGTTTCTATTACATAGTAGCCATTTGTAAATGTATATGTACGTAGAAATGTACCATGTACACGACAGATCACCCGGTCTTCAGCTATGGATGTTTCACCTGTGTCCTTGCACGTTTCATCTTTGTACAGACGTCCATCGCTCGTATTAAAGCCGACGGAATGATTGCTGCTGACTGTTCCCTGTTCACCTGAGCTTGTTGTTTCTATTATATGGTAGCCATTTGTAAATGTATATGTACGTAGAAATGTACCATGTACATGGCGGACCACCCGGTCTTCAGCTTTGGATGTTACACCTGTGTCCTTGCACGTTTTGATCTTTGTACAAGCATCCCTTGCTCGTATTAAAGCCGACGGAATGATTGCAGATGCCTGTTCACCTGAGCTTGTTGTTTCTATTACATAGTAGCCATTTGTAAATGTATAATTACGTTAATATCCTCACATATAATACTGTCTTCGCCATGGTAGCTGCTGAAGGCAAACCTACTGGCATAGATACTCATATTAAAATGTAATCCTTTGGTAAAACAATATACAGTACTGCTCTTGCCTGTGCCAGGCTCACCATATATCCAAATGCCCCTAGTCTGAGCCTGCTGCATTTCTATCAATGCACTGGAATTCTTGTACACTTCGCTTTGCTTTGCCGCCTCTTCCTGTAGCCTCTTCGAATGCTGCCGCGAATGGATCTGCATCAGTAAGTTCCTGTCCGCTGGTAGACCAAAGCGGAGATATTGATAAGTCTCCGGACCAACTGGACATCCACTCGATACTATCTTCCGCAGGCAGTAGTTCCGATGTAGATCCTCCAGATCCACATTCAGTATGCATGGATCCGGATCTTCTTTGCTTATATATTTGATGAAGCTCTTCGGGCTCTTGCAACTTTGAATATCTTGCAAGATCGATACTCCCTTCCATTTCAGTCGTACTAGTAAAAGACGGATGTCTTTTAATAATGTCTTGCACTTCATTTCCATGTATACATGGAGGTGCGGGTGTTTCCCGATCAGTCCGTATTCTTTTGACACTATGCAACGTTGTATCCACATAGCATCCAGGTAGTGGGCTCGCCTCCCAGACCAGCTTCCTCTTTGTACCTTGTAGAACAAAGTCATTCTTGTAAACATGCGGAAGCATGCTCTTTTTAATATAGTTTTTATCCCTATAGCAAAATGCTTTCCAGGTCTCACTCTCTTTGCCTTCTTCAATGTTTTGGCACTGCTGGTGGTGCCAGAGCCAGAGGGGGTTTGCCCCTTTTTCTTTATGATATTCCTCTGACATGTTGTAATATGTCTTTTATAATTATTAACTTTAATGTCCTTTTTGCAAAATTCACAATTTTTACTCTTGTAATATCTAGACATACGTCTGTTCTCTTCTGTAATCATGAGCGTACTAGAATTTCCTTACGCTCATCCGCTGTAAGGAGTGAGAACAAAAAATGAGAACAATTTTAATTTTTTTGAAGTACCAATAATCTAAGATTATGTACATCGAACAAAAGTTGTGTTTATATATTTAAACATCTATTTCTATTACATGGTAGCCATTTGTAAATGTATATGTACATAGAAATGTACCATGTACACGACAGATCACCCGGTCTTCAGCTATGGGTGTTACACCTGTGTCCTTTTACGTTTCATCTTTGTACAAGCGTCCATCGCTCGTATTAAAGCCGACGGAATGATTGCTGCTGCCTGTTCCCTGTTCACCTGAGCTTGTTGTTTCTATTATATGGTAGCCATTTGTAAATGTATATGTACGTAGAAATGTACCATGTACACGGCGGACCACCCAGTCTTCAGCTTTGGATGTTACACCTGTGTCCTTGCACTTTTTGATAATTGTACAAGCGTCCATCGCTCGTATTAAAGCCGGCGGAATGATTGCTGCTGCCTGTTCCCTGTTCACCTGAGCTTGTTGTTTCTATTACATAGTAGCCAGAGGCTAATCTCTGCCTTATACTGTACTTATCCACATACAGGCCAACATCTCCATTGCCATTGTAACTTCTATACTCCCCATCCAGTGTAACATTGTATGGGTGGTATTGTTGGTCATGCAAAGGCTGTGGTTTCGGCTGCAGAATTGGTTTAGGAAGCACTTGAACGGTTTCTTTGGCAATTTTCTTTACTTGAATACGTGTGCAGGGTCTGTTGCGAGTTTGTTGACACGCTCTACGAGTTTGTCTCTAAGATTATGCACATCGGACAAAAGTTGTGTTTATATCTTTAAAGCAACATTACTTTACAAAAACCAAACAATACAATCATATTTTATAAATAAATAGTTTTTCTACTACAACTTATAACAATAATTCAAACACTACGGTAACTTTCAACAGTTTTTGCAGTCTACAAACTCTCAAAAGTAAAAGTAGGATTTCATATAGCAGTTAGTCACGTTCCTGAATTGGCATTTATTTATTACTGGAGTCTGTGCTTAACGCTTGATACTGTCTGTTAGAGATAATTTAAATCTTATCAGTTTCAAAATAAATATGCACCGTCACAATTAATAGATATAACGGTAAATCTTTACCATAAATGTTATTATTCATGCTACACATTTTACATTTTTGTTGGTTATGTCAACAAACATATACGATGCTTGTTTATTAATTGAAATATTCGTATTCCTTTACCAATATTTTACCTCCCGATTGTTAGAACATGTCTTACACAGTCATGTACTCTCCACATTCTCGACAAAATCCCTCGTTGTACGTTAAATCTCTCTTTGCCATCGCACAAATCTCTCTGCAAACTTACTTATAGGAGTATTTAAGTTGCGAACAATAGACCAAATCTGTTACATATCAACTAGGTATCGCCATAACCAGTGCTAGCAATTCGTTTGCCCAACAGATATACTGAAAATTTGCTAATCAAGCTCCACCCTAACCAATTACAATTTGGTTTTTTCTTCGTTACCAATGCCGCAATTATTAAACACCATGTAACCGGAACTACAAGCAAGCGCTTGCTGGACCAAGATCAATTTTCCTCTTTTTCTTCGGTACGTCCTACGAACAACACGAGTTTCACTGGGAAGTTTGTATACGGTTCTTAAAGTTTCTCTATAACGGCTGCTGAATGCTAATTATTTATATATTCCAGGGTTCTCGCTGGCGGTCGCCGATTGCGACAAAAAAACTCAAATATTTTGTGAATTGGCGAAAATATTTTGCGCAATTTTTTTTTTTGCACATGTTTTGTCGAATACATGGCTCTTAGTTGGCTCCAAGTATTTTAAATTGGCTCCAGTGTTTTTCAATTGGCGACAGAAGTGGCGCAGACAAACATTCAGACAGAGGGAACCCTGTATTCTGAATATATTTCACACTTTCGACAATTGTATTACTTACATACTTTGTACTTGTATTGTTTCTTTGTATATCCCTCTGTAGATTTTGTGTGCCACCATGCCTCTTTCCTTGAGGTGCCCGGGGATCGGGGTGTGCTAAGTTCCTTCCTAATTGGGATTGTCACCCTCTGTGCAGGGACTGCCGATGACCAGGTTCATAGTATTTTATTTTTTTCATTTTGAGGCCCCTAGCGGGTAACCCCTTTTATTTCCAGTAATATACATTATAATGTACACCATACATATAAGTGATATGGCTATATATATATATACATACATATACATATTGACATGAATAGTTATACATTCACATATTTGATGCACGAGTCATTTCTTTTACAGAATTATTACGATAACTTGTCTATATTATGCATTTTATTTATTTATTTATTGCGCGCTACATGACCTTAGATGTCGATGCGCCGTAAAACACCATTCATTCATTCATTTTATGCATTTTATGTTTATAATAGGTATTGTTTTGTTTTGGAGAGTGATGTGGAAAAGTGAGAACTAAAATGGGGGGGATAGTTCATAGGTTCATAGTATTGCGTATTATTGTTCGTCAGAATAAATTCTAATAACTTATTGTACATGTACAGATATAGGAAACATTTTAATATGTTTTAAGTTTGCAAATTTGTAGTTTGAAAGTTCGCAATCATTAAGTGTGCCAAGATGTCTTTATAATTAATTCATATTTCTGCCTACCGGTATGTAAGTTTGTAGCCTATCAAATAGAATGGCTGTCCGATTAGCGCAGTGGTTAGCGCGCTTGCCTCTCACCAATGCGACCCAGATTCGATCCTCGGACAGGGAAGTATGTGAGATGGTACGATGGTCGCCAGATCAGACAGGTGGGTTTTCTCCGGTTACTCCGGTTTCCTCCCACACGAATGACCACATATACGCTTTCATCCGAGCCAACGAGAGTGATTAATATAAGTTGTTAAAACTTGCTTCGTAATCGTTGTAAAATAAAGTATAACATTATTTTTTTTAAAAATAGAATCATTGGCAGTACAGTGTATTATATATGTGTACTCTGGGATCAGTTATGAACTATCTTAGTACAGATACATATTAAGACAGTCCACTCATATTGTAATCTTCATGGTATAATCAGAGTACACATAATTATAGTTAAGTTAACCCTTTCAACACCACAGACCTCTAAATAGGCTTACAAAAAGTGTAGATCCAGATGAGCCGGCTCGTGACGAGCCGTCTCATCAGGATCTGCACTTTTTGCCAGTGATATGACTATTTTTAGACATAATTACCCATTTTGATAAATGAACTTGTCCAAATGTGATTTTCTGATTCATTTATTGGTTTATGAATATCATGGACCAGTCCATGTGAGTTACTTGGTGTTGAATGGGTTAAGTAAAGATACTTATTATTTCTTAAATATATCTATAAATGCAGTCTTAATCATATTAGAAATATAAATGCACTGGGTAATGTATCCACCCAAACACACAGTGAGACTACAGCAGCTCACATAGCCCTCTAAACATCTAGTTATAATAATTGCGATAGGCCAAAACAGTCACTTTTCGGCGATGTTTATTTTAAACATAGAAATCTCAGTTGCCCAAATTATGCGGTGTTGACTTTAAATAAATTTTACAACAGTAGCAACATTGTATGTCCTGTAAAACCAAAATACGTACTGTATGTCATAAAATTGTACAGACTTTGTTCTATACCATTTTGTATATCACAGTAGTAAGGATTCCACAGTAGATTAGCATAGAATTTTGTTATACATTGATATTGTGGGTTCCAACTGTTGTCCTTC
Source organism: Archivesica marissinica (assembly GCA_014843695.1). Classification (NCBI taxonomy): domain Eukaryota; kingdom Metazoa; phylum Mollusca; class Bivalvia; order Venerida; family Vesicomyidae; genus Archivesica; species Archivesica marissinica. The sequence goes on from CM026401.1 coordinate 31,520,302, forward strand.
ATGAATATAGAGTGGTGGAACACCTATGCTCGGCGTAAATCCTACATACCATGGCCAAGAAAAAAAGTTAAATGCACTTGCCGTATATTATTATTTTCTTGAATCGTGAACACAACTTTCAAAAAATAGTTGTTGACAATTTTAGCTTCATTACATGACGATGCACCTCAATACAGCTATCGCAACGGCACCTCATTCCATGGGGAACTAGATACTTTAGGGCACCTATGCACGGCATACATGAATGTTTTTATTTATGCATGGGTAAATGCTGAATATATTTTGATTTAGTAACATCAATAACTAACAATATTACAACTCGTAAGAAACTTTTTTTCTGGTTATTTGTACATTTCCCCCCAATTCGGATAGCTACCTCAAATGCTCATAAACCGCATCATTTCGGTGGAAAAATTTCTCCCAACAAGTTGTCTGTTTATATTCTGCTGCTGAACCAGTCAAGTGACAGTTGCATTAGGCTACCGGTACGCACAACGGAATGCTATTGAACCATGCTATACCTCTGTCAGCGAAAATAGGTTAAAACTATTTAAATACGGATGTAAATGGAAAGAATACGCCGAGCATAGGAATACGCCGAGCATAGGTTCCACCACTCTATGTGCATAACAGGGTACATAACATGGCAGGCAGTGCTGCCATTTAGTCTCGTGTTAGTTTGTATGGGTTGACCAAAGTTTCCCACAGTACATAACGTACCCATGTTTTCTTTATAATTCTTCTCATCCATCACTTGTTTCCATAGTACACATATTATCATTCCATATTGTTTTTGCTACCATCCATACACGCCTATAAGACAAGTGTTTTACCACCAGATTATGGCATCAAAGTGGCTTTCCGTCGTATAAGTGAGTGTTTAAGAAATGGTATCCATAATTTATGTTTTAGAAAAGAAATCGCTCCAACACTAGAATGTTCTCCAACCTACACTGGCCAAACATGCAATTTATAGAATTGTCTGGTCTCCATTATATCAACCCGTCTTTATATGTGAGTGCATGCCAAACCCACAGATTTCAGGACATGTAGAGGGGGTCGTCTTATAGGCAAGATTGCCTTATTGGCGGGTATGGATGATAATCATTATTTTTAGGGCTATTTTATGCTCTGTACAAATTGAGAATGTTGTCATTCATTATTAAGTATATCTGTATTTCTTTCATTTTTGCACATACACATGTAGTATTCATACAAACTACAGTATCTAGTCCATTATAAAGCACTCCATATATTCAAATGGTGTATTTAATGGTCATATTGTGTCTTTTAACTCTATTTTGTTGAAATTTATTAAATAGCATAATGATGCAATTGCCGCTTTCTCACTTCTCCCAAAAATTATGACCTAGATTGAGCCCTGCTATGTCTTTTTAAATTGCCAATAATAGTCTTAATAGTAAAAGATAAATACATAAATAAATAAGTATCATCAGTGAATGGTTTGAAATCTTGATTATCGGCATTCAATATCAATTTTCCCCTGTCGCTTTTCATTACTTGTCAATACACCTTTGATCCAATCTCAGTTAATGGAGACTGCATTTCAGAGACTGGACTTGTGCTTATAGTATATTTTGAGTCGTTGATGTTGGGCAGTGGAATGTGAGTTTCAGTGTGCAGATAGATATATAAATAGATTTATTTCTTTATAGTGGAAGGTAATTAACTAAATTATATCTTCCCATATTGTTTTTAGCATTGCCGTCTGTCCGCTTTACGTTGTCCGTACTTTATCTCCATAACACCTTGTTGGATCTCCACCACACTTGTCAGGATGCATCGGGATGATGTCTAGTTGTGCATGTTGTAAACTCGATACCGTTTGATGATCATTTGCAGATTTACGGCCAATTGAACATTTTGGAAACTAGATTACCGGAGAAGCGATCTGGAGGTGTTTCCGAATCAGAATCATACTCGAAAAATGTCATGACATTTCACAACAAAAATGGAAAATCAAACAATCAGGACACAATACAAGCTCACAAATAGCAATATCCCCTTATCCTTGAACGTTCATGAGCAATTGAGAACGAGTCCTATATATATACTTATACTAAGTCGCTCTTTATATTCCTGATCAACTTTAAATTTTCGTGAAAAAATGCATACTTATTTTACTATGACTACAGTCCAAATGCATAGTACCTGAATTGAGAGTATCATGAGTATGCGTGGTTAATTTCACAATTCGTATAAGTGATTCACCTGAGAAAGATCACAATGTTTTAACCGCGTTAAAAATCACTTGAAAACTAATCGACGGTTAGTTCGGCCGAATTCATCAATAAGGTCACTATGAATTAGTGAAATGTCCTTGTTGATATAAAGATGGGCTGGGCCATTCAGTCTCTCTTCGTGCATGGCGGACCGCAGATATGATTTTATCAATTTCAGAGCACTGAATGGGCGTTCACCTGTTGCGGTGGTCACCGGTAGAGTTGCGAAAATTCGCAGCAGAGTCTCGATGATGAGATAAGTCCCGAGAGTCGCCGCAACCGCCACGGCATCCACGACTCTTTTCGGAATCTCGATGGAATCACGGGTGGTCACCTGTCGGGCCCAGTACGCCTTCCAACGCATTACTTCCGCGTTCAGACACTCTATTGCTCCTGGAAGGAATGGGTGGTATAACTGGGCAGCTTCGAGGAGGTCGCCTGCGGCGTAATCATTGCTGGAAGTAGCAAACTGAGCATAGGCTTTGGCACCGTGCAATCTGAATCGCTCATCGAGCTGGCTTATGCAGACGTCGAGATACGGGATGAAAATCGAACGTCTGTAATAAACTTCTGGCGTGTCGGCCGGATGATTGTGGACCTCTGCGTCTGCCTACCGGTCATTCTGGGCACGGTTATCTCTTCACCAAACAATCCTTGTGCACGTCCGAAAATGTCCCCGAAGACTTGGTCTTCCGATCTCATCTGTTGCAGGACTTTGGCACACTGCATGGTGAATGTCTTGAGCCTCGGCCTGAAGCTTCACCGATAGTGGCTTCGTAATATCCAGCACCGAGAGGAGTACCTCTAGGGCAACCAAGAAGGTGCCATTGTCTATTGCTGAAAAGAATATTAGCGCCTTACCGACGCAATCAGCACGGGGCCATAGGCTTATGTTCTGTAGGGACAATTTGATAGCCGGTAACAGCTCTTTGAAGATCCGCACGGCTTCCTGGCGCTCCACCCATCTGGTGGTACAGTCGAGCTTCAGACGTGAATGGGCGGTCTCACTACACTCCTCCTGGATAGCTGCTTCAAGATTCAATACTCTCTTATTAGAGTCACAGAAAAACACAGCAATTTCATGCATAAGTGTCACTGCCTTACGAATTTCTTTAGCGAATGCGATATGCAATGTGCAGACGGGCATTGCCCCCACACGTGCTTCTGAACACCATTTTTATGTCCCGACATTGCTGCGGCTCCATCATATCCCTGTCCAACCATATTGGGAGGGGTCAGAAAATTTGGGAAATTTGGGAAAGTTTCAATTGCCCGAGATGCAATCTGCGGCTATTTTAGACACCGTAAGAAGTAATTGTATTATGTAGTATTGGTCTTGCCTGGCCCTGAGGGGGGGCCATGGCCCAATGGCCCCCCCACTAAATACGCTACTGCTACATAATGACTTTATATTGATTTTTTTATATCCATGACTTCATTTATTCAACATCCATGCTTTGTTACTCCACTGAAGCAACAGTGAGTGGGGAGAGAGACATACTTTTGAACAATCTCTAGTTTAGTTCTGAACTATTTTCACTGTTGGTAGCTAAAGCCAGCATACTGTTCTGATGGAAATCGGCATCTGATGACATTCACTGCCATGCTCGTATAACTCTCCTGTTTCTCTTCCCAAGGAGACCATTATGTCCATATTGTAAAGCATCTGGTATAGATGTGTAATATAGGAGTTTGTATAACTGTGTAAAGTTAACATTAAATTCTTAACTGCTCCTGCATAATTCAAATTTTTCCATTATTGCGAAAATTATTGGGAAATAAATCTGCTGCCAAAATTAATTTACTGAGTGACAGACATGACTTATATGTCTCAAGTGTGCCTTCGGGAGGAGGGCAAACCCCATATAAACTTCCAACTCGTGGGCACTTTCCAGCAAATATATACTGGCATAGTGCCAAAGTCACCATATTCCCCCCCCCCCCCCCCCCCTGGATAAAAATGTACCCTACCCTTTTTTCGCAACGCCATTTCGAAATTACTCATTCCATTCCGAAATTATTCCATTGGATAATATTTTTTCAGAGATACAATACATTTGTTCATTTGTTATAAACACATTTCTTTCTCGTCTTAGTAGCTCTGTATTTTGGCACTTTCATTCTCATCATTTATCAGGAATATTATAGACAAGGAAATTATTTTCAGGGACAGGGAGTAAATTTTTATATGTCCAATTCATGCTAATTAAAGCACTGAAAATTGAGTTAACAAAATAGCCTTTTCCAGCATCACTGGACCAGTGGTGCTACTACTAGTTTTCATGCAGTGATACTGCCACCGCCACAAAGACTGCGCTTGCGCTGTTCGTGGGACGTCCGGCTTGCGCTGTTAGTGGAACGTCCGGTATCTTTTACTGTACTTATATATGCATATTTAATTAGAGTGATTATCAGCCAATCCAATTTGGTATTCACATGAATGATAAACAATTTAGCATTTGTAATGTAATTTCTGCCACTGTACGAAATATATATATATGTACAGAACATTTTCATTTCTAGCTTGCAATGTCTCTCACAATATCATGTACACAGTTGGCTGAATGGCTACATGTGTGGTCTTGTATTACTGTGTCTGTTATGACTTGTATCTACATATGTACATGTAAAATATATTCTGAACATTCACTGTTTGTTGCAATTTTGCAGTTTATTTCATTTGACCAACCATATATCTGGATATCATCATTACATGGTCACCTTTGTTCTTGTAGAGGGTAACTATGTTTGCGTCCCTCATGTCTTGGGGAACTTCACCACTCCCAAATATGGTTATGAAATTACGTGAATTACGTGACCTTAATTTAAACATATTTATTCGGATCAAGTACATATATAAACATAGATATCTCGTAGCAAAATCCAAATTGTTAACACTAATCTTTGAAGAACAAAAGTCAGTAAGCAGAAACTGTATATACAGGGAGGTCAATAACACCCCCAGTCAACTTGATTACTTGAACAATCATTTGGTGAGAATCAAAGCAACGAATGTCTCCAAAATAGTTCAGACTAAGCAAATGCAGCATCAAATATTCGACTAAAGGACCAACTTACACCACTAAAATGTACTTAACTCGTCGATTAATGTCAATACCAAATACCCTATTTTCCACTGATATGTATTTAAATAACTAATTGCATAGCTCTGAAGAACTGCTGGTCCACCTGTGGCATGTATTTCAACATGCTTGTAATGTCCTTCTTTTTCTCTATCGAAATAACAGGCACTTTGTTCATTAAATGTGGAATGGGTAGACAATGACATGGTCCGGTCGCACGTGTGAGTCTCTTCTCAATGATTGTTTGCTTGAAATCAGTATCTGTAAATAACAGCTTGAAATCAACAAGAAGCAGTTTCGACTTTGTATACCTCAGACACTTTACTCTCGTAAATGGTATACCATTAAATTTTAGGCTCAAAATCGATTTTTGGTAATCATGAATAATTGTGTCTGTGCATCTGAATGATTTTGAAAGGGTTTCTCTGACTGGTATTCTTAAGCACCCCTTATTAGCGATATCGGACTACATACTTCGACACGTCAACGTTTTCTCAATACAACTATGAATACAGTCGACCTCTTGTATTGATGAGTGACCTTTTGAACGATTGTGTCTACACTAAAATCGTTCATGAATCATTTCAAAGCATAACACAAGATTGAGTTTCTATTTTGGGGCACACATGAGTCTGACCATAGAATAAATGATTTTACTGATGTACATTGTACGAGTGACTAAAATATCTCTCAGTATGGTAACAATAGCACTAGCAATTTCATTCGCACCCTTACCACAGACTACTTCGTTCCAAATACCATTGTACGCTTCATTGAGCAATGTGCAGTTAGATTGTACGCTTCATTGAGCAATGTACAGTTAGATTGTACGCTTCATTGAGCAATGTGCAGTTTGATTGTATGCTTCATTGAGCAATGTGCAGTTAAATTGTATGTAGCGAGTTCTCTTTTATAATAAAAGTTGCTTACATTTGCTTTTGGTAAAAGTATTACATTTTCAAGATCAAAACAAACTACTGCTTGTGTTTTGTCACTGCAGGCATTGTCACGTTAATTAATTAATGCCATGTTTATTTCACCTATTTATATTTATAGTGCTATTAGTGTATGTATATATTATATATATATGTGCATTGTGGTCCTCTACATTTTTCGACCTTCGGCTTAAAAAAGAAAAATCTAGCTAATTCATGTTCTTTAAGATTGTTATGAATAAATTGGATAATGACATCATGCACAATGTTTGGTGCCATATTACATCGAATATGTGCTGTCCTTCACATTGCAGCCCTTAAGTCGCGTGGTATTAAGTGCTTGTGGCTTCATGTATACTTGACGGCATTAAAAACGCAACATTTTAGAATTTTATTTTCTATGTACTCTATATATTGGAAATATTTTCTATCGATACACTTTAACTGCGAATTATTACATGAAACTGTGAGAAATGGATTATTTTAGGTGATTGTCTAGCTTAATGAAATTAATAATTATATAGGACCGTCTCCGTGGCCTAGTGGTTAAGGCGGGGTTCGTTCTGATATGGCCGGTTGGTGAGCCGCCAGCTAGTTAAATATGGTTACCAATTGCCAACCAGCATGTTGCCTGGCATACAAGTATAGGATTCGGGAAGTACTGATGTTCATAAAAAAGAGGTGTCTCATAAGTCAGAAATGGTTGGCCCTTTAAATAGGGTGACACTATAATAAACAAACAATATGCGTTGAAATTCAATGTTGATTAATAAATATTCTTATGTATATGGTTGCGTTTCTATTGCGTTTAAGTATAGTTGATGTACGCAATAGATGTTGTTGTTGTTATATAACAAGGCAACAATATTGCACAACAGTGTTAATTGGGCTTCTTAAGTTTCTTTTGCGCATGTCATGTCTGTACCATGGGCACCCGCTAAATAAAGCATATGGCGTAATCAAGCATATGTTTTGTTCAAGCCATTTCTTATATTGATCTATCGCACAAGAAGGCATAAGCCTGACAATACTATCTGTATAATGCAGAATTTTTACACATTCCTTAATACAAACATTTAAAAAGTATTGGAAAGCGCGCTGGAATCTAGGTTTTGAACAATTCATACTTGTGTTAAAGTCCTCCGGAGATCAAAACAAAATCGCCCAACCAGATGATTTAATTGACATTGTTTGTCGTCTTCGGATTTGTATTTCACCAAAAAAAATTCACGGCTGCATAAGCAGCATTGTGGAGTAAAAGTGGAGTTGATCCGGCACGGTGTGACAACTCTCCTTCCAAAGACTCGTCAAATGGATGAGCACATCCAGTCTCAGTTTCTCCTGAACTTCCTTAATTGTAGTGTATGCCGGTCTTTTACGTTTTACCTGCAACAATGAGTCAATAGTCCAGACCTAAATTTCAGGTTCAATTATGAATAATTAGCTGTGTTGAATATAGGTTATCCATAGACATAATAATTGAACTGTCCACCTCCATGGTCGAGTTGTTAAGGTCACTGACTTGTATACCACTGTAACCTATCATCAATGATGCTCACTGGTTCAAGCCCTTCTAATTAGGTTTCAAAGAGGCTTCTAATATGCATTAGGGACTTTCAAATGAGTATCTTTGAAGCCGCATTAGGGACTTTCAAATGAGTATCTTTGAAGCCGCATGTGAGAAGTCTCTTAAATAAACAGTCAGATTCCACAATGAAAGTTCTTCACTTGTCAAAACATGCTAGCTTCACGGGCGCAATCATTACTCTATTCTGATTGGCTAACAAAATCACATGATAGGACCTTGATCGTTTTGCACTTATACAATATGGACCTTGATCGTTTTTGAAGTGGAAAAGCTTATTACCCCCTGCTAAAAGAAATGGACAGTGATCGTTGTAACACCTATACTTCGGTTAATATATAGTGCTTGATACCCTCTAACAGATGTCAAACTCCAGGTGAAATTTTCAAAAAATCTGACTGATCGTTCTGCAAATGGACTCTTCATATAGATTTTGCATCATCATCATCATCAGCCTCCGTCCGTCTTATGAGACGATGGATTGTGCTCTTGTTGAGGAACATCTTCTGCGGTGACTGAGTAGGCCTATTCTTGAGTGGCAGTCTCTGTTGCAGTCATCGCAGGTGAAGATCGAGTCATCCCGTTTGATTGATGCCTTTCGCTTCCGTCGTTTCTGCTCACGAAGCCGAGTTCGCTCAGCCTCGGCTCGTCTGACCCCAGCTTTCACAACACGTCTCCATGATGACCGGTTTGATGCTGTGTCCTCCCAAGACTCTATGTCGATTTGCGCTGAACGCAGGTCCCTCTTACAAGCGTCCCTGTATCTTCGGCATACTGGTTACTAATTTTCTAATAACACTGAAGCACAGTCAACATCTGACAGTACAACTTCAAAATGGTTTCATTTAATCATTCCTTGCACAGTTAGTTAACTCTTTCTCTCACATAGAAGCTCTTAACCCTTTCAACACCACAGACCTCTAAATAGGCTTACAAAAAGTGTAGATCCAGATGAGCCGGCTCGTGACGAGCCGTCTCATCAGGATCTGCACTTTTTGCCAGTGATATGACTATTTTTAGACATAATTACCCATTTTGATAAATGAACTTGTCCAAATGTGATTTTCTGATTCATTTATTGGTTTATGAATATCATGGACCAGTCCATGTGAGTTACTTGGTGTTGAATGGGTTAAAGACGCTGTTGCCACATTTGTAGTCAAACAAACAAGAAGCATAGTGGATACAACTCCTATTCACTTCTAGTAATCTGTATGGAGGTTGGATGGAATGGCTGGTGCACAATTAAAACTTTTGTTTTGTTTAAACTTTATTTATTTTTTAATAACTTATATTAATCACTCTCATTGGCTTGGATGAAAGCGTATAATTATGTGGTCATTCATGTGGGAGGAGATCAGAGTAAAACTTTTGTCGATCTTCAAGTTCCACTTTCTGCCAGATCCATAATTCTAAGAATAAAGCATTCACATCTAAGCTGTTGTAAATGATTGTTTATGACTCTTGCACCTCTTTGTTGTCAGGCTGATCTCACAACGTTCATAAGTTGTGTCCTGTTGGTATTGGAGTTGTACACAGTGAAGGCTTTGAAAAGAGTAGAAATAATGAATTAGCTTAAACACCTGAGATGGCATAATGCACGGGTACGAACATTAAACCTGGATCAAAGATAATTAATAAACAGAGATAGTTAACTTAAATCTTAAAATGGTATGGTAATTTACACAGTTTGCAAACTTACATGTAGGAGTCCTAAGATGCGAATAATAGACCAAATCTGTTACATATCAACTAGGTATCGCCATAACCAGTGCTAGCAACTCGCTTGCCCAACAGATATACCGAAAATTTGCTAAAAAGCCCCACCCTGACCAAATACAATTCAACTGCAAGAGTGTTCAATAAGACCTTTCTATCGGAATTCAATAAAGCAATAAATTTATACAAATTAGGACATCGATCACAACCCGTCTGTCAGCCTGCTTTGCCTTCTCTTCTCTGACAATTCCCAATAGTTTTACGATACTTTTGTGGGTGATAATGGCTGGATCACGAACAGGTATCACATCAGGCTCTGTAGTTTTATTATTTGTCACGATATTTGATACTGTATTATTTTTAAACGATTGCACGACTGAATGGTTGATACCGAATTATCACGACTGAAAGTTGGAACAGCTCTTTCCTTTAGTGAAACCTGGTATGTCTTACAATTCTTGTTGGAATTTGGTATTGGAATTCTCAGACTGTAATGACTGTGGATATTTGACTGTTTGGCAGCTGTTGTGGGGTATTTTTGGGTGTTGCTCGAGCTATATTCTGTGAAAAGCTGTCTGAAAAATGACCTACCCATGTCTGTGCTCAAATAATTGTATGTCAATTTTTGCATGAGGTCAGACACCGCTATTGCAATTTCCATAGGCCACCATTATAACATACAGTGCCATTATATTTCCCCCCAAAATAGTTTGGCACAAAAGACGGTAGTTTTCAACAGCCTTTGAGCCACAGGAAAATGTCAAATTTCAATGGGGTTGACAGATTGTGTTTTTTAAATTTCCCACTAAAGGCACCCACCCCCTACTCTGAAGGTAAATTAGTGGTGAATGTTGCACTGACGCCTGCATTTATAATATGCTAAACTTATTTGTCACCATATTGTCTGCAAATATTTTTAAATATTCCAAAATGCAGCTCATATATTGTATTTTAATATTTAGAAGTCAGTTTCACTATTTGTGACAATACCTACTCAGCCAATCAGTTCATGTATCAATAACTCTTAAGGGCTTCTCTACACTTTCAACCAAACCCAGACCACTATATCAATAACACCGTCTGACCATGAGGAATATTTCACTGATATCTTTTAATAAGTGTATGATAGACATTCTTATAACATATCGTTGTTTTACCAAATTCTTAAAGTCTCAAGCTTATTTCAATTATCCTGGAATTGCTATTTTGATATATTTATCCACTATTATTTTAATAGTATATTCAATCTTTGTTTTGCATTCATCTTATTCTGGATCTGGATAATTACATCGCAGGGCCGTTTAAGGCATGTAACGCGATGGGAGAGAGATGTGTCTTCTTGTTTATTGACACTGGAGAGCAGATTGAAGCTGCTCACTGTTGCTGCGCACACAACATTGTAGAATAGTCGCTGAAAACGCGACATTTCTGGTTGCGCGCACATCTCTCTATTGTTCTGTTTTACAAATAGATTCATTATGTTTTAGCTTTAATATTAGTTTCCTATCTATAATCCATCTTATCTCGAGTTTCTTTGAATTAATTTTATTTTTATTATAGTTAGATTAAAGAATTTACCTTAACTTTATAATAGAATAGTGGAACCTATGCTCTCGTAAATCCTACATATAATGGCCAGTATAAAATTGCACTTATATTATTATTTTCAATTATTATTTTCAGTCATTTAAGTCATGAAAACAAATTTCAAAAAACTCTTGTTGACAGTTTTAGCTTCATCACGTGACCTTGCTGCTTAATTCAGCTATCGCAACGGCACCCGTTTATATGAGGAACTCAAAGACTTTAGGGCACCTATGCACGGCATACTTGTTATTTTTTTATATATTCACCATAACTTGTTGAATATTTTATTTTGATATATAGTAACATCATTGAATAAAAACACTTGTTGGTGTTAATCAGAAAAGGTATAGAAACTATTTTTAGTGTTAGGTGTAGATTTTTAAAATTCGGATAGCTATCTGAATTGCTCATACACCGTAACAGTTTCGGTGGAAATATTCTTCCAATGATTTGTTTATATTCGTCTGCTGGACCAGTCACGTGACAGTTGCATCGAGACAATTGCATCAGCCTACGGAATGCACTCAATGGAATGCTATTGAACCATGCTTCAGCTCTGTCAGCGAAATTAGCCTAGAACTATATAAATATTTTAAACACGTATGTAAATGGACAAATACGCCGAGCATAGGAAATACACAGAGCATAAGTTCCACCACTCTGTATATTTGTTTTAATTTTGATGTAATACGATATGCTATGTTTTATTATGTGTTCATATCTGTGATGTGTTATTAATTTTGTAAAGTGTCTTTGAATGTGTATTTTATATGAATATGGCGCTTCATAAATTTGGTATATAATAATAATAACCTAGATGTCATATACATGACTAGATGTCATATACACGACTTTAGTTTTAGCAGAATTAAAGTCGACCATGTCTATAGTGGCCTTCCTCTTATTCAGTTCAGCATGTAAGGAAGACAAACTACTTGGAGTTAGTATAGACAATACTTTACCTTGGAACACACACATACTCTCAACACAATTCCTAATCTGTCACCTTGTATTTTATTATATTTGGAGCCAACTAATTATCAGACAATATAAATAGTTTCATCTTGTCATTAAATGCAGTTTATTCCAGATGACTATGCAGCAATTCATTGCATAAAGATCTGTGATAAAATGTATCTAATAAGATGATATTAATATTTGATACTATAGTGTTATTAGTTTGCTCCAAATCCTATAAAACACCGGGTAACCGGTTAGGAATTGTGTTGAGTGTATTGATAATGTATTGAAGAAGTGTAAGGAAGACAAACTACTTTTGAGTTACTATAGACGATACTTTGCCTTGGAACACACTACTTGGAGTTACTATAGACGATACTTTGCCTTGGAACACACTACTTGGAGTTACTATAGACGATACTTTGCCTTGGAACACACTACTTGGAGTTACTATAGACGATACTTTGCCTTGGAACACACTACTTGGAGTTACTATAGACGATACTTTGCCTTGGAACAAACTACTTGGAGTTACTATAGACGATACTTTGCCTTGGAACAAACTACTTGGAGTTACTATAGACGATACTTTGCCTTGGAACACATTACTTGGAGTTACTATAGACGATACTTTGCCTTGGAACACATTACTTGGAGTTACTATAGACGATACTTTGCCTGGGAACACACTACTTGGAGTTACTATAGACGATACTTTGCCTTGGAACACACTACTTGGAGTTACTATAGACGATACTTTGCCTTGGAACACACTACTTGGAGTTACTATAGACGATACTTTGCCTTGGAACACATTACTTGGAGTTACTATAGACGATACTTTGCCTTGGAACACATTACTTGGAGTTACTATAGACGATACTTTGCCTTGGAACACATTACTTGGAGTTACTATAGACGATACTTTGCCTTGGAACACATTACTTGGAGTTACTATAGACGATACTTTGCCTTGGAACCCACTACTTGGAGTTACTATAGACGATACTTTGCCTTGGAACCCACTACTTGGAGTTACTATAGACGATACTTTGCCTGGGAACACACTACTTGGAGTTACTATAGACGATACTTTGCCTTGGAACCCACTACTTGGAGTTACTATAGACGATACTTTGCCTTGGAACACACTACTTGGAGTTACTATAGACAATACTTTGCCTTGGAACACACTACTTGGAGTTACTATAGACGATACTTTGCCTTGGAACACACTACTTGGAGTTACTATAGACGATACTTTGCCTTGGAACACACTACTTGGAGTTACTATAGACAATATTTTGCCTTGGAACACACTACTTGGAGTTACTATAGACGATACATTGCCTTGGAACACACATATTGATATGTTACTCTTTTATGACTAAGAGTCCAATGGTATCATGCATTGTGTATAATTATATGTACAGTCTACATCCGTTATGTCAAAGTCGGTTATGTTGAATTCTCCGGTTATCTCAAAGTCGGATCAAAGTCCCGTTTCAGAAACTATCATTTTACATATAACTGGATCTGTTTATATCGGATTTCGTTAAGTCAAACTTGGGTTATGTCAAAGTATTTTGTTCGGTTCGACGGAATATGTAAATATGCTATACATGTATATATAATTGTGTTTGTGTTGAGGGCCTTGTGGAAGATTGACCTTGTCAAATAAGTTTCCTCGGTAAATAATCAAAGTTTTGATTATTATTATCAAACTTGTCTATTTCGTGCTTGTCACAAAGAACTCTGCGTGACAGTTCCTCAGCTACCTTTTGGATGCTCATCACGGTGGCTTCCGACCTGTCACTGTAAACAGCAATCTAGTGGAACGTACTACCTTTAGTCTACAATCAGCTCTTTCTTCCTTGCGTACCTGAAAATAGAATAATAACATGCACGAAAAAAAAGATGTAATGCAAAATGCTATTAAATTAAATTCATGGCAAGTGTAACAAATGATAAAAAACACGCTGAGATCATGTTGAACAGTATTCCACGAATCTGTCGCGTAATTTTAAATTAGAATAATTCATTCCTTCATTTAAAGATTTTTCCAACTGAGTATCTAAACAGCATGCCATTCATTCTCTTATTAACTTGAAAAATCAATTTGCTTCACATAAAGATTGTGATTAATGCTTGATTTATTTCTTCTATTAATAGATATCAAGAAACACTGTATAGATCTAATAGTGATAAAATAATGAATTATTTAGAAATAAAAAAAATGTACATGTACCCATATCGAGTTGCACATTCTTACCAACTGAGCTACTTGAAATATGTCTCGGCTTAACCTACACTTAAGGAAAGAGCTAACTATACCAGTATAAAACTACCCATAACTCAGCGAATATAGGTCAGATCTTGCTGAAATTTTCAAAATATAACAATAAGACATGTGAATGAATGAATGGTGTTTTATGGCGCATCGACATCTACGGTCATGTAGCGCGCATTAAAGTTATGTTTATTGTCGAGTGTATGAAATAAAATTCTATATAAGTATATGCATTACGTAAAAATTAATACTAAGAAGTTATAAAGACGTAAGATTAATTACAGGTAATATATGAATGAATGATTACTACAAAGGCATGATTAACAATTGATATCACAGCTTATTATAAATTCCTATTGCCTTGATAAATATAAGACATGTGAGATCATAATTAAATGTAATTCATTTGATCAGAATACAAATTAAAGCAGCTGTGTCGTTTCCTGTCCTGTCGCGCGAAACCTAAAAGTCACACAAAAGTCACTACACTCTGTTCACCAAATTCGATCTGTTACATAAGGGTCTAGTCCCGAGTCTAGTAATGGGTATGTCCTCCCTGGGCATTAATCACAGCAATACAACGTCTGCGCATGGATGTGATGTACCGATGAATGTAATTCTGGGGTAGGTTGGCCCACTCCTGAGCAATTTTCGCTCTCAGCTGCGGGATGGTCTGTGGCGTGATACCATTTCTTCTAACGCGTCGGTTGAGTTCATCCCAGATGTTCTCAATCACGTTAAGATGGGGAGACCTGGCTGGAAGTGCCTTTATGTTTACGTTATTAGCATTGAGAAACGCTAACGTAGCCCTGGCTGTGTGAGCAGGCGCACCGTCTTGGAGAAAGCTCAAACCACGGTTGTTTCTCATCATCGGAACTACTTCTGGCTGAAGGACTTCATCTCGATATCTGGCTGCAGTAAGATTGCCATTTATAAAGACAATGTTAGTCTTGTTGTGCATAGACGCTCCCGCCCAGATCATAACAGACCCTCCACCGTACCTATCACGCTCGATCACGCAGTTGTCGTTGAATCTCTCCCCTTTCGCGATATACCCGTGTACGGCAATCATTCTCCTGTAAACGAAACTTCTTTTCGTCCGTGAAAAGAACTTGGGCCCAGGCCGCTTGTGTTACTCTGCAATTACGCCGTGCCCAACTATCTCTCAGACCCCTATGCCTCGGTGTAAGAACGATACCTTTAAACGGTTGTCTACATCACATGTTAGCCATGGTAAGAAGCCGATTCCGTACGGTTCTCGCAGAGATGTAGCGCCCGTGAGTGCCGAGTGTTTCCCTTGCTGTTAAAGCAGCTGTGCGCCATCGCTATTGACGGTGGATCTGCAGTATATGCTGGTCTTGGGCGGCAGTAGTTATACGTCCACGTTTGCGGCGAGGGAGGTCGTCCACGCTGCCCGACGCCCTGTACTTTCTCACCAGCCCAATGATTGTGTGACGGTTTACTCCCATTCGTCTAGCAACCTGCAAAATATACGGACAAAACGATTTATTACATGGTGAGCATGTATACATAAAAATATTGCGAATAATAATAGTGACATTACTAATAAAATAATTGATGTAATATTTTGTTTATGGTTACGATTGACCTACTACGAATATCAGCTAAAATAAATTGATACAATTATTAAAAAATAATTTAAATACGTTGAAAATGAAACCCACCTCTTGCTGGGAAACCCCGGCGGTAATTAGCCCGATGGCTATTCCGCGCTGCTGAATTGACATCCGGCCCATTTTGTGTTGTTTGGATGTGATAATCGATATAGCTTCCAAAACGACCACGTGCAATTTTTGTTCGCACCAACCCACAATTTTTTCGTGCATTTTGTGATTTTATACGTTTCACGGCTCGGCGCAGAGCGTTAAAAAATCGATAAATGTGAAAGCATGATTATAATTCTAATGGCCTAGATAGACAATGTTCGAAATTTCGTGCAAAGATATTAATAAATAAAAAAGTTATTCAAGATTAAAAATGGTGTAGTTGGCTCTTTCCTTAAGTGTATTTAGCTTAATTGTATGCAAGTGTGTTTTCAGGGCTCATTCTAGAGGGCGACATGGGCGAAGTAGTAGCCCTTGGGACCCCTTGGAGGGGTCTGGGGTCTTCCACCACTTCTTCCTAAATTTATTTTTTATATAATATGGCATTTGATGAAATTGTGTATTTTAACCGTTTTATGTTGAAATTTATGAAATAATACCATTATATGATAACAATCGTGTTCTCTCTAATTTCTCCCAAACATATGTCCAGCTTGAGCCCTGTGTTTTACCTAAATATGTAAATAGATCGTTTATGTACAGTGTACAATGTACTTTAGTTGATAACTAACACATTATCAGTGATCAGCTATAGTTGATGGTTCTACCTGGGTGTCTGTTTGTGTTGGTGGTTCTACCTGGGTGTCTGTTTGTGTTGATGGTTCTACCTGGGTGTCTGTTTGTGTTGGTGGTTCTACCTGGGTGTCTGTTTGTGTTGGTGGTTCTACCTGGGTGTCTGTTTGTGTTGGTGGTTCTACCTGGGTGTCTGTTTGTGTTGGTGGTTCTACCTGGGTGTCTGTTTGTGTTGGTGGTTCTACCTGGGTGTCTGTTTGTGTTGGTGGTTCTACCTGGGTGTCTGTTTGTGTTGGTGGTTCTACCTGGGTGTCTGTTTGTGTTGGTGGTTCTATCTGGGTGTCTCTGCTTGCGACTGATGCAATGTGCTGAGAGGCGCCTGGGGTCTTCCACCACATTAGTGAGGGGCACCTGGAGTATTCCACCATATTAATGAGGGGCACCTGGAGTATTCCACCATATTAGTGAGGGCCACCTGCTGCCTTCCACCACATTAGTGTTGGGCACCTGCTGTCTTTCACCACATTAGTGTGGGGCACCTGGTGTCTTTCACCACATTAGTGTGGGGCACCTGCTGTCTTCCACCACATTAGTGTGGGGCACCTGGTGTCTTCCACCACATTAGTGTGGGGCACCTGCTGTCTTCCACCACATTAGTGAGGGGCACCTGGAGTATTCCACCATATTAGTGAGGGGCACCTGCTGTCTTCCACCACATTAGTGTGGGGCACCTGCTGTCTTCCACCACATTAGTGAGGGGCACCTGCTGTCTTCCACCACATTAGTGAAGGGCACCTGGTGTCTTCCACCACATTAGTGAGGGGCACCTGGTGTCTTCCACCACATTAGTGAGGGGCACCTGGTGTCTTCCACCATATTAGTGAGGGGCATCTGGAGTATTCCACCACATTAGTGAGGGGCACCTGGAGTATTCCACCATATTAGTGAGGGGCACCTAGTGTCTTCCACCATATTACTGAGGGGCACCTGATGTCGTCCACCACATTAGTGAGGGGCACCTGATGTCTTCCACCACATTAGTGTGGGGCACCTGCTGTCTTCCACCACATTAGTGAGGGGCACCTGCTGTCTTCCACCACATTAGTGAGGGGCACCTGATGTCTTCCACCATATTAGTGAGGGGCACCTGGTGTCTTCCACCACATTAGTGAGGGGCACCTGGAGTATTCCACCACATTAGTGAGGGGCACCTGGTGTCTTCCACCACATTAGTGAGGGGCACCTGGTGTCTTCCACCACATTAGTGAGGGGCACCTAGTGTCTTCCACCACATTAGTGAAGGGCACCTGGTGTCTTCCACCACATTAGTGAGGGGCACCTGGTGTCTTCCACCATATTAGTGAGGGGCACCTAGTGTCTTCCACCATATTAGTGAGGGGCACCTGGTGTCTTCCACCATATTAGTGAGGGGCACCTGGTGTCTTCCACCATATTAGTGAGGGGCACCTGGAGTATTCCACCATATTAGTGAGGGGCACCTGGAGTATTCCACCATATTAGTGAGGGGCACCTGGAGTATTCCACCATATTAGTGAGGGGCACCTAGTGTCTTCCACCATATTAGTGAGGGGCACCTGGAGTATTCCACCATATTAATGATGGGCACCTGATGTCTTCCACCACATTAGTGTGGGGCACCTGATGACTTCCACCACATTAGTGAGGGGCACCTGGTGTCTAACACCACATTAGTGAGGGGCACCTGGTGTCTTCCACCACATTAGTGAGGGGCACCTGGTGTCTTCCACCATATTAGTGAGGGGCATCTGGAGTATTCCACCACATTAGTGAGGGGCACCTGGAGTATTCCACCATATTAGTGAGGGGCACCTAGTGTCTTCCACCATATTACTGAGGGGCACCTGATGTCGTCCACCACATTAGTGAGGGGCACCTGATGTCTTCCACCACATTAGTGTGGGGCACCTGCTGTCTTCCACCACATTAGTGAGGGGCACCTGCTGTCTTCCACCACATTAGTGAGGGGCACCTGATGTCTTCCACCATATTAGTGAGGGGCACCTGGTGTCTTCCACCACATTAGTGAGGGGCACCTGGAGTATTCCACCACATTAGTGAGGGGCACCTGGTGTCTTCCACCACATTAGTGAGTGGCACCTAGTGTCTTCCACCACATTAGTGAAGGGCACCTGGTGTCTTCCACCACATTAGTGAGGGGCACCTGGTGTCTTCCACCATATTAGTGAGGGGCACCTAGTGTCTTCCACCATATTAGTGAGGGGCACCTGGTGTCTTCCACCATATTAGTGAGGGGCACCTGGTGTCTTCCACCATATTAGTGAGGGGCACCTGGAGTATTCCACCATATTAGTGAGGGGCACCTGGAGTATTCCACCATATTAGTGAGGGGCACCTAGTGTCTTCCACCATATTAGTGAGGGGCACCTGGAGTATTCCACCATATTAATGAGGGGCACCTGGTGTCTTCCACCACATTAGTGAGGGGCACCTGGTGTCTTCCACCATATTAGTGAGGGGCACCTGGAGTATTCCACCATATTAATGAGGGGCACCTAGTGTCTTCCACCATATTAGTGAGGGGCACCTGGAGTATTCCACCACATTAGTGAGGGGCACCTGGAGTATTCCACCATATTAGTGAGGGGCACCTAGTGTCTTCCACCATATTAGTGAGGGGCACCTAGTGTCTTCCACCATATTAGTGAGGGGCACCTAGTGTCTTCCACCATATTAGTGAGGGGCACCTGGTGTCTTCCACCATATTAGTGAGGGGCACCTGGTGTCTTCCACCATATTAGTGAGGGGCACCTGGTGTCTTCCACCATATTAGTGAGGGGCACCTGGAGTATTCCACCACATTAGTGAGGGGCACCTGGTGTCTTCCGCCATATTAGTGAGGGGCACCTGGTGTCTAACACCACATTAGTGATGGGCACCTGGGATTTCCCACCACATTAGTGAGGGGCACCTGCTGTCTAACACCACATTAGTGATGGGCACCTGGTGTCTTCCACCACAGTAGTGAGGGGCACCTGGTGTCTTAACACCACATTAATGAGGGGTACCTGGTGTCTTCCACCACATTAGTGAGGGGCACCTGGTGTATTCCACCACATTAGTGAGGGGCACCTGGTGTCTAACACCACATTAGTGAGGGGCACCTGGTGGTGTCTAACACCACATTAGTGAGGGGCACCTGGTGGTGTCTAACACCACATTAGTGAGGGGCAGCTGGTGTCTTCCACCACATTAGTGCGGGACACATGTGGCCTTCCATCACATTAGTGAGGGGCACCTGGTGTCTAACACCACATTAGTGAGGGGCACCTGGGATTTTCCACCACATTAGTGAGGGGCACCTGGGATCTTCCACCACATTAGTGATGGGCACCTGGTGTCTTCCGCCACATTAGTGAGGGGCACCTCGTGTCTAACACCACAGTAGTGAGGGGCACCTCGTGTCTAACACCACATTAGTGAGGGGCACCTGGTGTCTTCCACCATATTAGCGAAGGGCACCTGGTGTCTAACACCACATTAATGATGGGCACCTGATGTCTTCCACCACATTAGTGTGGGGCACCTGATGACTTCCACCACATTAGTGAGGGGCACCTGGTGTCTAACACCACATTAGTGAGTGGCACCTGGTGTCTAACACCACATTAGTGAGGGACACCTGATGTCTAACACCACATTAGTTGAGGGGCACCTAGTGTCTTCCACCACATTAGTGAGGGGCACCTGGTTTCTAACACCACATTAGTGAGGGGCACCTGATGTCTTCCACTATATTAGTGAGGGGCACCTGGTGTCTTCCACCACATTAGTGAGGGGCACCTTATGACTTCCACCACATTAGTGAGGGGCACCTGGTGTCTAACACCACATTAGTGAGGGGCATCTGGTGTCTAACAGCACATTAGTGAGGGGCACCTGGTGGTGTATAACACCACATTAGTGAGGGGCACCGTGTGTCTTCCACCACATTAGTGAGGGACACCTGGTGTATTCCACCACATTAATGAGGGGCACCTGGTGTCTTCCACCACATTAGTGAGGGGCACCTGGTGTCTTCCACCACATTAGTGAGGGGCACCTGGTGTCTAACACCACATTAGTGATGGGCACCTGGTGTCTAACACCACATTAGTGAGGGGCACCTGATGTCGTCCACCACATTAGTGAGGGGCACCTTGTGTCTAACACCACATTAGTGAGGGGCACCTGGTGTCTTCCACCACAGTAGTGAGGGGCACCTGGTATCTTCCACCACAGTAGTGAGGGGCACCTGGTGTATTCCACCATATTAGTGAGGGGCACCTGCTGTCTTCCACCATATTAGTGAGGGGCACCTGGTGTCTTCCACCATATTAGTGAGTGGCACCTAGTGTCTTCCACCACATTAGTGAAGGGCACCTGGTGTCTTCCACCACATTAGTGAGGGGCACCTGGTGTCTTCCACCATATTAGTGAGGGGCACCTAGTGTCTTCCACCATATTAGTGAGGGGCACCTGGTGTCTTCCACCATATTAGTGAGGGGCACCTGGTGTCTTCCACCATATTAGTGAGGGGCACCTGGAGTATTCCACCATATTAGTGAGGGGCACCTGGTGTCTAACACCACAGTAGTGAGGGTCACCTGGGGCCTTCCACTACATTAGTGAGGGGCACCTGGGGCCTTCCACCACATTATTGAGGGGCACCTGGGGCCTTCCACCACATTAGTGAGGGGCACCTGGGGCCTTGCACCACATTAGTGAGGGGCACCTGGGGCCTTCCATCACATTAGTGAGGGGCACCTGGGGCCTTCCATCACATTAGTGAGGGGCACCTGGGGCCTTCCACCACATTAGTGAGGGGCACCTGGGGCCTTCCACCACATTAGTGAGGGGCACCTGGGGCCTTCCACCACATTAGTGAGGGGCACCTGGGGCCTTCCGTCACATTAGTGAGGGGCACCTGGGGCCTTCCACCACCATATTTGAAGCTGGAAGATCCAATGTGTATAGTGCAGATAGGTGAGGCGGGCAATCATGTATTTTGGTCTATTTGGCATTTCTTGTTTGTTAATAAAATTGAGAGAGCCGGACGAGAATGAAAATCTAACAAATATTAATATTAATGGCCTGAACGTACTTCAATGTCAAAATGTTCAGCCAATGTTGATATGGGTTAATCTATATACTGTTGACATATATTGGTTAATATAGGTGTATTTTCCCTTGTTCATGTTGGGACAGGTAGTTTGGAAGTATCAATACATTATATTATGGTGAAGGAGTCCTTTTAAGCAATGCGTTAAGACCTATTGAATTGTTTTCAATGAGATCATATCGGTATATACTGCATAATTTATAGAATTGTTGTATCCTAACGGTTTGTGTTTTGTAGTTCAGCACGTTTAACTAATGCTGTAAAAATTGATTTATACTATTGTTTGACAAAGTTTGAAAATAAATTGATTTATGCGATTGTTTGACAAAGTTTGGAAATAAATTGGCAAAAACAAAGTGTATATAGGATATTGTTTTACTTGAAGGTACTTGTAGCAGTTTATTATCTTTTTAATGGAGATACGGACATAATACCCCCTGTTTAATGGAGATACGGACATAATACCCCCTGTTTAATGGAGATACGGACATAATACCCCCTGTTTAATGGAGATACGGACATAATACCCCCTGTTTAATGGAGATACGGACATAATACCCCCTGTTTAATGGAGATACGGACATAATACCCCCTGTTTAATGGAGATACGGACATAATACCCCCTGTTTAATGGAGATACGGACATAATACCCCCTGTTTAATGGAGATACGGACATAATACCCCCTGTTTAATGGAGATACGGACATAATACCCCCTGTTTAATGGAGATACGGACATAATACCCCCTGTTTAATGGAGATACGGACATAATCCCCCCTGTTTAATGGAGATACAGACATAATACCCCCATGTGTCTTAACATAGGAGGACAAAATCCCCCCTGTTTAATGGAGATACGGACATAATACCCCCTGTTTAATGGAGATACGGACATAATACCCCCATGTGTCTTAACATAGGAGGACAAAATCCCCCCTGTTTAATGGAGATACGGACATAATACCCCCATGTGTCTTAACATAGGAGGACAAAATCCCCCCTGTTTAATGGAGATACGGACATAATACCCCCATGTGTCTTAACATAGGAGGACAAAATCCCCCCTGTTTAATGGAGATACGGACATAATACCCCCATGTGTCTTAACATAGGAGGACATAATACCCCCATGTGTCTTAACATAGGAGGACAAAATCCCCCCTGTTTAATGGAGATACGGACATAATACCCCCATGTGTCTTAACATAGGAGGACAAAATCCCCCCTGTTTAATGGAGATACGGACATAATACCCCCATGTGTCTTAACATAGGAGGACAAAATCCCCCCTGTTTAATGGAGATACGGACATAATACCCCCATGTGTCTTAACATAGGAGGACAAAATCCCCCCTGTTTAATGGAGATACGGACATAATACCCCCATGTGTCTTAACATAGGAGGACAAAATCCCCCCTGTTTAATGGAGATACGGACATAATACCCCCATGTGTCTTAACATAGGAGGACAAAATCCCCCCTGTTTAGGGTTATGGTTAAGGTCATACCTTGAATCTGAATGGTTGTATTATGTAATACATGTTTTTATATAGGGAATTATGTGTTATACGTTTATTTATCGTCGCTACCGGTTGCCCATATGAGCTACGCCTCCTGAAGAGATTAGTCATTTTAGATTTTTAGAGGATAGTGCATGATACAGACAGAGACCCATTCCAGAGTCTCCTCTTGTTCTTTTACGTGCACGGTGTAAAGCACCGACACAAGACCTCAGTTAGGGTCAAACGGGGGATCTAACCTGCGATCCCTAGATAACAGTCTGACATGTTAACCACTGGACTACAGATCCGTCCGTCTGCCTGTGTCAAAAAACATGGGGGGGTATATCTATGTCCTACACTAATTTAAAGTAGCCTGTGCACTAAATGCAGAATTTAAACATTCAAATATTTTAATGACATTGTTGGCATGTTTCTTCTTTAGTTTTGGCAAAGTTACCACTTGTGTAATTGATTGTGGCTACATTTATGACCGTTTGCCCAAGCTTTAAAAGGAATAATCAGGTTTATTTAGAGTGCTTCAAATGTAGCTCCGCTAAAGCATAGGCGAACATATGGGTAGCGTGTAAATGGGTAATTCGCCAGATAATGTAGTTCAATATGTCTGGGTCCTACCAATTATTCTCGACACATCTTTGGTATAGAGCATACTTGCACAAACCTTTACTAAAATTTCTTTTAGCTCGATTGCGAAACATTATATTGATCACTCTCGAGACCTCATTCCTGATGGAATCCATCGCCACAAGGGAGAGAGAAGAGGCAACATTGAATTTAAATGCCTTGCCTAAGGGCACAATCCGGCTCCAGCGGGGCTCGAACTCCGGACCTTTTGCACCTGAAGCGAACGCGCATCCACTGCGCTATCACGACTTTACTAAACCATTACTAAGTTTGTTCAAATGAGGTAATTGGTGTAAAAAGGTCAACATAATGGAAAACCTTGCATGATCAATACAGCAAACAGCCATATTGAATTGCTCTATGAATGAATGAATGGTTTTCTAAGGTCATGTAGCGCGCATTAAAGTTATGTTTATTGTCGAGTGTATGAAATAAAATTCTATATAAGTATATGCATTATGTAAAAATTAATACTAAGAAGTTATAAAGACGTAATATTAATTACAGGTAATATATGAATGAATGATTACTACAAAGGCATGATTAACAATTGATATCACAGCTTATTATAAATTCCTATTGCCTTGATAAATGATATGATGGACTCTACTCTGATAGAGTCGAAGAGTGTTTTAATGTTGTCCACATTGTAGTACTGCAACCGGATTGGTTGAAGGTCAACACAGTGTATTAAGATATGCTCTATGGTACGGAGATGGGCAATGTCCAGGGTGTCGAGGATGGGGCTGGGGGATATGGTTTCAATGATAAATTGTTCTTGGAAAAGATGAAAACTTGTAATAGTCTGTAGTTGCTGTAATTAACCTATAGCTTAAGGAATAGCAGTGGCATGTAAGACGGGGGAGGGGAACAAGGCAATTCTCAATGAGGATAGCAACCAGATCATTATGAATTTTATACATAAGGGATAACCTATTGTCAATACGCAGGAGATCTAGTCTGCATAAATTGAGGGAATTGAGTATGACTGTAACCCTAGAGGTATGATAGAAGTCAGCCTTTATCCAACGGGCTGCTCTTCGCTGGACACCATCAACTTAGTCTATCAGCGTTTGGGTATGGGGCGACCAAATCTCGGAGCCATATTACAGCTGGGGTCTCACTAGAGTCTGGTAAGCCATGGACTTGATGTGTTGATTTGACCTGGATGTTTCTACGTATAATGTTTGGTTGGCTTTCTTTGCTGACCTATTTATATGAGCGTCCCACGACAGGTTATTTGAGATATCCATGCCAAGGTATATGGCTGAGGTAACAGACTCAAGTAAAAGACAGGGTGAAGGAAGTCGTGATAGCGCAGTGGTAGCATGTTCGCTACAGGTGTGAATAGCCCAGAGTTTGTATCCCCGCTGAAGCCCTTAGGCAAGGCATTTAAATTTCACATGCCTCTTCACTTTCTCCCTCGTGGCGATGGATTCCATCAGGAACGAGGTCTCGAGAGTGATTAATATAAATTGTAAGAACTTTTTTCGCAATCGAGCTAAAATAAAATAAATCAATAACTACCTTTCATTTTGTACTTGGAAAATCTTGTACAAAGTGTTGGGTGTTTCTCTGTACCAATCAACACATCACATTCGAAGTCGTGATTGCGCGTTTGCTTCAGGTGCGAATGGTCTGGAGTTCGAGCCCCACTGGAGCCGTTATGATTGTGCCCTTAGGCAAGGCATTTAAATTCTACGTTGCCTCTTCTCTCTCCCTCGTGGCGATGGATTCCATCAGGAATGAGGTCTCGAGAGTGATTTATATAAGTTGAAATAACTTGTTTCGCAATTGAGCTAAAATAAATTTGTATAAACTAACACATCACATTCATACAATACACAATTAACCCTTTCAACCCTACAGACCTCTAAATAGGCTTACAAAAAGTGTAGATCCCGATGAGCCGGTTCATGATGAGCCATCTCGTCAGAATCTGCACTTTTTGCCAGTAATGTTACTATTTTTAGACATAATTACCCATTTTGATAATGTCCATGTCAGTTGGTGTTGAATGGGTTATGTTATTCCATCTTAGCAAAGCTGTTTAACCCCTATCGTGTCATTAGGAAGTTAAGAACCGATTTTATTATTTTTGGGTGTGTCTGTGTGTATGTCCGTCTTGTGTGTGGACAGGATAGCTCATAAAGTTGTGGATGGATTTTGATCAAATGTTGTGGATATGTAGAGGGGTTGGTGTGGGAGGAAGTGATTAGATTTTCGGTGAAATCGGCCTGAGGTCATGCAGGTCAGCAAACTATCCACTCCTATTGACTTGTATTGTAAAATAAGTCTGTGGTCGAGTGGTTAAGGTCGCTGACTTGTATACCACTGTAAACTATCATCACTGATGGTCACGGGTTCGAGCCCCGCTCCGACCGTGTCTCATTTATATGAAAAAGTTGGCAGTTTCTTACTGAGGTTGGTGCACCCAAGTACTGGTTAACTGCTGGAGCCTGCCCAGGAAAGGTGTTGTTAGGTAAACTGCCCGTCAGCGATATGGCACGAAATGGTGCTGATGCAGGCGTAAAACCCAAAATATAACATAACATAACTATTGTAAAATAATATCTACATGTATACTTGCATGTAACTTGCAAAACGAAGCAAGATAGATGTATACATGTAGTAGAACATCTATAGAACATCTATAGGACACCTTGTATGACCTTTCAAAGAAGTCATGCCCCATAACCATGAGGTTGACCGTTCAAGGTCAAAATTAATGAAGGTCGTGTTAAATCCGGCATTTGTTATTGTGTCAAAACTAAAGCAGGTTTTTTCTCTTGTTGATGTTCCATGGCCTGGCCAATACACAACATCAGATAGAGACAATAATTACTGTTCATTATCAATGAGTAGAATGTTCTCTAAACTCTTGCAGCTTGACAAAAGACTCCCCATTTCACACTCAAACTGACATGTTCTCGTTAGTTATTTTTTGAATGCCCCACACATGAACTACTCAATGCATATAGTGCTTGTATAAGCCCAATAACTGTAATTTGAACAAGCTTGTCTCCTTGCATATAAAGTAATACAACTTCCAAAGTATTTATTTTCAGGTTCGATCCCCCGTCTGACCATAATAATATTAACAGTCTGTCCTTTAAACTGACGGTCTCGTGTCGGTGCACGTAAAAGAACCAGAGGAGACTCTGGAATGGCTCTGTGTATCATTGCACTATCCTCCAAATTCTAAAATGACTAATCTCTACAGGAGGCCTCGCTCATATGGGGAAATGGTAGTGACGATAAATAAACGTAGAACACACACGGTATAAGTCAAGCCCAATAACTGTGAAATTTGAACAAGCATGTCTCCTTGCATAAAAAGTAATACAACAAAAGTATTTATTTTCAGGTTCGATCCCCCGTCTGACCCTAATGATAATAACAGTCTTTCGGATGAGACTTTAATCCGACTGTCTCGTGTCGGTGTATGTAAAAGAACCAGAGGAGACTCTGGAATGGCTCTCTGTCTGTATCATTGCACTATCCTCTAAATTACTAATCTCTGCAGGAGGAGAATTTTCTTGTGTTGCATTTTGAATACTAGTAGTTGAGTTTCCTGCTATTGTTGCATGCATGATTGTCTCACTGTATTCACTAATACTGTTCAATATTACACATTGACATTACACCATTTCCTATATATATTGCAGAATAAAGTGGAGAATGGAGAGAAGAGACCGTGACTGTCATTCCGGATCTACATGTAGACCGATGATAAGTTGAATAGGGAATATGGGTGGAACACAGCTACTTCAGCATTATTATAAACTGCTGGTGCTAAGGAATAATGTTTATAAATGGATATGATATGTAGACAGCTTACTAGTTAGTAAATGTGAGTTATGGCTGATTCATTAGATGAAGTCATTAAAGTTACCAAACTTTTGGGCTTTGATTATTCCAAATTTGCAAACACAAAATTGTCTGCCGAAAAAAGAAAATGCTCAGGTGAAACCAATAAAATGAGAAAGAAGAAAATTTTGGTCAGCCCTGTTAGAGCTTATCATCCGGCAGATGCGAGTGTCGGAAAGGCAACCACAAGAAGTAGATCAGTAGTAGAAAATGTAATTGTAAAACCACAAGGTGCAGACAATACAAGAAATCCGAACCGACCAATATTGCATAAGGGTAATACAAAGTTAAAAGATGCAGAAGCGACATCCAGCAGATGTGGACAAACATCGAAAAATGGAGGTATGCCTTACAATAGTGGAAGAAAATCTGTGGATCCAAATAAACTCGCTATTGCTCAGTTTAGAAAGCCGAAAAGTGAAACAAAAGATAAAAGATCTGTCCCAGAAGGAAATTGTAAAAGAGAAATAAATAGCAAAAAGTCAAGTGACACGACAAACTTTAAGAGTCCAGCTAAAGAGAAGCCACTGGTGGAAATTAAGAGAAGATTGGATTTTGAAAAAACTGATGAATTTGGAGATGAAGCTAAACCTTTGCCAAGTGGATTAGATTTTACTGATAAAATAGCAGCATTGAGATCCTTGATACATACAGAGCGAGAATCAATGGATATAACAGATAGACGAGCTTATTATGATGAATACAGATCAAAGCCGAGGAAGGTCTTGGTGTCACGCAGTGATTCTCTGAAAGAAAATCTAGACCACATCAGTGTCAAAAACACTGCTTCCGAAAATGATAAGGTGAGAGATAATAAGATGAACAAGAAATCAGTTTGTGATAGGCAAAGAAAAGTGCAAAGTGCTGATTTATTCAAGCATAGAAAATTAGGTGGTAGAATGTCTGTCATGGATATGCAAGTACTGAAAGAAAGATTAGAAGAGAAACATGCAAATAATAGAGAACAAATAGATGAAAGTACTGGGGAAACAATGAAATTTGACACTGTTAATGCTAAACATGATGTATTAGATAAATATGTAGCAGTTGATAAATCATTGTTACATGCAACTAAGGGTAGAAAAATTATAGCAGCAGCTTCTAGAAATTTAGTAGAGGGGGATAGCAGGCCAAGTTCAAGATGTGAATCAAAAGAAACTCAGACAAACCAATTAAATATGTCAATAAGAAGTGTTCAGAGTAATGTTCCTTTTTATGAACCAAGAGGAAGGGTGATGAGTGCTCCTGTGTTAAATGTCAGAAGCAAGGATACAAATTTATGTTGCATAGATGCTAGTGTTAATGGTTCAAAGATGGAATTTGGTTCCACTTCTAAAGATTATAGGCATACTGATGCATATAATGTTGGAACAAGTTTAACACCAGAAAAGTCAAAGAGTGGGAGTCGGGTTAATGATTGTGAAAATAAACAATTTGAGAAATATGATGAAATTTTAAGCAGGAAAAAAACGACTTCAGAAAATACTACGCGAAAAGTGGATCCTGGAAATCATAGACCAAGTTCTAGGAATAGTAGGAACAAAGCAGAATCGGATACTTACTCCAGTTTAGTGAAGAAGTACAGAATTTCTGAAAATCAAACAACGGATAATAATGCAGGTGTTGGCGATGGAATTGTTAATGGGAAGCATGATGCAATGTTTGTTAGAACCCAAAAAAGTGATAGAAAAGTTAGAGAGTGGATTGAAAACCAAGAGAAAATGTTAGTAGAGAAAAATGATAATTTGAAGAGTTATAGTTCTGAACCAATGGAAGAGCCGATTGTGAGCAAAAGTGTAACAGCTTGTTCATCAGTGAAAATACATCAACGTCCATCAGGAAGCTACGACAAAATCCCAGTCAAACGCGAGAAACCAAAGAAAGAAAAATATCATACCTTGAACTCCATACCTGCGTCTGGAATAATACAACCACATGCAGAAGGTATAGCAGATAGACTGGAGCATATAACGGTGGCACTAGTAAATCAGCAACATGAACTGGAAATACCTGTGAAAGATATACAATTTGTCGGTGATACTCATGTGGACTCCCTGGTGGTCAGAGATTCACATGTCAATCTTGTAGACAACTGGGACACAGCCAGCACAGAGTAAGTATTTGTATATTAAATCAGTCTAACAAAAGAGGTAAACTGTAATACACCTCCCGAGATACCTCCACTGTAATACAGCATCTGGTCCCCACCCCCTGAGTGTAATAATACATTGAATTGTCATTCAGCTGTAAGAAATTGACTAAATTTGAAACTGACTTGTCTGCCCGATTATGGTTACTACACTCACTCCTCATACTACCTGGGTTCGATCCTCTGTCTTGGAAGTATGTGTGATGGTTACGCTGGTTGCAACAAACTCGTGCCTGATCATTCTGGTTTTCTCAAAGTTACAAGGGGACCCCAATGTCAGCTGCCTTCCGACACACCTGGTGCTGTCAAACAATACTATTTTTTATAAGAAGGTTGAGAAATGATACATCTCTGCTCAAATGTTCATGGCATGCAAGTTGTTTTTCATCAGGAGTCTCGAGAGCGAGTAATCTATTGCTGTAAGAACTTGGTTTGCAATCAAACTAAACGAAATTTGTATGTATTTATAAATGGGTATGGGCCATGTATTACTATGCACGCCCGTAGACACACTGAGGCACACCAAGGCAGCTGCCTCGGTTAAAATTTCCAAAGCAAAAAAATAATGAAAAATTAAATAAATAAAATGCAAAAATATATCCCTTTGCTGTATAAAATGTTGATTGCTGGAGAGCTGAAAGGTCAGTACATAATTATAGACCCCCTAGATTGCTTTGGTTGAAATTTTCCTCTGGCTACGGTACTGCTCTGTATTACCACTTGTCCTAGTTACATAATTTATAGTATTATATTAATTGTGTGATAAATTCAGATCGATATGTTAATTCATTGCTATTCATATTCTAGGGTGGCAACAGCTCCAAAGCGGACTAGGTACACTATTGAACACGCTAGGTGAAGGCTTGTTTTGTGTTTCATAAACATTGTTGGATGTTGCTAGCACATATATATGTTTATCTCACCAAATTTGAGCAATTGGCATATGTAGGTCATCCGGCTTCCTGCGTCTGGTAATCGTCCACAATTGATTCAAATGATATGTTCTTTCAAACTGCTTTATAAATTCATATGAAATTTGGTATGGACTAATAGATGAATAATAGGTAAATTCTATCTAATCTAAAATCTGTATATCAACCGTGCCTCCTGATCCACTAGATCAATTTTGATTAAACTCTACATGATTCGTAACGGAACCCAAAGATGGTGGCCATACAAATCTATATTTGATATTTGACTTCCACCAAAGTCGTTTAGTCATATTTGATTCATCTGGGTATGGAGAATCAAGGCAACTAGTAGATCCAATATAAAAATTGATCCGATCTGAAAGCTGACAATGCCACCCACCATTACGGCCATCTTCAAACTCTCTTTCTGAATCTCTGGATCAATTTGAGCCAAACAGCTAAGCTTTGCATTATCCGAATCACAAGATCGGAACAGTCTGTTTTTTTATTCCAATTTGTTTGATTATAATTTGACTTGAAATTTTACTTCTGCCACCATCTTAAGAATCTATTGTAAAGTTTCAACCAAAGTTAACATCTCTGGTCCATCCATTTCAATCGTCTTCTTGTGAATCTCGCCCCGCCTAAGATTCCTCCACTGTAATACACCCCAGTCTTCCTCCACTGTAATACACCTCCTTGTCTTCCTCCACTGTAATACACCTCCTGGTCTTCCTCCAATGTAATACACCTCCTGGTCTTCCTCCACTGTAATACACCTCCTGGTCTTCCTCCACTGTAATACACCTGGTCTTCCTCCACTGTAATACACCTCCTGGTCTTCCTCCACTGTAATACACCCCCAGTCTTCCTCCACTGTAATACACCTCCTGGTATTCCTCCACTGTAATACACCTCCTTGTCTTCCTCCACTGTAATACACCCCCAGTCTTCCTCCACTGTAATACCCCTCCTGGTCTTCCTCCACTGTAATACACCTCCTAGTGTTCCTCCACTGTAATACACCTCCTTGTCTTCCTCCACTGTAATACACCCCCAGTCTTCCTCCACTGTAATACACCTCCTGGTCTTCCTCCACTGTAATACACCTCCAGTCTTCCTCCACTGTAATACACCTCCTGATCTTCCTCCACTGTCAAACACACCCAGTCTTCCTCCACAGTAATACACCTCCAGTCTTCCTCCACTGTAATACACCTCCTTGTCTTCCTCCACTGTAATACACATCCTGGTCTTCCTCCACTGTCAAACACACCCAGTATTCCTCCACAGTAATACACCTCCAGTCTTCCTCCACTGTAATACACCTCCTGGTCTTCCTCCACTGTAATACACCTCCTGGTCTTCCTCCACTGTAATACACCTCCAGTCTTCCTCCACTGTAATACACCTCCTGGTCTTCCTCCACTGTAATACACATCCTGATCTTCCTCCACTGTAATACACCTCCTGGTCTTCCTTCACTGTAATACACCTCCTGGTATTCCTCCACTGTAATACACCTCCTGGTCTTCCTTCACTGTAATACACACCCAGTCTTCCTCCACTGTAATACACCTCCTGGTCTTCCTCCACTGTAATACACCTCCTTGTCTTCCTCCACTGTAATACACCTCCTGGTCTTCCTCCACTGTAATACACATCCAGTCTTCCTCCACTGTAATACACCTCCTGGTCTTCCTCCACTGTAATACACCTCCTGGTCTTCCTCCACTGTAATACACCTCCTGGTATTCCTCCACTGTAATACACATCCTTGTCTTCCTCCACTGTAATACACCTCCAGTCATCCTCCACTGTAATACACCTCCTGGTCTTCCTCCACTGTAATACACCTCCTTGTCTTCCTCCACTGTAATACACCTCCTGGTATTCCTCCACTGTAATACACCTCCTTGTCTTCCTTCACTGTAATACACCTCCAGTCTTCCTCCACTGTAATACACCTCCTGGTCTTCCTCCACTGTAATACACCTCCTTGTCTTCCTCCACTGTAATACACCTCCTGGTCTTCCTCCACTGTAATACACCTCCAGTCTTCCTCCACTGTAATACACCTCCTGGTCTTCCTCCACTGTAATACACCTCCTGGTCTTCCTCCACTGTAATACACCTCCTGGTCGTCCTCCACTGTAATACACCTCCTGGTCTTCCTCCACTGTCAAACACACCCAGTATTCCTCCACAGTAATACACCTCCAGTCTTCCTCCACTGTAATACACCTCCTGGTCTTCCTCCACTGTAATACACCTCCTGGTCTTCCTCCACTGTAATACACCTCCTGGTCTTCCTCCACTGTAATACACATCCTTGTCTTCCTCCACTGTAATACACATCCTGATCTTCCTCCACTGTAATACACCTCCTGGTCTTCCTTCACTGTAATACACCTCCTGGTATTCCTCCACTGTAATACACCTCCTGGTCTTCCTTCACTGTAATACACACCCAGTCTTCCTCCACTGTAATACACCTCCTGGTCTTCCTCCACTGTAATACACCTCCTTGTCTTCCTCCACTGTAATACACCTCCTGGTCTTCCTCCACTGTAATACACATCCAGTCTTCCTCCACTGTAATACACCTCCTGGTCTTCCTCCACTGTAATACACCTCCTGGTCTTCCTCCACTGTAATACACCTCCTGGTATTCCTCCACTGTAATACACATCCTTGTCTTCCTCCACTGTAATACACCTCCAGTCATCCTCCACTGTAATACACCTCCTGGTCTTCCTCCACTGTAATACACCTCCTTGTCTTCCTCCACTGTAATACACCTCCTGGTATTCCTCCACTGTAATACACCTCCTTGTCTTCCTTCACTGTAATACACCTCCAGTCTTCCTCCACTGTAATACACCTCCTGGTCTTCCTCCACTGTAATACACCTCCTTGTCTTCCTCCACTGTAATACACCTCCTGGTCTTCCTCCACTGTAATACACCTCCAGTCTTCCTCCACTGTAATACACCTCCTGGTCTTCCTCCACTGTAATACACCTCCTGGTCTTCCTCCACTGTAATACACCTCCTGGTCGTCCTCCACTGTAATACACCTCCTGGTCTTCCTCCACTGTAATACACATCCAGTCTTCCTCCACTGTAATACACCTCCTGGTCTTCCTCCACTGTAATACACCTCCTGGTCTTCCTCCACTGTAATATACGTCTAGAGATAACTACACTGTGTTACACCTCTTGGGATTTGATCATAGAGTTGCACCTCTTGAGATTTGCTAATAGAGTAACACCTCTTGGGATTTGCTAATAGAGTAACACCTCTTGAGATTTGTTCATAGAGTTACACCTCTTGTGTATGTTCATAGAGTTACACCTCTTGGGATTTGTTCATAGAGTTACACCTCTTGTGTATGTTCATAGAGTTACACCTCTTGTGTATGTTCATAGAGTTACACCTCGTGTGTATGTTCATAGAGTTACACCTCTTGTGTATGTTCATAGAGTTACACCTCGTGTGTATGTTCATAGAGTTACACCTCTTGTGTATGTTCATAGAGTTACACCTCTTGTGTATGTTCATATAGTTATACCTCTTGGGATTTGTTCATAGAGTTACACCTCTTGGGATTTGTTCATAGAGTTGCACCTCTTGATATTTGCTAATAGAGTAACACCTCTTGGGATTTGTTCATAGAGTTACACCTCTTGTGTATGTTCATAGAATTACACCTCTTGTGTATGTTCATAGAGTTACACCTCTTGGGATTTGTTCATAGAGTTGCACCTCTTGGGATTTGTTCATAGAGTTACACCTCTTGGGATTTGTTCATAGAGTTGCACCTCTTGATATTTGCTAATAGAGTAACACCTCTTGGGATTTGTTCATAGAGTTACACCTCTTGTGTATGTTCATAGAATTACACCTCTTGTGTATGTTCATAGAGTTACACCTCTTGGGATTTGTTCATAGAGTTGCACCTCTTGGGATTTGTTCATAGAGTTACACCTCTTGGGATTTGTTCATAGAGTTGCACCTCTTGATATTTGCTAATAGAGTAACACCTCTTGGGATTTGTTCATAGAGTTACACCTCTTGGGATTTGTTCATAGAGTTACACCTCTTGAGATTTGTTCATAGAGTTACACCTCTTGGGATTTGTTCATAGAGTTACACCTCTTGGGATTTGTTCATAGAGTTACACCTCTTGGGATTTGTTCATAGAGTTGCACCTCTTGGGATTTGTTCATAGAGTTACACCTCTTGGGATTTGTTCATAGAGTTGCACCTCTTGATATTTGCTAATAGAGTAACACCTCTTGGGATTTGTTCATAGAGTTACACCTCTTGTGTATGTTCATAGAGTTACACCTCTTGGGATTTGTTCATAGAGTTACACCTCTTGGGATTTGTTCATAGAGTTACACCTCTTGGGATTTGTTCATAGAGTTGCACCTCTTGATATTTGCTAATAGAGTAACACCTCTTGGGATTTGTTCATAGAGTTACACCTCTTGGGATTTGTTCATAGAGTTACACCTCTTGAGATTTGTTTATAGAGTTACACCTCTTGGGATTTGTTCATAGAGTTACACCTCTTGGGATTTGTTCATAGAGTTACACCTCTTGGGATTTGTTCATAGAGTAACACCTCTTGGGATTTGTTCACTGTGTTACCCTTTCAAGGATTCAAGGACTGTATTACAGGTCATTAGAGTCCTTGGATATAGTGAATCCTGTTGGAATGAATTGACTGGACTCATGATAGTGCAGTGGTAGCATGATCGCTTCAGGTGCGAATGGCCCAGAGTTCGCTCCCCACTGGAGCCATTACGATTGTGCCCTTAGGCAAAGTTAGCAAGGCATTTAAATTCCACATATCTCTTCTCTCTCCCTCGTGGTGATGGATTCTATCAGAAGTGAAGAAACCCCAAATTTTGAAATTCCAGTATGGAGGCGATACTTAATTCTGAAAGTGAAAATACCCTCACCCGTTAACATGTAAATTGGGATCATTTTACCAACAAGGCATTTAACCCATTTCATTCTGGATACATTTAAAGGTTTTTGCAAACAACATAGATCCAGATCAGCCGCAGCGTGACACTGCATGCTGATCAGGATCTATGTTGTTTGCTACATAGCCAAGTGTCTTAGCAAGATCATCTGTATAGCAAACAGCATAGAGCCTGATATACAAACGACAGCCATTTAGCTATCATGCAGTGGATAAGTAGTCGCCATATCTATCCCACCTCCATAGATATTACTAGGACTACATGAGATTCTGGCCTTTATTATGAACATTGATTTGGCTACTACAGTGTCAATGTATGTCATATTGGTAATGGCGTCAAGAGGTGCTTCTGTGAGGGAAAGGGTTAACTAGCTGGCAGCTCACCAACCGGCCATATCAGAATGAACCCCTAATTATGCAGTATAGAGTAATTTACCTGGTGTTCAACCACTACTGGCTGAACATGTTAAGATTTATCCATTAGTTTGGACCGCCTAATTTACAGTTTATTTGATTGATGTCATTTACAGTGAAACACATTCCCAATATAGAACCAGACTTGCAGCATTCATAAACAGAGAGGTTTACTATTAACCCATTTCATTCTGGATACATTTAACGGCTTTTGCAAAAACATAGATCCAGATCAGCCGCAGCGTGACGCTGCGTGCTGATCAGGATCTATGTTGTTTGCTACATAGCCAAGTGTCTTAGCAAGATCATCTGAATAGCAAACAGAATAGAGCCCGATCAGACAGCATGTTCCATGGCAGCTGATCTGACTCTTATGTTCTTTGCAAATACTGTTTGAATGGTATCCAGAATCAAATGGGTTAAAGATGTATTATAGTTATTTTTGCATATTCTGTCGATTTTTTGCTCGATCGCCGCTTGCATGCCAGTACATGTAAAAGGGAAATGGCATTATGGCATTCTATGCATTCCTCCCTAAATTTTATGAATGACTGCAGCAAACACTGGATTCTATTTATTTGATTAATTCAACCAGCAAAATTTAATGTCGCCAATGAGATCAATAAAGCGATTGTTGTAGAATAGAATGTTTAATTCTACGATTATTCAATATTGGTATTGTTGATGTATTGGTTGTGGTGAGGCCACTCTTAGATTATTGCTAGATTATCAATCACATTTTGCTGAGATATAACTAGGGATTATCTAGTGATCCTATAGCAGCCTGAAATCACCAGCACAATTACCCACTGGATTAACCCATAACCTGCCGAATAAATTGGATGGAATGTGCAAACAACAAAGATCCAGATCGGCAACCATAATAGAGTCTGATAGAATGTGCCGTCTGATCAGGCTCTATGCTGTTTGCAAAACCAACTTTAGTCGTGATTAGCAGGTTACGGGTTAATGTTTTATTTCATCCAATCTAATGTTCTCCTTTCAAGGTAATGAGGAAAGTTATATAGTAATTAAGTTATCCGTCGTCAGGGCATAAGAATGGGTATATAATGGGTACCAGTAACATACCAATACAGTGCCTAGTGCTTTCGTGGTAGTGCTCCTGTTATATTTTCGTTTGTTAGAGAATTTTAGCAAAGCAAATACCCAATATAACCCCATTCGTAGGAATGTCTGTACAACAAATACCCAATATAAACCCATTCGTAGGAATGTCTGTACAAACAAATACCCAATATAAACCCATTCGTAGGAATGTCTGTACAAACAAATACCCAATATAAACCCATTCATAGGAATGTCTGTACAAACAAATACCCAATATAAACCCATTTATAGGAATGTCTGTCTGTACAAACAAATACCCAATATAAACCCATTTATAGGAATGTCTGTCTGTACAACCAAATACCCAATATAAACCCATTCATAGGAATGTCTGTCTGTACAACCAAATACCCAATATAAACCCATTCGTAGGAATGTCTGTCTGTACAACCAAATACCCAATATAAACCCATTCGTAGGAATGTCTGTCTGTACAAACAAATACCCAATATAAACCCATTTATAGGAATGTCTGTACAACAAAATACCCAATATAAACCCATGCGTAGGAATGTCTGTCTGTACAACCAAATACCCAATATAAACCCATTTATAGGAATGTCTGTCTGTACAAACAAATACCCAATATAAACCCATTTATAGGAATGTCTGTACAACCAAATACCCAATATAAACCCATTCATAGGAATGTCTGTACAACCAAATACCCAATATAAACCCATGCGTAGGAATGTCTGTCTGTACAACCAAATACCCAATATAAACCCATTCGTAGGAATGTCTGTCTGTACAACCAAATACCC
Source organism: Archivesica marissinica (assembly GCA_014843695.1). Classification (NCBI taxonomy): domain Eukaryota; kingdom Metazoa; phylum Mollusca; class Bivalvia; order Venerida; family Vesicomyidae; genus Archivesica; species Archivesica marissinica. The sequence goes on from CM026401.1 coordinate 31,558,603, forward strand.
AATATAAACCCATTTATAGGAATGTCTGTCTGTACAACCAAATACCCAATATAAACCCATTTATAGGAATGTCTGTCTGTACAACCAAATACCCAATATAAACCCATTCGTAGGAATGTCTGTCTGTACAAACAAATACCCAATATAAACCCATTCGTAGGAATGTCTGTCTGTACAACCAAATACCCAATATAAACCCATTTGTAGGAATGTCTGTCTGTACAACCAAATACCCAATATAAACCCATTTGTAGGAATGTCTGTCTGTACAAACAAATACCCAATATAAACCCATTTGTAGGAATGTCTGTCTGTACAAACAAATACCCAATATAAACCCATTCGTAGGAATGTCTGTCTGTACAAACAAATACCCAATATAAACCCATTCGTAGGAATGTCTGTCTGTACAAACAAATACCCAATATAAACCCATTTGTAGGAATGTCTGTACAAACAAATACCCAATATAAACCCATTCATAGGAATGTCTGTCTGTACAAACAAATGAGTACTTGGATATAGTACAAGTCTCGTGGGCTTTCAAAGTCCACTCTACCCGCAGACTTTTCAAAGTGCACTCTACCCCACATTGCACTCTCCCGCATTGCACTCTACCCCGCATTGCACTCTACCCCGCATGTATATGTGACTTCAGTAGTCACATTTTTTCTGTTTACGAAGAAGAAATAAAAATACTAAAACTGCAATATGAATCGAGGTCCAAGGATGTTAAATGGCTAAATTATGATGAATAATACCCACCACAACCCCACCCCCACGTAGATCTTAGCCTATGCATGATACCCACCACAACCCCCACCCCACGTAGATCTTAGGCTATGCATGATACCCATCACAACCCCCACCCCAC
>CM026401.1:31560476-31591168 GCA_014843695.1 Archivesica marissinica
ATGAATAATACCCACCACAACCCCACCCCCACGTAGATCTTAGCCTATGCATGATACCCACCACAACCCCCACCCCACGTAGATCTTAGGCTATGCATGATACCCATCACAACCCCCACCCCACGTAGATCTTAGCCTATGCATGATACCCACCACAACCCCCACCCCACGTAATCTTAGCCTATGCATGATACCACCACAACCCCACCCCCACGTAGATCTTAGCCTATGCATGATACTCACCACAACCCCCACCCCCACGTAGATCTTAGGCTATGCATGATACCCACCACAACCCCCACGTAGATCTAGGCTATGCATAATACCCACCACAACCCACCCCCACGTAGATCTTAGCCTATGCATGATACTCACCACAACCCCCACCCCCACGTAGATCTTAGCCTATGCATGATACCCACCACAACCCCACCCCCACGTAGATCTTAGCCTATGCATGATACCCACCACAACCCCCCCCCACGTAGATCTTAGCCTATGCATGATACCCACCACAACCCCACCCCCACGTAGATCTTAGGCTATGCATAATACCACCACAACCCCACACCCCTAGATCTTAGCCTATGCATGATACCCACCACAACCCCACCCCCACGTAGATCTTAGCCTATGCATGATACCCACCACAACCCCCACCCCCACGTAGATCTTAGCCTATGCATGATACCCACCCCAACCCCACCCCCACGTAGATCTTAGCCTATGCATGATACCCACCACAACCCCCACCCCCACGTAGATCTTAGCCTATGCATGATACTCACCACAACCCCCACCCCCACGTAGATCTTAGCCTATGCATGATACCCACACCCCAACCCCCACCCCCACGTAGATCTTAGGCTATGCATAATACCCACCACAACCCCCACGTAGATCTTAGCCTATGCATAATACTCACCACAACCCCCACCCCCACGTAGATCTTAGCCTATGCATGATACCCACCCAACCCCCACCCCCACGTAGATCTTAGGCTATGCATAATACCCACCACAACCCCACGTAGATCTTAGCCTATGCATAATACTCACCACAACCCCCACCCCCACGTAGATCTTAGCCTATGCATGATACCCACCACAACCCCCACCCCCACGTAGATCTTAGCCTATGCATGATTTTCAACCAAGCTCTACCCCTATCATGATCCGATCATTTGTACAGACAGAAATCCATTTTTAAATGATTCCATTTTGATTTCACTGAATGACATAGAATATTGATTCTCTCCAGGTAATTTGAATTTGATAGTATGGTTAAACATTTATCTAATCCAGTTTGAAAACACCGTTTATTGAACAGATCTATTTGTGTAGAAGGAAGGCCTCTTTAGAAGGTGGTATCATGCTTACAGATATAATCCTGTGAAAAAAAGTTGCAATAAATATTTATTAAATAAAAAATCCTGTTCAAAAAATGAAATTGCAGTGTATGCCATGTCCCATTTTTTCTGATAGCAATTTTAATAAAACATTCCAAAAGTAATGTCCGCACATTAATCCTTTGCCTGCTGAGTAAATAAAATCACATTTGCAAACAACATAGATCCAGATCAGCTGCGGCGTAACACCGCATCAAATCAGGTTATATTGTTGTTTGCTATTCAGCCAAGTGTTTTAGCTCCACTATCCAAATAGCAAACAGCATAGAGCCTGATCAGTCGGATCTGGCTCTATGCTTTTTTTTGCAAAAGTGATTTTATTTGCCGCTAGCGTACAAAGGGTTAATATCTTTGCTATAAGGATTTTATTTGCCACTAGCGTACAAAGGGTTAATATCTTTGCTATAAGGATTTTATTTGCCGTTAGCGTGCAAAGGGCTAATATCTTTGCTATAAGGATTTTATTTGCCGTTAGCGTGCAAAGGGCTAATATCTTTGCTATAAGGATTTTATTTGCCGCTAGCGTACAAAGGGCTAATATCTTTGCTATAAGGATTTTATTTGCCGTTAGCGTGCAAAGGGCTAATATCTTTGCTATACGGATTTTATTTGCCGTTAGCATGCAAAGGGCTAATATCTTTGCTATAAGGATTTGTTACAGAGAAACGAAGCTACGAAGAGAGTCTGGTCACGGGTTCGAGCCCCGCTCAGGCCGTGTCTCATTTATATGAAAAAGTTGGCAGTTTCTTACGGAGGTTAGTGCACCCAAGTACTGGTTAACCGCTGGAGCCTGCCCAGGAAAGGTGTTGTTAGGTAAACTGCCCGCCAGCGATATAGCCCAAAATGGTGCTGATGCAGGCGTAAAACCCGAAATATAACATAAAATATAACGAAGAGAGCTGATCGAAATAAGATCAAATATTTTTCGAGTGTAATGTACATTAAAAATATTGAAACGGGTGGATTTCATTGCTGTAAAGCTTGAGTAATATTGATTTTGTAATGCATACAATTGTATGATAGCAATGTTTTGGGAAATTATGACAATCAGTTTGAACAGGAATATATCTTAAACTGTCATGATCTAAAAATAATTCGTGTCACTTCAAGAATCTCTTTATCAGAAAATGAATATAAAAATGAAAGTGTAATCTATCTTTATTCCACTAAAATAAATTACAAAATTCTCATTCTAGAGGGCGACTTAGGCCAAATAATCGCCCTAGGGACCCTGACTTCACCCCTTATGGGCCTGGGCCTCACTTCTCCCTAAAATAAAAGTCTTTTTTTTTTTTTTTTTTTTTTACAATTTTCATACAAGATTTTGTCCAGTAAGATACACTGGCCCATTATAAAGCACTCCTTGTATTCGAATGTTGCATTTAATGGTCATACTGTGTATTTTAACCCTATTTTGCAGACATTTATTAAAGAACACCATTTAAGGACTCAATCACGCACTTCACGTGCTTTCTCACTTCTCCCAAAAAATCTGACCTAGAATGAACCCTGCCATTATTAAGTCACTCCAGGAAGACTACAGAGCTACCCCTCTATATGACTCTATATGGAGCAGTATGTTAATTAATACACACTGTCGGCAATATGTGAGCTATCCGGCTATATGTGAGCTATCTGGCTATATGTGAGCTATCCCAGCTAGGTAGGAGCTACAAACCATATCTGCCTATAAGACGGTCTCGCCTATAAGACGACCCCCCTACTTTTGTCATGAAATATGTGGGTTTTGGCACACACTCGCATATAAGACGGGTTGATAAATACCATGTATAAATTGCATGTTTGGCCAGTGCATGACTGTAAGTTATCAGTGTCAGAGTGCTTTCTTTTCTAACTACGTAATTATGAATACCATCAATATTATACATTTAAAAATAAATTTTTATTTTTTTTCTAACTCACTTTTTGAGGACACTTTGAGGCTATAAGCTTGTGGTAAAAAACTCATCTTATAGGCTAGTATGCACGGTAGGTAGCCTGTGTGGATATAAGCTTACTCTGCTGAGAGATGAAGAACTTGTTTGCTTTTATGTTTTCCAACGAATGATTTGACGTTTCGCAGTGAAAGAAAATGCTCATTTTCACCATTTTGAAACAGTGGAAGATGATGTTTTCTTTCCCACTGTTTGTTTATATTCTTTGGTAGTGTTGTTAGCAGATACATCAATTACTGAACTTAGATGATTTAGGTGACATTGGATTAACTTCCTTGGCATTTGTATCCTCTGTGATATTCCAGCAGGTCTGCATGTTTGGGAATTTATATTATATGATATTCCAGCAGGTATGCATGTTTGGGAATTTATATTATATGATATTCCAGCAGGTATGCATGTTTAGGAATTTATATTATATGATATTCCAGCAGGTATGCATGTTTGGGAATTTATATTATATGATATTCCAGCAGGTATGCATGTTTGGGATTTTATATTATATGATATTCCAGCAGGTATGCATGTTTGGGAATTTATATTATATGATATTCCAGCAGGTATGCATGTTTAGGAATTTATATTATATGATATTCCAGCAGGTATGCATGTTTGGGAATTTATATTATATGATATTCCAGCAGGTATGCATGTTTGGGATTTTATATTATATGATATTCCAGCAGGTATGCATGTTTGGGAATTTATATTATATGATATTCCAGCAGGTATGCATGTTTGGGGAATTTATATTATATGATATTCCAGCAGGATGTTTGGGAATTTATATTATATGATATTCCAGCAGGTATGCATGTTTGGGAATTTATATTATATGATATTCCAGCAGCATGTTTGGGAATTTATATTATATGATATTCCAGCAGGATGTTTGGGAATTTATATTATATGATATTCCAGCAGGTATGCATGTTTGGGGAATTTATATTATATGATATTCCAGCAGCATGTTTGGGAATTTATATTATATGATATTCCAGCAGGATGTTTGGGAATTTATATTATATGATATTCCAGCAGGTATGCATGTTTGGGAATTTATATTGTATGATGTTCCAGCAGGAAAAATAGGAAATTAAATTCTGTAGAAATTCTTTTTTCATCGATTTAATGTCGCTTTAATGCCAAGCAATTGTGCAAAAAGGGCAAATTAGCTTTTAGAAATGATAATGATAAGTTACCAAAATAAACCTGTGAAAACATAATTACAATGTATGTTGATATTTCAGATCTTCTGTGTTCAGTCTGCCAATCTCTATACAATCGGGGGATTCCATTTCATCTACTTGCCAAGCTGTTAATTTGTTACGTAGACTTTACAATGTTGATGCAGAAACACGACAGAATTTGGTGCTTACGGTAAACATTAACTTACTATTTTGTGAATCAGTATTGCATTTATACCAGACCCTTTTCGCTCACCCGATCACTTCCGTGTTCGACCTTTGTCAGGCGTATGTCGCTATGAGGTGTGAACATATCTAAACAACATCAGCTTCCGATTTAATCCATTTGTTCTTGTATATTAATGTTACATCATGTAAATATTGATAAAATAAAATATGTTTAAACTAAACAACATCTCCCCCTGAACCACTGGTCCAATAATGTTGAAACTTCATAGCAATGATCATCTATTCATCCTCTTTCAAAATTGCTCAAATTAGGCCACTATGTCTTAAAGTTAGGTCACTAGGTCAAATGAGTGCCAAAAGTTCAAAAATCTTCTTCTTCGCCTTTGAAACCACTGTTAAAGCGAGAACAATGTCAACTAATGGTAGGAATGATGTCAAATTTAGCATGTGGCATCCTTACCCTATCAAATGTTACATAACTCTGCATGCATGTTAGCGGTGAAATTAACTGTCATAATTATATACCATGGACGTTGTAGCGAACAATTCTAATGAAATTCCATGACATATTTCCAGAGCTTTCAGTTAATATAAGAATAACAGATTCATGACTTGCCATCTGGTACAGTTATTTCAACTTATTTATAGCCTTTTTTACCCAGCATGCACAGAGTTAAATGAGGTCACATGTGACTGTTGTTTCATAATTTTCTCGGAATTATTTTAAACTTATGTCCTTGCTATTATTTTGCCTCGTAACAAATTTTACATACAACTTCAATTCTTAAAATGTGTTAAACAAATGCGTATGCATGCGATCGTTATGCTAGATGTTCTATATATTTCAACATTTCATGTGGATTTATGCCAGATACCCTTTTATTATAATAGTTCTCAAACTATACCTGCTATTTCAGGCAAAATGTTTTCGGCGTTGGTTTAACAATGTACTACATGCCAGGACAAGGAACCTCAAGATCAGCCAAGCTGCTAAGAGAGTCAGCCCCATCAGCTATGGTGTTATGCTTAGAAAGTAAGCTAACTCTATGCACACTATAATGTTTTATGTATCACATTATAAATGATTCCATGTAATTTATAAAATTGTATGTGCATTATATGCAACGTAAATAAAATTGTGTATAAGCATGCTCATGTGTACGTATGTACGCGCACACATTTGTATCTTTCCACTGTTTTGTGTCTAATTGCGCGTAAAGCGTGTTGTGTTGTGTGTGCACTTGTGCTGCATATCCAAACTTCAATTTAGCACCACAAGTTGAAAATATGATTTTTTTTATTATTTAAGTTTATTTAACGTCGGTACCGGTTTCCCATTTGAGCGACGGGCAGTTTACCTAACAACACCTTTCCTGGGCAGGCTCCAGTAGTTAACCAGTACTTGGTGCACCAACCTCCGTAAGAAACTGCCAACGTTTTCATATAAATGAGACACGGTCTGAGTGGGGCTCGAACCTGTGACCATCAGAGATGATAGGTTACAGTGGTATACAAGTCAGCGACCGTAACCACTCAACCACGGAGTTTGTTATGAGGGCAGTGTACCTAACAACACCTTTCCTGGACAGGCTCCAGACGTTAACCAGTTCTTGGTGCACTAACCTCCGTAAGAAACTACCAATTTTCTGATATAAATGAGACACGGCCTGAGCGTGGCTCAAACTCGTGACCAACAGTGATGATAGGTTACAGTGGTATACAAGTCAGCAACCGTAACCAATCGACCACGGAAGCGTTCACCTAGAATTCAAACTTTAGAACATTGCACTAGAAGTCACTAAATTCTGCTCTCAATATCTGGGCTGTACAGTTCAAAGGCTTGGGGAGACAAAGAAAAACACACTTCTACATGTATAATACACATACAAGCCAGCATTGTTAAATATTAAGTATATTAACCCTTTCCTTCATAGAGATTTAGGTTAATATACTATTATATCTCCATACAAATGACAGCCATTTAGCTATCATGCAGCGGTTAAGTAGTGGCCATATCTACCCCACCTACATAGATATTACTGGGACTACATGAGATTCTGGCCTTTATTATGAACATTGGTTTGGCTACTACATTGGCAATGTATGTCGTATTGGTAATGGCGTCAAGAGATGCTTCTATGAGGGAAATGGTTAAGTATATATAAGTTTGCTGTAATTGTAGGGGTCATCGTGTCAGAGTGGTTAAGGTAGTTGACTTCAAATTACTTGCCCCTAACTGCTGTAGGTTCGAATCTCTATCCAACGGGCTTATGGAAGGTCGGTGGTTCTATCCGGTTTCCAGTCCGTACCTGAAATACTGCTCGGGGGGGCACCAGGGTTCTTCCCCCACAAATAGTAGCTGGAGAGGCACCATATAACCTAAGCTGTCGGGGCGACTTTAAATAACCCCCCAAAAACAAAATTGTTGTTATGCTTGTAGGAGTGACACATACTACAGGACCAGGGTACTGTCTCAGTATCTCAATGCGTGGAAAGCAGCAAGCAGGAATGCCGGGCTTCATGGACAAGTTGTACTGCTACACCGGCGACATACACTACAGAAAGGGATGAATGCCTTCAAGTGGGCAATCAACAGGTCAAAGCTGCAGCAGGCCATTCTACAAGACAGAGTGAACACAATGTTGCTACACTCAATCTTTGCCAAGGTTCCAATTAACATCACACATTTATTTTACAATAACTGTATTAAGCAGCCACTTTCTGTGATTCCCTTGGCTGGCTGCTTAAGACAGGTTTGACTGTATTGTACAAATATAACAACAGATTTGGCTAGGGCTAGGAACTGTATGGTGGTGGGGTGGGCTAGGGAACTGTATGGTGGTGTGGGCTAGGGAACTGTATGGTGGTGGGGGCTAGGGAACTGTATGATGGTGTGGGCTAGGGAACTGTGTGGTGGTGTGGGCTAGGGAACTGTATGTTGGTGTGGGCTAGGGAACTGTATGATGGTGTGGGCTGGGGAACTGTGTGGTGGTGTGGGCTAGGGAACTGTATGATCGTGTGGGCTAGGGAACTGTATGGTGGTGTGGGCTAGGGAACTGTATGGTGGTGTGGGCTAGGGAGTTGTATGGTGGTGTGGGCTAGGGAGCTGTATGGTGGTGTGGACTAGGGAACTGTATGGTGGTGTGGACTAGGGAACTGTATGATGGTGTGGGCTAGGGAACTGTATGGTGGTGTGGGCTAGGGAACTGTATTGTGGTGAGGGCTAGGGAACTGTATGATGGTGTGGGCTAGGGAACTGTATGATGGTGGGGGCTAGTGAAATGTATGATGGTGTGGGCTATGGAACTGTATGGTGGTGGGGGCTAGGGAACTGTATGATGGTGTGGGCTAGGGAGCTGTATGATGGTGTGGGCTAGGGAACCGTATGGTGGTGTGGGTTAGGGAACTGTATGATGGTGTGGGCTAGGGAACTGTATGATGGTGTGGGTTAGGGAGCTGTATGGTGGTGGGGCTAGGGAACTGTATGGTGGTGTGGACTAGGGAACTGTATGGTGGTGTGGGCTAGGGAGCTGTATGATGGTGTGGGCTAGGGAACTGTATGGTGATGTGGACTAGGGAACTGTATGTTGGTGTAGACTAGGGAACTGTATGTTGGTGTAGACTAGGGAACTGTATGGTGGTGAGGGCTAGGGAACTGTATGGTGGTGTGGGTTAGGGAGCTGTATGATGGTGTGGGCTAGGGAGCTGTATGGTGGTGTGGGCTAGGGAGCTGTATGGTGGTGTGGGCTAGGGAACTGTATGGTGGTGTGGGCTAGGGAACTGTATGGTGGTGTGGGCTAGGGAGCTGTATGGTGGTGTGGGCTAGGGAACTGTATGGTGGTGTGGGCTAGGGAACTGTATGGTGGTGTGGGCTAGGGAACTGTATGGTGGTGTGGACTAGGGAACTGTATGTTGGTGTAGACTAGGGAGCTGTATGATGGTGTGGGCTAGGGAGCTGTATGATGGGGGATAGTGAACTGTATATTGGGGGCTAGGGAACTGTATGATGGGGTCTAGGGAGCTGTATGTTGGGGGCTAGGGAGCTGTATGATAGTGTGGGCTAGGGAGCTGTATGATGGGGGCTAGGGAGCTGTATGTTGATAGTAAGCTAATGAAGATATATATTGTGTACATATATTTTTTGTCCCTAAATCTTTGAATTTTGCTGGTTTCCCTACATGTAGTTAATAGTTTGAGTCTTATTTCAGTGGAAGTTTCGGACGTTGGAGAACAGACGTGTACGTCTACAGCAAGCATTCTACCGTTGGCGCCAGTTCACAAAGGAGGCCCAAAAGTGAGAATTTCATCTTATAATAGTCTTATACAAATTTATTTTCGCTCTGATTGCGAAACAAGTTATTACAACTTTAGTTGAAATCGCTCTCGAGACCTCATTCCTGATGGAATCCATCGCCATGAGGGAGAGAGAAGAGGCAATGCGGAATTTCAATGCCTTGCCTAAGGAAACGATGGTAACGACTACTGCTGGGCGCAAACTCTGGGTCTCTCATATCTTAAGCGAACACGTTACCACTGCACTTGGACATTATCCAGAAAACTGGGAAGAAATTGTTTAAATTAGACTAAAATTATACATGTTCCCCACCCCATTACATTCCTCATCATTACATTGCTGTATAATTTCATTCGATTATTAGTTAAAGCTCTGCCATTTAACACTTCGATATCAAAAACCCAAACATATTTGAAACTGTTGGCATAGGAACAATGTTTCCAAGCCCATCACTTTGTTAGAAAATGGCATTATATTTGATTATATTATGATATATACTGGACTCTAAATGGGAATCATGATGTATTGATAGATGGATCTGTAGTCCAGTGGTTAACACACTGGACTGGTAATCCAGGGATCGCAGGTTCGATCACCCGTCTGTCCTTAATAAAGTTAACTGTCTTTCAGATGGGACTTTAAACCAAGGTCTCATGTCGGTGATGTAAACTGTGCACGTAAAAGAACCAGAGGAGACTCTGGAATGGGTCTCTGTCTGTATCATTGCACTATCATCCAAAAATCTAAAATGACTAATTTCTTCAGGAGGCGTCGCTCATGTGGGTAACCGGTAGCGACGATAAATAAATGTAAAACACACATGATGATGTGGATGATGATGTGGATGATGATGATGTGGATGATGATGTAGATGATGATGTGAATGATGATGTGGATGATGATGTAGATGATGATGTGAATGGTGATGTGGATGATGATGATGATGTGGATGATGCTGTAGATGATGATGTAGATGATGATGTGGATGATGATGTAGATGATGATGTGGATGGTGATGTGGATGATGATGTAGATGATGATGTGGATGATGATGATGTGGATGATGATGATGTGGATGGTGATGTGGATGATGATGTAGATGATGATGTGAATGATGATGTGGATGATGATGATGATGTGGATGGTGATGTAGATGATGATGTGAATGATGATGTGGATGATGATGATGATGTGGATGATGATGTAGATGATGATGTGAATGATGATGTGGATGATGATGATGATGATGTGGATGATGATGTAGATGATGATGTGGATGATGATGTGGATGGTGATGTGGATGATGATGTAGATGATGATGTGAATGATGATGTGGATGATGATGTGAATGATGATGTGGTGGATGATGTAGATGATGATGTGAATGATGATGTGGATGATGATGTGGTGAATGATGATGTGGATGATGATGTGAATGATGATGTGGATGATGATGTGGATGATGATGTGAATGATGATGTGATGATGATGATGATGTGAATGATGATGTGGATGATGATGTGGATGATGATGATGATGATGATGTGGATGATGATGTGGATGATGATGTGGATGATGATGATGATGTGGATGATGATGATGATGATGTGGATGATGATGATGTGGATGATGATGTGGATGATGATGATGATGATGTGGATGATGATGTGGATGATGATGATGATGTGGATGATGATGTGGATGATGATGTGGATGATGATGATGATGTGGATGATGATGTGGATGATGATGTGGTGGATGATGATGTGGTGGATGATGATGTGGATGATGATGTGGATGATGATGTGGATGATGATGATGATGTGGATGATGATGATGTGAATGATGATGTAAATGATGATGTAAATGATGTGGATGATGATGTTGATGATGATGATGTGGATGATGATGTAGATGATGATGATGATGATGTGGTGGATGATGATGTGGTGGATGATGATGTGGATGATGATGTGGATGATGATGATGATGTGGATGATGATGTGAATGATGATGTGGATGATGATGTGAATGATGATGTGGATGATGATGTGGATGATGATGATGATGTGGATGATGATGTGGATGATGATGTGAATGATGATGTGGATGATGATGTGGATGATGATGTGGATGATGATGTGGATGATGATGATGATGATGTGGATGATGATGTGGATGATGATGATGATGATGTGGTGGATGATGATGTGGTGGATGATGATGTGGATGATGATGTGTATGATGATGATGTGGATGATGATGATGTGAATGATGATGTGAATGATGATGATGATGATGTGGATGATGATGATGTGGATGATGATGATGTGGATGATGATGATGTGGATGATGATGATGATGTGGATGATGATGTGGATGATGATGTGGATGATGATGTGGATGAAGATGATGATGATGTGGTGGATGATGATGTGGTGGATGTGGATGATGATGTGGATGATGATGATGTGGATGATGATGATGATGATGATGTGAATGATGATGATGATGTGGATGATGATGATGTGGATGATGATGTGGATGGTGATGTGGATGATGATGTGGATGATGATGTGAACAATAGGAATTTCTTCTCTCATATAGTTATGTACATTTCTTAAATTAATTGTAAAAATTTACTGATTATAGAACGTCCTTATGTAAGCGCAACATTCTTTACATAGGCGCAACATTCCTTACGTAGGTGCAACATTCCTTACGTAGGCGCAACGTTTCAAACATTCTTTCAAAAACATCTGTTTATGTGTGTCACAAGTTGCAACATTTTCCATTGGTAACATATCGATTTAAAAAAGGTTTAAACTGATTTATTTTACAACGATTGCGAAGCAAGTTTTAACAACTTATATTAATCGCTCTCGTTGGCACAGATGAAAGCGTATATGTGGTAATTCGTGTGGGAGTAAACTAGAGTACCTGGAGAAAACCCACCTGTCTGATCTGTTTTTTAGACTTTGTGGTATAGACCTCATAATATCAACTTCATATACGTTTTTTATGTCCGAGTGCCCCCTTTCGAGTGCCCCCTTTCGTGTGTCGCCAGTCATATATCCGTAAAGCCTGTTATCATTGCACAAAATCTACAAAGAATCTTGAGTATAGGCTGTTTATTTTAATGAATATTTTATTAGCATAAAAGGCCTTAACTGAAAAATCATATATGACTTATTTCCCTTGACTACTCTTTATTGGAAACTGGAAGTGTTTGATTCGTGTTATTTACTTTTCATTATAATGACTTTCTATGTTGCTCCAATTCGACAATATAGTTCTCCAAATTTGAGGCATTTTGACCAAAAAATTTCATTATTTTCGAACACTACATACATGTGTGAAAGTTTCCCGTTTATTACAGTAATTAACTATCTTAGCTAAAATTAATTGCGCTTGCGCACCTGTTGTATAATTTGGCAGATGCGGCGCTATATGAATATTATGGAAAAAAAGCTATCGACAATGAAAGTACACAAAAAATGGTGATGGTTAAGAATTGGTGTGTGCATAATGTGCTAATTGATTTCATTATGTTAAGATTGGAAGATTTACCCATCACCCCAATCCAGAGGTAATACTCAGACTTGCACAGTTTTCTCATTTGTTGTGTTATTGGTTCAGTTGCCATGTTGCAAACTAATAAAAAATGAATATGAATCCACCATTATACAAGTCCCAGTAAATGGTTTAAAATTGATAAAGAAAAGAGACACTTTCTGCCTTAGTAATCTTTTGACAAATGGGCCTAAATCAGAAACATGTACCGTAATTGGAAATAATATCACACCCGTCACTTGTTTGTACCTATTATCTTCATTGAATAAAAAGATATGTGTCTATGTCTTGACTCATCACTAATAACACAAAGTTACTAGAATTAAAATGTATTTAAAATATTTTGTTAATACAACACTTTCTTTTGGAAAATGTCATGGTGTTAGAGCCTCGGAATGTACCATGTCAAAATGGATTGAAGGTGCGCATCATACAAACGGAAATTTCTCTAATCTTGTAATTTCTGGCATCAGAAAGTATTTTCTTTCATTATTTGGATGAACTTTATACCTTGCATAATATAGAAAGGAACATGGTCTGTTGTGGAGAAATCAGTTGTCAAAGTAACATCAATCACATCTTCCGGATTGTTTATATTTCTAACTACACTTCCAAAAAACTGTCCGCCTCCGTGGTCGAGTGGTTAAGGTTGCTGACTTGTATACCGCTGTAACCTATCATCACTGATGGTCACGGGTTCGAGCCCCGCTCAGACCGTGTCTCATTTATATGAAAAAGTTGGCAGTTTCTTACGGAGGTTGGTGCACCCAAGTACTGGTTAACCGTTGGAGCCTGCCCAGGAAAGATGTTGTTAGGTAAACTGCCCGCCGGCGATCTAGCCCAAAATGGTGCTGATGCAGGCGTAAAACCCGAAATATACCATAATAACACTTCCAAAATGGTTGATAAACTATCTTTTCTTGACCATGAACCCAGCATTAACCCTTTGCACGCCGAGTAAATAAAATCACATTTGCGAACAACATAGATCCAGATCAGCCGCCACGTCTGATCAGGATCTATGTTGGTTGCTATTCAGTTCAAATATGTTAGCTCCACTATCTAAATAGTAAAGAGCATGGAGTCTGATCAGACGGCACAGAATGTGCCGTCTGATCTGGCTGTTTGCAAAAGTGATTTCATCTGCAGCTAGTGTGCAAAAGGTTAAAACATATTTGCTTCTTACTACAGTAGAAAAACAACTAAACTAAGGTATTCAGTGTGACACACGTTATTGTTTCCAATGAGAGACATCTCTAATTTTTTATTACCTCCCTTGGCAGATGAAGTCTGATATATTCCAAAATGTGAATAGGTCCTTTAAGTTAGACTCCTTTGTTTTTACTGTTGTTCCCTAACCAGATGTTGCGGTATGATAAATGTGATTTTATTAAAATCGTGTTAATTAACTGATAACATTCCTTTATACATTGTATATACTGTATGAGATCTGTCGAGCTATAGTAATTTAATACTCATAAAAAGCGATAGTGGAATAAAATTGCTAGCATGTTGTGCAAAGGAAACAACGATAAAAACAGAGGTAAACACTTAATAGGGCCTATCTACTTTTATGGAGTATTCAGGGGCAGTAACTGACCGATGTCTCTCATTATTGGATTTAGGCCCACATAGATCTGTATGTTATCTGTGAACCTAGTGAGCATAGCAGGACTATAATCAACCTATCACATAAACCAAGCCAAGGACATACAGACAAACCTGTCTTAAGCAACCAGTACAGGGAGTCACAGAATGTGACTGATTAGCACAGGTGGCTGCTTAATAGAGGTCAAATGTATAATAAAATAACATATTGGGAATCTGGAAACTGAATACAGGTTGGCTGCTTAATAGAGGTGACCACTAACACAGGTTTGACTGTATCTGTATGTTGAGATGCAACGATGCACCCGAAACTTGATCCGATCCGATTCATGAAGTGCTGATTCGAGTCTGCTAACTTTGTTTTATAAATAAATTCATCAAAGTAGTTTGAGTAATATCTTTATTTACTTCTTTCTCCCAAATACTGGCCACATTCGGCTTTGGCCATTTTGATATCTCAGATAAAGCTCAGTTTTAATGTGCATTGGATAGTGGCATTAACTCTCTGCATGCTAGCGCTGAAAATAACAGTCAAATATGTCATGGAATTTCATTATATGTTATGATTCGGGTTTTACGCCTGCATCAGCACCATTTTGGGCTATATCGCCGGCGGCCAGTTTACCTAACAACACCTTTCCTGGGCAGGCTCCAGCGGTTAACCAGTACTTGGGTGCACCAACCTCCATAAGAAACTGCCAACTTTTTCATATAAATGAGACACGGTCTGAGCGGGGCTCGAACCCGTGACCATCAGTGATGATAGGTTACAGTGGTATACAAGTCAGCGACCTTAACCACTCGACCACGGAGGCGGACCTTGGAATTTCATTAGATTTGTGTCATAACGAGTTTTCAGTTTCAAATAAGAAAATCGCATTAATGTTGTCTGCTACAATTATTTGAACTATTTATAACCTTTATTTTACCCAGCATGCTAAGAGTTAATACAGCCAATGTGATTACTGTTTTGTGTTTTCTGTTTGTATTCGGATTAATTCCGTTTTTATCACAGTTTGATAGAGAAAATAATTTTAAAGTATGCATTTGGAAGATCAAATCGAAAATGAAATGTCTTGAATCGTGAATCGAATCGGCGCTCAAGAATCTGAATCAAATTAAGTGAATCGAATCGATCTCTAGTATATGGTGGATTCTGCAAACACGCGAGGGTTTTGAAATTGTTGCAAATGTCTGATTCCTAAAAATCATCCGTTCTCGTGTCAAGAAGTGGCAGCTTCATTTGAAGAGAAAGTTTGATTTTTAAGAGTTTGAATTTTATGTGTTCATTTTTGTGAATGATTTAGTTTGTGTAATTATGGAACTGGTATGTACTATATGTGTTAACTGGTGTGCTACATGTTTCTTGTTGGAATGGTGTTGTTGAATGTTGAGATATTGTTACATGACTGAGGCCAAACTAAGATATTGTTACATGACTGAGGGCAAACTAAGATATTGTTACATGACTGAGGCCAAACTGAGATATTGTTACATGACTGAGGCCAAACTGAGATATTGTTACATGACTGAGGCCAAACTGAGATATTGTTACATGACTGAGGCCAAACTGAGATATTGTTACATGACTGAGGCCAAACTAAGATATTGTTACATGACAGGCCAAACTGAGATATTGATACATGACTGAGGCCAAACTAGGATATTGTTACATGACTGAGGTCAAACTAAGATATTGTTACATGACTGAGGCCAAACTGAGATATTGTTACATGACTGAGGCCAAACTAAGATATTGTTACATGACTGAGGCCAAATTAAGATATTGTTATATGACTGAAGCCAAACTGAGATAGTGTTACATGACTGAGGCCAAACTGAGATATTGTTACATGACTGAGGCCAAACTGAGATATTGTTACATGACTGAGGCCAAACTGAGATATTATTACAAATCTGGGGCCTGGCTAAGATATTGTTACATCAGCTGCTGGTAGAACTAAATCAGCTGCTTGTAGAACTAAATCAGCTGCTTGCAGAACTAAATCAGCTGCTGGTAGAACTAAATCAGCTGCTGGCAGAACTTACATCAGCTGCTGGTAGAACTAAATCAGCTGCTGGTAGAACTTACATCAGCTGCTGGTAGAACTAAATCAGCTGCTGGCAGAACTTACATCAGCTGCTGGTAGAACCAAATCAGCTGCTGGTAGAACTTACATCAGCTGCTTGTAGAACTTACATCAGCTGCTGGCAGAACTAACATCAGCTGCTGGCAGAACTTACATCAGCTGCTTGTAGAACTAAATCAGCTGCTGGTAGAACTAACATCAGCTGCTTGTAGAACTTACATCAGCTGCTGGCAGAACTAACATCAGCTGCTGGCAGAACTTACATCAGCTGCTTGTAGAACTAAATCAGCTGCTTGTAGAACTAAATCAGCTGCTGGCAGAACTAAATCAGCTGCTGGCAGAACTAAACCAGCTGCTGGCAGAAGCAACTACAACCTACATCATGTTCATATTAATTTTAAACATAATTGAAATTTGTTTTTTACATTTTGTCTGGTTATTTAATTTTGGTATTAATATATGGTAGCTTCCTTATGTATTCTTAAAAAGGGCTTAAAAGGGTACATCATTGATGTATACGGTATGTGCATTGTTGCTTGCAGGATTCGTATGTTGAGAAATCAAATCAATAATCGACTGAAGGAGAGAATATTTCTGGAATGGTACGAAACATACCAGACATGTCTAAAACAACACAAGGCAGATAAATATGCTAGGTGAGTTTAGCATGGATCAGTAGGCAGATAAATATGCTAGGTGAGTTTAGCATGGATCAGTAGGCAGATAAATATGCTAGGTGAGTTTATCATGGATCAGTAGGCAGATAAATATGCTAGGTGAGTTTAGCATGGATCAGTAGGCAGATAAATATGCTAGGTGAGTTTAGCATGGATCAGTAGGTAGATAAACAAGCTAGGTGAGTTTAGCATGGATCAGTAGGCAGATAAATATGCTAGGTGAGTTTAGCATGGATCAGTAGGCAGATAAATATGCTAGGTGAGTTTAGCATGGATCAGTAGGCAGATAAATATGCTAGGTGAGTTTAGCATGGATCAGTAGGCAGATAAATATGCTAGGTGAGTTTATCATGGATCAGTAGGCAGATAAATATGCTAGGTGAGTTTAGCATGGATCAGTAGGCAGATAAATATGCTAGGTGAGTTTAGCATGGATCAGTAGGCAGATAAACAAGCTAGGTGAGTTTAGCATGGATCAGTAGGTAGATAAACAAGCTAGGTGAGTTTAGCATGGATCAGTAGGTAGATAAACAAGCTAGGTGAGTTTAGCATGGATCAGTAGGTAGATAAACAAGCTAGGTGAGTTTAGCATGGATCAGTAGGCAGATAAATATGCTAGGTGAGTTTAGCATGGATCAGTAGGCAGATAAATATGATAGGTGCAGGGTTGGCAGGTTTCTTCCCTATAGGGAAAAAACCGTGGTTTGTTCCCGGTTTTTTCCGATACGGAAGAAATACGTTTCTTCCCTACTACTGGGAAGAAATGGAAGAAACCTCCTTGTTGTCAATTTGTTTAGTAATATATGCACAAAATATAGATAAAATGTATATATTATGATTAATATTGCTTCAACAATAACATCTGTTGATCAAGTCCAATTGACAGGTGTCAATTAGATTGTATAGTGAAGTCCCATAAGCTGGGTCACACCAACCAACCTGTTATAATTACTAGCTATTGTTATATGTTTCAAGGCATCCCATTGATTACATTTTCACTATATAACCAAGCGAGAGAAGTAATTTAAATTCAGAAACTGACAGTGCCTTTGCGTTAAACTGGGAACCATTATCACAAAGTTGACATTTATTTTTCTCATCAGTTCTATTTAAATCATAATGTATAGGGGTGGCAGACCTCGTGACACTATTTGGGAACACTTTGTTTCTGTGACAGTGGCTGGAAAAGAGTATGCTAGGTGCAAACTTTGTGAGAACCAGCAGCTTCCTAAAGCTTGCCGTCTAAAACTCCATTATGCGAAATGCAGTGCAGCATACCACTTACCAGCAGAAAAAGAGATCCTTGAGCAGCCTATGTCAGTAAAAAGACGGAGATCTCCATCTCCTCCACCAACCAAACGACAAGCTATCTCAATCCAACCAGACATGGATAGTTGTGTTGTGAAGACATCTCTAAACCAGAAAAATGCCATTGACTTGGAGATTGCCAAATTCTTCTACGCATGCAATATACCATTCAATGCCGCTGACCATCCACAGTACAAAAAGATGATGAGTACACTACGAGCAGTATATCAGCCACCTAACAGGAAGCAGATAGCCGGAAAACTCCTAGACACTGTGTATGATCAACTCCAGGAGGATATGAAGCATGTCATTGGCGGAAAAACTGCAATTATTGTACAAGACGGCTGGAGTAATTGCCACAACGAACCTATAATTGCAAGTTGCCTACTGGATATATGTCATAAACAGGGGACAATTGCAAGATGTTGTGTCAGGAGTCCATCAAAAAGGCAAGGAAAAACTACAACTGCACTGTATCTGGAGTATGTACTGACAATGCTAAGAACATGGAAAAAATGCGTGCTGCCTTACAAGAAGATGACCCAGACCTCACTGTGTATGGCTGCTCTGCCCACTGGCTCAACTTACTTGGGCTGGATCTAACTTCACAGTCAGTGATGAAGCATGTTGTGGAAGTACAGAAGTATTTTCGCAACCACCATAAGCCATGTGCTTGGCTGTCTGAGTGTGCCGAAAGTAAGAAACCACAGCTCCCTGGAGAAACACGATGGAAGTCTCAACTCACCTGTTTGGACAGCTATATTGCCAACAGAACCAGCTACATGAAGATTGTTCAGGACCATGAGGATGAGATTGACCAAACCATTGCCAAAAAGATACAGGATATCAATATCTATAGGAATTCCAAGGACATGGCAGAGCTGCTTCGCCCTGTAGCAACTGCTATTGATGCTTGCCAGGCAGACTACTCCTCTCTGGCATCAGCGTGCCATACATGGCTGTCTCTTCTGGATAATCCCAATCTTCAGTCACCAGCGCACAAGACCCTTGTCACAAAGCGGTTTAAGCAAGCAATCATACCAGAACACTTTACAGCTTACAAACTACATCCAGCATATCAGGGTGTTAAACTATCTGCTTGACAATTGGAGATTGTTAATGACTTTATTATGTCCAAGAGTCCTGCCTTCATCACTGAGCTGATTGCCTTTCAAGCCAAATCCACACCATACCCTGCTGCATTTTTCAATGAGGCAGCACTTCGGATGGATCCAGTTACCTGGTGGAAAGCAGCTAAATCCAGTGGTGTAAATTCTGACTTTGTAGACTTTGTGGTATGTCTTCTACAGGCACCAGCTTCCTCAGCGTCAGTAGAGTGTATATTTTCCAACTTTGGACAGATCCACAGTAAAATTAGGAACAGACTAGGAAATCAAACTGCAGGAAAGTTAGTGTTCTGTTTCCGGCTCCTGAGAGGTGATCTTGAGATTGATTATTAACTGCTGTTTTTTTACATGCTTATCTACCTGATGTGAAGACTGCTAATTGTGAGAACATTGTGCTAATGTATATATGTAAATATTATTCTCTTATAGTTGCTGACAGTGATGCAATAAAAATATCACACTTTATTCCCAGTTTCTTCCTAGTTTCTCCCATTTCTTCCGGGAAGAAAGGTGTTTCTTCCCTTTTTTCCCATGTTTCTTCCCACGGAAGGGAAGAAATACCTTTCTTCCCGGAAGAAAGCCAACCCTGGATAGGTGAGTTTAGCATGAATCAGTAGGCAGATAAATATGCTAGATAAGTTTAGCATGGATCAGTAGGCAGATACATATGATAGGTGAGTTTAGCATGGATCAGTAGGCAGATAAATATACTAGGTGAGTTTAGCATGGATCAGTAGGCAGATAAATATGCTAGGTGAGTTTAGCATGGATCAGTAGGCAGATAAATATGTTAGGTGAGTTTAGCATGGATCAGTAGGCAGATAAATATGCTAGGTGAGTTTATCATGGATCAGTAGGCAGATAAATATGCTAGGTGAGTTTAGCATGGATCAGTAGGCAGATAAATATGCTAGGTGAGTTTAGCATGGATCAGTAGGCAGATAAATATACTAGGTGAGTTTAGCATGGATCAGTAGGCAGATAAATATGCTAGGTGAGTTTAGCATGGATCAGTAGGCAGATAAATATGCTAGGTGAGTTTAGCATGGATCAGTAGGCAGATACATATGCTAGGTGAGATTAGCATGGATCAGTAGGCAGATAAATTTGCTAGATGAGTTTAGCATGGATCAGTAGGCAGATAAATATACTAGGTGAGTTTAGCATGGATCAGTAGGCAGATAAATATGCTAGGTGAGTTTAGCATGGATCAGTAGGCAGATAAATATGCTAGGTGAGTTTAGCATGGATCAGTAGGCAGATAAATATGCTAGGTGAGTTTAGCATGGATCAGTAGGCAGATAAACAAGCTAGGTGAGTTTAGCATGGATCAGTAGGCAGATAAATATACTAGGTGAGTTTAGCATGGATCAGTAGGCAGATAAATTTGCTAGATGAGTTTTGCATGGATCAGTAGGCAGATAAATATACTAGGTGAGTTTAGCATGGATCAGTAGGCAGATAAATATGCTAGGTGAGTTTAGCATGGATCAGTAGGCAGATAAATATACTAGGTGAGTTTAGCATGGATCAGTAGGCAGATAAATATGCTAGATGAGTTTAGCATGGATCAGTAGGCAGATAAATATACTAGGTGAGTTTAGCATGGATCAGTATGCAGATAAATATGCTAGGTGAGTTTAGCATGGATCAGTAGGCAGTTAAATATGCTAGGTGAGTTTAGCATGATGCAGTAGGTAGATAAATATTCTAGGTAAGTTTAGCATGGATCAGTAGGCAGATAAATATACTAGGTGAGTTTAGCATGGATCAGTAGGCAGATAAATATGCTAGGTGAGTTTAGCATGGATCAGTAGGCAGATACATATGCTAGGTGAGTTTAGCATGATGCAGTAGGTAGATAAATATGCTAGGTAAGTTTAGCATGGATCAGTAGGCAGATAAACAAGCTAGGTGAGTTTAGCATGGATCAGTAGGCAGATAAATATGCTAGGTGAGTTTAGCATGGATCAGTAGGCAGATACATATGCTAGGTGAGTTTAGCATGATGCAGTAGGTAGATACATATGCTAGGTAAGTTTAGCATGGATCAGTAGGCAGATAAACAAGCTAGGTGAGTTTAGCATGGTACAGTAGGTAAACAAAATGCTAGGTGAGTTTACTACTGTAGTATTTGTAGATACATGAACTAGAGACTAGAGAACTAGAGACTATAGACAGTCACATTTTGCACCATTAGGTGTGCTAGCTCTTGATTAGCTGTGACAGACACCTTGAGCAACAGAGTCTGGACTATACTTTGATTTACTGTGACAGTCACCTTGTGCACCAGAGTCTGGACTATACTTTGATTTACTGTGACAGTCACCTTGTGCACCAGAGTCTGGACTATACTTTGATTTACTGTGACAGTCACCTTGTGCACCAGAGTCTGGACTAGACCTTAATTTACTGTGACAGTCGCTTGGAGCACCAGAGTCTGGACTAGACTTTGATTTACTGTGACAGTCACTTGGTGCACCAGAGTCTGGTCTAGACTTTGATTTACTGTGACAGTCGCTTGGAGCACCAGAGTCTGGACTAGACTTTGATTTACTGTGACAGTCACTTGGAGCACCAGAGTCTGGACTAGACTTTAATTTACTGTGACAGTCACTTGGAGCACCAGAGTCTGGACTAGCACGATGATTTACTGTGACAATCACTTGGTGCACCAGAGTCTGGACTAGCGCGATGATTTACTGTGACAGTCACTTGGTGCACCAGAGTCTGGACTAGCGCGATGATTTACTGTGACAGTCACTTGGAGCACCAGAGTCTGGACTAGCGCGATGATTTACTGTGACAGTCACTTGGAGCACCAGAGTCTGGACTAGCGCGATGATTTACTGTGACAGTCACTTGGAGCACCAGAGTCTGGACTAGCACGATGATTTACTGTGACAGTCACTTGGAGCACCAGAGTCTGGACTAGCACGATGATTAGACGTGAATGCTGTTGTGTATGTTTCAGACAAGTATTGCTGTGCGAGGGTTTTGTTTCATGGAGATCTTACACAGCTGTATGTAGAGAGAAGAAGGCGCGACACGCCCTTGCTGTACAGTTGCTACAGAGTACATTACAGAGGACCATGTTCACAAACATGAAGCTACAGTATGCCAAGTACACTGTAGCTAAACAGTTCTACAGGTATGCAGTCATACCATAGTACTTCTAAAGCAATAGCAATGTGCAAATATAGTAAAGCGCTTGATGATTACTGTTTAAACTAATCTAGGCGGACTCTTTAGTTTATACAAATTTATTTTAGCTCGACTGCGAACAAGTTCTTACAACATTAGTGTTTAATCGCTCTCGAGACCTCATTCCAGATGGAGTTCATCGTCACAAGGGAGAGAGAAGAGGTAATTTGGAATTTTAAGTGCTTTGCCTAATGGCACAATTGTAATGGCTACAGCGTTGCACAAACTCTGGACATCTCACATCTGAAGGAATGCATTACCCCTGCGCTACCGCGATGTAGTTCTATTGTATTGAATATAAACTACAATCTAGTACTAGTACATGGGGTATATCAGGAATTAATAGTGAAACACAGGAGCCATTTATTGTGGCTTCAGGTGCGAATGGTCCGGAGTTCACTCCCCGTTAGAGCTGTTACGATTGTGCCCTTATTCAAGGCATTTATATTCCACATTGCCTCTTCTCTCCCTCGTGGCGATGGAGTGAGCTCTTGAGAGTGATTAATATAAGTTATTGGAACTTGTTTCGCAATCGAGCTAAAATAAATGTGTATAAATCAAAAACTTCAACATGTTTCTTTCTTTAAACCCTAAACCTCTAATATTGCTTTGAAGCTTCGCATAGCCATGGTAGGATTTTTAGTAAACATTGACTCATCTAACTAAACTTCAACATGTTTCTTTCTTTAAACCCTAAACCTCTAATATTGCTTTGAAGCTTCGCATAGCCATGGTAGGATTTTTAGTAAACATTGACTCATCTAACTAAACTTCAACATGTTTCTTTCTTTAAACCCTAAACCTCTAATATTGCTTTGAAGCTTCGCATAGCCATGGTAGGATTTTTAGTAAACATTGACTCATCTAACTAAACTTCAACATGTTTCTTTCTTTAAACCCTAAACCTCTAATATTGCTTTGAAGCTTTGCATAGCCATGGTAGGATTTTTAGTAAACATTGACTCATCTAACTAAACTTCAACATGTTTCTTTCTTTAAACCCTAAACCTCTAATATTGCTTTGAAGCTTCGCATAGCCATGGTAGGATTTTTAGTAAACATTGACTCATCTAACTAAACCTCAATATGTTTCTTTCTTTAAACCCTAAACCTCTAATATTGCTTTGAAGCTTCGCATAGCCATGGTAGGATTTTTAGTAAACATTGACTCATCTAACTAAACCTCAACATGTTTCTTTCTTTAAACCCTAAACCTCTATTATTGCTTTGAAGCTTCGCATAGCCATGGTAGGATTTTTAGTAAACATTGACTCATCTAACTAAACCTCAACATGATTCTTTCTTTAAACCCTAAACCTCTAATATTGCTTTGAAGCTTCGCATAGCCATGGTAGGATTTTTAGTAAACATTGACTCATCTAACTAAACCTCAATATGTTTCTTTCTTTAAACCCTAAACCTCTAATATTGCTTTGAAGCTTCGCATAGCCATGGTAGGATTTTTAGTAAACATTGACTCATCTAACTAAACCTCAACATGTTTCTTTCTTTAAACCCTAAACCTCTATTATTGCTTTGAAGCTTCGCATAGCCATGGTAGGATTTTTAGTAAACATTGACTCATCTAACTAAACCTCAACATGATTCTTTCTTTAAACCCTAAACCTCTAATATTGCTTTGAAGCTTCGCATAGCCATGGTAGGATTTTTAGTAAACATTGACTCATCTAACTAAACCTCAATATGTTTCTTTCTTTAAACCCTAAACCTCTAATATTGCTTTGAAGCTTCGCATAGCCATGGTAGGATTTTTAGTAAACATTGACTCATCTAACTAAACCTCAACATGTTTCTTTCTTTAAACCCTAAACCTCTATTATTGCTTTGAAGCTTCGCATAGCCATGGTAGGATTTTTAGTAAACATTGACTCATCTAACTAAACCTCAACATGATTCTTTCTTTAAACCCTAAACCTCTAATATTGCTTTGAAGCTTCGCATAGCCATGGTAGGATTTTTAGTAAACATTGACTCATCTAACTAAACCTCAACATGATTCTTTCTCTAAAGTTCTAATATTGCTTTGAAGCCTGGCATAGTTATGGTAGGAGTCATTATGTACTCCCTAGTCTTTAACCCAACAAGTGACTGATCTGGAACATGGACCAAATTTAAATTGCTTTCAGAAATCTCAAACTGGCAAAATGCCTGGGTGCACCAATGCCTATTGTAGTTTGTAACATGCCTGGGTGTATCTTGCCAAACATCAGCTAAAGTGTGAATTTAGTATTGTAAAGTGCTTCTTTCTGTAGGTCATCACAACTGAAGGTTGCCATGGTAGCATGGAAGGTTGGTACTGCTATGAGTAAGGAGGAGAGAGAGGAGAATCAGCTGGTGGCCGAGGTCTACTGTTCCCGTACTACCCTGCGCACACACTTCACTGCCTGGAGAGAAGCACTACTCACCATCAGAGCATGTAGATTTTGTGATAACTACTTTACCAAGTAAGTACATGTACACAAGTAGAAAAGTGATTCAAGGCAATTCAATTAGTATCAATGACCATGTCATTTACTTGATGATCTGATTAACCTAGAAAGAAGATTATGTACTATCTCTTAACATTTTCCTTTAGAGATTTAGGTTAATATACTATTATATCTTCATACAAACGACAGCCATTTAGATATCATGCAGTAGTGGCCATATCTATCCCACCTCCATAGATATTACTGGAACTACATGAGATTATTATTATGAACATTGGTTTGGCTACTACATTGTCGATGTATGTCGTATTGGTAATGGTGTCAAGAGGTTTTTCTATGAGGAAAGGGTTAATAGTCAAACAACATATCTATTCAGAATTTAACCAAATGTATTTCTTTGACAAATAATAAATATAGCATTTTGCTACCAAATAACATGCTTTATATAACATTAATAGTTTATAAACTAAGTCAGCATTACTAGCGGCTTCACCATTTACCTCCCTTGTATTGAGGTGACTGGATTACCTCCCTTTAATACTCTTCCTATCCACTGAACATGTTGACGTGCAGGTTAGTGAACATGTTTAATACGACCTGGCCGGCCCCAAATGCAGTCCGATTTGCTGTTCTTTAACGGGGAACTGCCGCACAGTCCTATGCAGGCAGGCAGGTGGCAGTCAGGCGGGCAGGCACAAAACATGAACCCATTCCTAATGCCAGGGATAATTATCTACTTTCAGGAATGCATTCCGTTTGTGGAATAAACGTTATGTACAGTTTGTAAAGAGGCGTGAAGCTGTTGATAACTACATGAGACAGAAGAGTTTAACAAGAGCTTTACAACACTGGTACACGTTTGTAGTCGTAATGAAACAACGGCGCGTTGCAGCAGTGCAGTGTCTACAATCTGTGTTACAGAGACGCATGTTTGAGTTGTGGAGACAATACACTGTGTACCAGAAAAACTTGAGGTAAATGTTGAACTGTACAGTGGTGGATGTATACTGGGTACCAGAGAAACTTGAGGTAAATGTTAACTTGTACAATGAGGGGTGTATACTGGGTACCAGAGAAACCTGAGGTAAATGTTAAACTGTACAGTGGTGGTTGTATACTGGGTACCAGAAAACCTGAGGTAAATGTTAAACTGTACAGTGGTGGTGGTACACTGGGTACCAGAGAAACCTGATGGTTGTATACTGGGTACCAGAAAACCTGAGGTAAATGTTAACTAGTACAGTGGTGGTGGTACACTGGGTACCAGAGAAACCTGAGGTAAATGTTAAACTGTACAGTGGTGGTGGTACACTGGGTACCAGAGAAACCTGAGGTAAATGTTAAACTGTACAGTGGTGGTGGTACACTGGGTACCAGAGAAACCTGAGGTAAATGTTAACTAGTACAGTGGTGGTGGTACACTGGGTACCAGAGAAACCTGGGGTAAATGTTAAACTGTACAGTGGTGGTTGTATACTGGGTACCAGAGAAACCTGAGGTAAATGTTAAACTGTACAGTGGTGGTGGTACACTGGGTACCAGAGAAACCTGAGGTAAATGTTAACTAGTACAGTGGTGGTGGTACACTGGGTACCAGAGAAACCTGGGGTAAATGTTAAACTGTACAGTGGTGGTTGTATACTGGGTACCAGAGAAACCTGAGGTAAATGTTAACTAGTACAGTGGTGGTGGTACACTGAGTAAATGATTTACAAACAGTACAAACAATGCTCGATTATGTTGGCAAAATGGTATGTCATTAAAATGTTGGAATTAAAAAGTTGTACTCTATTGCATTAGAGAGCCCCGCTCAGTCCGTGTCTGTTTATATGAAAAATTGGCAGTTTCTTACAGAGGTTGGTGCACCAAGTACTGGTTAACCGCTGGAGCCTACAGGAAAGGTGTTGCTAGGTAAACTGCCCGCTGATGATATAGCCCAAAATGGTGCCGACGAAAGCGTAAAACCCGAAGAAACAAACCATCTATTGCATTAGTACTCGGGTAATTACTAACTGTAACCACCTTGTTATGTGTTTGTTCGAGTTACATTTAATACTGATTATTGTTTTCAATTAAGTTCAAGGTCAGATGGAAGGTTTGTTGACGTATGCTGAGAAAGTTAGTATTGTCATGTTCATTGATATGTATTTCAGGAGACGTTTACTGCTGCTTGTACGCAAACACTGTTTGAACACTCAGAAATGCTGCCTGTCTGTGTGGAGGTCTCAGTTCTCAGTGAGATGTGACGAGAAGAGAGCACAAAGATTGTGGTCTAACTCTTGTGCAAGGTGAGTAACAGAATTGTTGTCTAACTCTTGTGCAAGTTGAGTAACAGAATTGTGGTGAAACTCTTGTGTAATATGGGTACCGGTAATAGAATTGTTGTAAAACTCTTGTGTAATATGGGTACCGGTAATAGAATTGTTGGTAAAACTCTAGTGTAATATGGGTACCGGTAATAGAATTGTTGTAAAACTCTAGTGTAATATGGGTACCGGTAATAGAATTGTTGTAAAACTCTAGTGTAATATGGGTACCAGTAATAGAATTGTTGTAAAACTCTAGTGTAATATGGGTACCAGTAATAGAATTGTTGTAAAACTCTTGTGTAATATGGGTACCGGTAATAGAATTGTTGTTAAACTCTAGTGTAATATGGGTACCGGTAATAGAATTGTTGTTAAACTCTAGTGTAATATGGGTACCGGTAATAGAATTGTTGGTAAAACTCTAGTGTAATATGGGTACCGGTAATAGAATTGTTGTAAAACTCTAGTGTAATATGGGTACCGGTAATAGAATTGTTGTAAAACTCTAGTGTAATATGGGTACCAGTAATAGAATTGTTGTAAAACTCTTGTGTAATATGGGTACCAGTAATAGAATTGTTGTAAAACTCTAGTGTAATATGGGTACCAGTAATAGAATTGTTGTAAACTCTAGTGTAATATGGGTACCGGTAATAGAATTGTTGTAAACTCTAGTGTAATATGGGTACCAGTAATAGAATTGTTGTAAAACTCTAGTGTAATATGGGTACCAGTAATAGAATTGTTGTAAAACTCTTGTGTAAGATGGGTACCAGTAATAGAATTGTTGTAAAACTAGTGTAATATGGGTACCGGTAATAGAATTGTGGTGAAACTCTTGTGTAATATGGGTACCAGTAATAGAATTGTTGTAAAACTCTAGTGTAATATGGGTACCAGTAATAGAATTGTTGTAAAACTCTAGTGTAATATGGGTACCAGTAATAGAATTGTTGTAAAACTCTAGTGTAATATGGGTACCGGTAATAGAATTGTTGTAAAACTCTAGTGTAATATGGGTACCAGTAATAGAATTGTTGTAAAACTCTAGTGTAATATGGGTACCAGTAATAGAATTGTTGTTAAACTCTAGTGTAATATGGGTACCAGTAATAGAATTGTTGTAAAACTCTAGTGTAATATGGGTACCAGTAATAGAATTGTTGTAAAACTCTAGTGTAATATGGGTACCGGTAATAGAATTGTTGTAAAACTCTAGTGTAATATGGGTACCAGTAATAGAATTGTTGTAAAACTCTAGTGTAATATGGGTACTGGTAATAGAATTGTTGTAAAACTCTAGTGTAATATGGGTACCGGTAATAGAATTGTTGTAAATCTCTTGTGTAATATGGGTACCGGTAATAGAATTGTTGTTAAACTCTAGTGTAATATGGGTACCGGTAATAGAATTGTTGTTAAACTCTAGTGTAATATGGGTACCGGTAATAGAATTGTTGGTAAAACTCTAGTGTAATATGGGTACCGGTAATAGAATTGTTGTAAAACTCTAGTGTAATATGGGTACCGGTAATAGAATTGTTGTAAAACTCTAGTGTAATATGGGTACCGGTAATAGAATTGTTGTAAAACTCTAGTGTAATATGGGTACCGGTAATAGAATTGTTGTAAAACTCTAGTGTAATATGGGTACCGGTAATAGAATTGTTGTAAAACTCTAGTGTAATATGGGTACCAGTAATAGAATTGTTGTAAAACTCTAGTGTAATATGGGTACCAGTAATAGAATTGTTGTAAAACTCTAGTGTAATATGGGTACCGGTAATAGAATTGTTGTAAAACTCTAGTGTAATATGGGTACCGGTAATAGAATTGTTGTAAAACTCTAGTGTAATATGGGTACCAGTAATAGAATTGTTGTAAAACTCTAGTGTAATATGGGTACCAGTAATAGAATTGTTGTAAAACTCTAGTGTAATATGGGTACCAGTAATAGAATTGTTGTAAAACTCTAGTGTAATATGGGTACCGGTAATAGAATTGTTGTAAAACTCTAGTGTAATATGGGTACCAGTAATAGAATTGTTGTAAAACTCTAGTGTAATATGGGTACCAGTAATAGAATTGTTGTAAAACTCTAGTGTAATATGGGTACCAGTAATAGAATTGTTGTAAAACTCTAGTGTAATATGGGTACCGGTAATAGAATTGTTGTAAAACTCTAGTGTAATATGGGTACCGGTAATAGAATTGTTGTAAAACTCTAGTGTAATATGGGTACCAGTAATAGAATTGTTGTAAAACTCTAGTGTAATATGGGTACCGGTAATAGAATTGTTGTAAAACTCTAGTGTACTATGGGTACCGGTAATAGAATTGTTGTAAAACTCTAGTGTAATATGGGTACCAGTAATAGAATTGTTGTAAAACTCTAGTGTAATATGGGTACCGGTAATAGAATTGTTGTAAAACTCTAGTGTAATATGGGTACCGGTAATAGAATTGTTGTAAAACTCTAGTGTAATATGGGTACCGGTAATAGAATTGTTGTAAAACTCTAGTGTAATATGGGTACCAGTAATAGAATTGTTGTAAAACTCTAGTGTAATATGGGTACCGGTAATAGAATTGTTGTAAAACTCTAGTGTAATATGGGTACCGGTAATAGAATTGTTGTAAAACTCTAGTGTAATATGGGTACCGGTAATAGAATTGTTGTAAAACTCTTGTGTAAGATGGGTACCAGTAATAGAATTGTTGTAAAACTAGTGTAATATGGGTACCAGTAATAGAATTGTTGTAAAACTCTTGTGTAATATGGGTACCGGTAATAGAATTGTTGTTAAACTCTAGTGTAATATGGGTACCAGTAATAGAATTGTTGTAAAACTCTTGTGTAAGATGGGTACCAGTAATAGAATTGTTGTAAAACTAGTGTAATATGGGTACCGGTAATAGAATTGTGGTGAAACTCTTGTGTAATATGGGTACCAGTAATGGAATTGTTGTAAAACTCTAGTGTAATATGGGTACCAGTAATAGAATTGTGGTGAAACTCTTGTGTAATATGGGTACCAGTAATAGAATTGTTGTAAAACTCTTGTGTAATATGGGTACCAGTAATAGAATTGTTGTAAAACTCTAGTGTAATATGGGTACCAGTAATAGAATTGTTGTAAAACTCTAGTGTAATATGGGTACCGGTAATAGAATTGTTGTAAAACTCTAGTGTAATATGGGTACCGGTAATAGAATTGTTGTAAAACTCTAGTGTAATATGGGTACCGGTAATAGAATTGTTGTTAAACTCTAGTGTAATATGGGTACCAGTAATAGAATTGTTGTAAAACTC
>CM026401.1:31592168-31621352 GCA_014843695.1 Archivesica marissinica
TGTAATATGGGTACCAGTAATAGAATTGTTGTAAAACTCTAGTGTAATATGGGTACCGGTAATAGAATTGTTGTAAAACTCTAGTGTAATATGGGTACCAGTAATAGAATTGTTGTAAAACTCTAGTGTAATATGGGTACTGGTAATAGAATTGTTGTAAAACTCTAGTGTAATATGGGTACCGGTAATAGAATTGTTGTAAATTTTGTGTTTGGGTGGTTGTTGTTGTTACTCTAGTGTAATATGGGTACCGGTAATAGAATTGTTGTTAAACTCTAGTGTAATATGGGTACCGGTAATAGAATTGTTGGTAAAACTCTAGTGTAATATGGGTACCGGTAATAGAATTGTTGTAAAACTCTAGTGTAATATGGGTACCGGTAATAGAATTGTTGTAAAACTCTAGTGTAATATGGGTACCGGTAATAGAATTGTTGTAAAACTCTAGTGTAATATGGGTACCGGTAATAGAATTGTTGTAAAACTCTAGTGTAATATGGGTACCGGTAATAGAATTGTTGTAAAACTCTAGTGTAATATGGGTACCGGTAATAGAATTGTTGTTAAACTCTAGTGTAATATGGGTACCAGTAATAGAATTGTTGTAAAACTCTTGTGTAATATGGGTACCGGTAATAGAATTGTTGTAAAACTCTAGTGTAATATGGGTACCGGTAATAGAATTGTGGTGAAACTCTTGTGTAATATGGGTACCAGTAATAGAATTGTTGTAAAACTCTAGTGTAATATGGGTACCAGTAATAGAATTGTTGTAAAACTCTAGTGTAATATGGGTACCAGTAATAGAATTGTTGTAAAACTCTAGTGTAATATGGGTACCGGTAATAGAATTGTTGTAAAACTCTAGTGTAATATGGGTACCAGTAATAGAATTGTTGTAAAACTCTAGTGTAATATGGGTACCAGTAATAGAATTGTTGTAAAACTCTAGTGTAATATGGGTACCGGTAATAGAATTGTTGTAAAACTCTAGTGTAATATGGGTACCAGTAATAGAATTGTTGTAAAACTCTAGTGTAATATGGGTACCGGTAATAGAATTGTTGTAAAACTCTAGTGTAATATGGGTACCGGTAATAGAATTGTTGTAAAACTCTAGTGTAATATGGGTACCGGTAATAGAATTGTTGTAAAACTCTAGTGTAATATGGGTACCGGTAATAGAATTGTTGTAAAACTCTAGTGTAATATGGGTACCGGTAATAGAATTGTTGTAAAACTCTAGTGTAATATGGGTACCGGTAATAGAATTGTTGTAAAACTCTAGTGTAATATGGGTACCGGTAATAGAATTGTTGTAAAACTCTTGTGTAAGATGGGTACCAGTAATAGAATTGTTGTAAAACTAGTGTAATATGGGTACCAGTAATAGAATTGTTGTAAAACTCTTGTGTAATATGGGTACCGTAATAGAATTGTTGTTAAACTCTAGTGTAATATGGGTACCAGTAATAGAATTGTTGTAAAACTCTTGTGTAAGATGGGTACCAGTAATAGAATTGTTGTAAAACTAGTGTAATATGGGTACCGGTAATAGAATTGTGGTGAAACTCTTGTGTAATATGGGTACCAGTAATGGATTGTTGTAAAACTCTAGTGTAATATGGGTACCAGTAATAGAATTGTGGTGAAACTCTTGTGTAATATGGGTACCAGTAATAGAATTGTTGTAAAACTCTTGTGTAATATGGGTACCAGTAATAGAATTGTTGGTAAAACTCTAGTGTAATATGGGTACCGGTAATAGAATTGTTGTAAAACTCTAGTGTAATATGGGTACCGGTAATAGAATTGTTGTAAAACTCTAGTGTAATATGGGTACCAGTAATAGAATTGTTGTAAAACTCTAGTGTAATATGGGTACCAGTAATAGAATTGTTGTAAAACTCTTGTGTAATATGGGTACCGGTAATAGAATTGTTGTTAAACTCTAGTGTAATATGGGTACCGGTAATAGAATTGTTGTTAAACTCTAGTGTAATATGGGTACCGGTAATAGAATTGTTGGTAAAACTCTAGTGTAATATGGGTACCGGTAATAGAATTGTTGTAAAACTCTAGTGTAATATGGGTACCGGTAATAGAATTGTTGTAAAACTCTAGTGTAATATGGGTACCAGTAATAGAATTGTTGTAAAACTCTAGTGTAATATGGGTACCAGTAATATAATTGTTGTAAAACTCTAGTGTAATATGGGTACCAGTAATAGAATTGTTGTAAAACTCTAGTGTAATATGGGTACCGGTAATAGAATTGTTGTAAAACTCTAGTGTAATATGGGTACCAGTAATAGAATTGTTGTAAAACTCTAGTGTAATATGGGTACCAGTAATAGAATTGTTGTAAAACTCTAGTGTAATATGGGTACCAGTAATAGAATTGTTGTAAAACTCTTGTGTAATATGGGTACCGGTAATAGAATTGTTGTAAAACTCTAGTGTAATATGGGTACCGGTAATAGAATTGTTGTAAAACTCTAGTGTAATATGGGTACCAGTAATAGAATGAGAGACATTACTGGTTTTTCTATTACCGCCCTTGATGGATAATGTCAAATTTATCCCTAAATGTATATTGGTCCTTTTAGTTGGAATCCTTTGTTTTTCGTCTAACCAGATGTTGCGTTAGGATAAATGTAATTTTATCAAAATCATGTTAATTAATTGAACCAATTTTTACAATTAGGTATCCATTGGATATGCTAAAGGATATATGTCGAGATTTAATAATTTCATAATTATAAGACGAGAATACTGATAAAAATGGAAAACATGTGGTGCAAAGGAAACAACGATAAAAACAGAGGAATCCAATTTAGAGGACAATATACTTTTAGGAGTATTCAGGGACAGTAATTGACCAATGTTTCTCATTGTGGAATAATCTTGTGTAATATGGGTACCAGTAATAGAATTGTGGTAAAACTCTTGTGTAAGATGGGTACCGGTAATAGAATTGTGGTAAAACTCTTGTGTAAGATGGGTACCAGTAATAGAATTGTGGTCTTTGTCGAACTTTTCTAGATGTTTTGTGACCTTGTGGGATTTCAGTCAACAATGCATCACAACGATCAGTGTCAAGCCTAGTTGTATGCTGTGCATACCCTTCTTTGCGTTCCGTTCTCTCAATTCCTTTACAGATGTTACGAAGATTTTAAAGAAGAAACTCTTCTATTTTGTTGTAATCCAAGGCCTTCGATTTCAAAACTTGCACTCAATGATCAGTACCAAGCCTAGTTGTTCATCATTTTTGTGTTGCGTTCACTCAAATAGCTTACCAGTTTCCCCACGCTATATATATTAAACCCCTAATTGAATTTCAACTATCATCTAATGTAGTTTATTGTAAAGCCTCTGCTGATGACCGTGGGTCTATATTTAAAGTCGCCTCTGTCAATGACCTTGGGTCTTTATTTAGTTGCCTCTGCCGATGACCTTGGGTCTTTATTTAAAGTCGCCTCTGTCAATGACCTTGGGTCTTTATTTAGTCTCCTCTGCCGATGACCTTGGGTCTTTATTTAGTTGCCTCTGTCGATGACCTTGGGTCTTTATTTAAAGTCGCCTCTGTCAATGACCTTGGGTCTTTATTTAGTCGCCTCTGCCGATGACCTTGGGTCTTTATTTAGTCGCCTCTGCCGATGACCTTGGGTCTTTATTTAGTCGCCTCTGTCGATGACCTTGGGTCTTTATTTAGTTGCCTCTGCCGATGACCTTGGGTCTTTATTTAAAGTCGCCTCTGTCGATGACCTTGGGTCTTTATTTAAAGTCGCCTCTGTCGATGACCTTGGGTCTTTATTTAAAGTCGCCTCTGTCGATGACCTTGGGTCTTTATTTAAAGTCGCCTCTGCCGATGACCTTGGATTAGCTTACTTTAATACACTTCCTATAGGATTAGCAAACCAGGGCCCTATTTGCGGTTCTATAATGGGGTACCGCCGCACAGTCTTGTGTCATAGGATGAATCAGATCTTGTTAATCGTCAGCCAATTAGCAGATAAACATGACTGTGTCTAGGAAGTACAGACTTTCTAACAATATATATATGAGTTGTCAATGGAGAAATTTATAATTATTATTAACCATTTCAACACCACAGACATCCAAATAGGCTTACAATAAGTGTAGATCCAGATGAGCCGGCTCATAGTGAGCCGTCTCATCAGGATCAGCAGTTTTTGCCAGTAATATTACTATTTTTAGATAATATTACCTATTTTGATAAATGAACTGGTCCAAATGTAATGTTCTTATTAATTTATCGGTCTAAGAATATCATGTACCATTCCATGACAGTTACTTGGTGTTGAATGCACCAGTCCATGTCCGTTACTTGGTGTTGAATGCACCAATCCATGTCAGTTACTTGGTGTTGAATGCACCAGTCCATGTCAGTTACTTGGTGTTGAATGCACCAGTCCATGTCAGTTACTTGGTGTTGAATGCACCAGTCCATGTCAGTTACTTGGTGTTGAATGCCCCAGTCCATGTCAGTTACTTGGTGTTGAATGCACCAGTCCATGTCAGTTACTTGGTGTTGAATGTACCAGTCCATGTCAGTTACTTGGTGTTGAATGCACCAATCCATGTCAGTTACTTGGTGTTGAATGCACCAGTCCATGTCAGTTACTTGGTGTTGAATGCACCAGTCCATGTCCGTTACTTGGTGTTGAATGCACCAGTCCATGTCCGTTACTTGGTGTTGAATGCACCAGTCCATGTCAGTTACTTGGTGTTGAATGCACCAGTCCATGTCAGTTACTTGGTGTTGAATGTACCAGTCCATGTCAGTTACTTGGTGTTGAATGCACCAGTCCATGTCAGTTACTTGGTGTTGAATGTACCAGTCCATGTCAGTTACTTGGTGTTGAATGCACCAGTCCATGTCAGTTACTTGGTGTTGAATGTACCAATCCATGTCAGTTACTTGGTGTTGAATGCACCAGTCCATGTCAGTTACTTGGTGTTGAATGCACCAGTCCATGTCAGTTACTTGGTGTTGAATGTACCAATCCATGTCAGTTACTTGGTGTTGAATGCACCAGTCCATGTCAGTTACTTGGTGTTGAATGCACCAGTCCATGTCAGTTACTTGGTGTTGAATGTACCAATCCATGTCAGTTACTTGG
Source organism: Archivesica marissinica (assembly GCA_014843695.1). NCBI lineage: Eukaryota > Metazoa > Mollusca > Bivalvia > Venerida > Vesicomyidae > Archivesica > Archivesica marissinica. The sequence continues at coordinate 31,597,316 of CM026401.1, forward strand.
TGTTGAATGCACCAGTCCATGTCAGTTACTTGGTGTTGAATGCACCAGTCCATGTCAGTTACTTGGTGTTGAATGCACCAGTCCATGTCAGTTACTTGGTGTTGAATGGGTTAAAATATATATTTATCATGAAGACGAATCCTTATGCTTTTTTAAGGTATTATTTGTTTATGTAGGAGAGCTGCTGAGTTGTGGAGATCAGTTTGTCACAGGAAAAAGTTGGCTCGCCTACTTATAGATACAGAGCCTATCAGACAATTGACTACACAGAGAGGTAATGTATAGATATGTCATAGATACAGAACCTGTCAGATAATTGACTACACAGAGAGGTAATGTATAGATATGTCATAGATACAGAACCTGTCAGATAATTGACTACACAGATAGGTAATGTATAGATATGTCATAGATACAGAACCTGTCAGATAATTGACTACACAGAGAGGTAATGTATAGATATGTCATAAGATACAGAACCTGTCAGATAATTGACTACACAGATAGGTAATGTATAGATATGTCATAGATACAGAACCTGTCAGATAATGGACTACACAGAGAGGTAATGTATAGATATGTCATAGATACAGAACCTGTCAGATAATTGACTACACAGAGAGGTAATGTATAGATATGTCATAGATACAGAACCTGTCAGATAATTGACTACACAGAGAGGTAATGTATAGATATGTCATAGATACAGAACCTGTCAGATAATTGACTACACAGATAGATAATGTAGATATGTCATAGATACAGAACCTGTCAGATAATTGACTACACAGAGAGGTAATGTAGATACGTCATAGATACAGAGCCTATCAGACAATTGACTACACGGAGAGGTAATATAGATACGTCATAGATACTGAACCTGTCAGATAATTGACTACACAGATAGGTAATGTAGATATGTCATAGATACAGAACCTGTCAGATAATTGACTACACCTATAGGTAATGTAGATATGTCATAGATACAGAACCTGTCAGATAATTGACTACACAGAGAGGTAATGTAGATATGTCATAGATACAGAACCTGTCAGATAATTGACTACACAGAGAGGTAATGTATAGATACGTCAGAGATACAGAACCTGTCAGATAATTGACTACACAGAGAGGTAATGTATAGATACGTCAGAGATACAGAACCTGTCAGATAATTGACTACACAGAGAGGTAATGTATAGATACGTCAGAGATACAGACTACACAGAGATGTATTGTAGATACGTCATAACACCGGAAAACAAAGGGTGCCCAGGCTAGCACAGCAAATCTCCATTCCACAAACCCCGGCCATGAAAGTAGGATGTTTAAAAATTCTCTGTTACAAACACTGTATTGTGTAGACGTGTCATAGATACCTATCCTGAACAAGTTAAAAGCACAGAGACATAATAAATTATATAAGAACGATTATTGCTTTCCAGTGTTAGGATGGTGAGCTTTACCATCAAAGCTTTTCAGCACCAGTCAAACCTGTCTTAAGCAGCCAGTCAAGGGAATCACAGAAAGTGGCTGCCAAGCACTGGTGGCTGCTTAATTGAGGTGAAATGTATAATAAAACCACATATTCTGAATCTGGAAATTGGCTGCTTAATGTAGTTTGGCTGCTTAATAGAGTTGACCACTAACCAAGGTTTGATTGTATTTGTTTGGTGCTGAAAAGCTTTGACGGTAAAGCTCTGAGGTGGATAATAAACCTACATGCTATAATATATTGTATAGATGAAACATTGTATTTCAGTGTATTTTGAACGGTGGAAGGCGAGGTTTGAGTTGATCTTAGAAGAGAGGCGGGAAGCTTCTGATGTACGAGCCATACTAGACCACTCTCAACTAAGACTCTACTTTGAGAAATGGCAAACAGACACTGAACAGCTGGTACTCATCAAGCCCATGTTGTTACAATATAAACAAAGGCTACTCGCACAGTACGTACATATAGATGCATTATGTCCCAACGACTTATACAGTAATAGTTCATAGTCTACATCGTGAGGTGTGCTACTCGCACAGTACGTACATATAGATGCATTATGTCCCAACGACTTATACAGTAATAGTTCATAGTCTACATCGTGAGGTGTGCTACTCGCACAGTACGTACATATAGATGCATTATGTCCCAACGACTTATACAGTAATAGTTCATAGTCTACATCGTGAGGTGTGCTACTCGCACAGTACGTACATATAGATGCATTATGTCCCAACGACTTATACAGTAATAGTTCATAGTCTACATCGTGAGGTGTGCTACTCGCTATAGCTACATCATGTATGTGAGATGTGTTACACGCTATAGCTACATCATGTATGTGAGGTGTGTTACACGCTATAGCTACATCATGTATGTGAGGTGTGTTACACGCTATAGCTACATTATGTATGTGAGGTTTGTTACACGCTATAGCTACATCATGTATGTTAGGTTTGTTACACGCTATAGCTACATCATGTATGTGAGGTGTGTTACACGCTATAGCTACATCATGTATGTGAGGTGTGTTACACGCTATAGCTACATTATGTATGTGAGGTTTGTTACACGCTATAGCTACATCATGTATGTTAGGTTTGTTACACGCTATAGCTACATCATGTATGTGAGGTGTGTTACACGCTATAGCTACATCATGTATGTGAGGTGTGTTACACGCTATAGCTACATTATGTATGTGAGGTGTGTTACACGCTATAGCTACATCATGTATGTGAGGTGTGTTACACGCTATAGCTACATCATGTATGTGAGGTGTGTTACACGCTATAGCTACATCATGTATGTGAGGTGTGTTACACGCTATAGCTACATCATGTATGTGAGGTTTGTTACACGCTATAGCTACATCATGTATGTGAGGTTTGTTACATGCTATTGCTACATTATGTATGTGAGGTTTGTTACATGCTATAGCTACATCATGTATGTGAGGTTTGTTACATGCTATAGCTACATTATGTATGTGAGGTGTGTTACACGCTATAGCTACATCATGTATGTGAGGTTTGTTACATGCTATAGCTACATCATGTATGTGAGGTTTGTTACACGCTATAGCTACATCATGTATGTGAGGTGTGTTACACGCTATAGCTACATCATGTATGTGAGGTGTGTTACACGCTATAGCTACATCATGTATGTGAGGTGTGTTACACGCTATAGCTACATCATGTATGTGAGGTTTGTTATATGCTATAGCTACATCATGTATGGGAGGTTTTGTTACATATCAAGTGTGTTACATGTGTGACTATATCATATGCACATGGTGGCATTGTGTAGCCAACTAGTCATAACTGTATCATATACACATGGCTTGTTACAGTGTATGCCCATAGCTGTATCATATACACATGGCTTGTTACAGTGTATGCCCATAGCTGTATCATATACACATGGTTTGTTGTAGTGTATGCCCATAGCTGTATCATATACACATGGCTTGTTACAGTGTATGCCCATAGCTGTATCATATACACATGGCTTGTTACAGTGTATGCCCATAGCTGTATCATATACACATGGCTTGTTACAGTGTATGCCCATAGCTGTATCATATACACATGACTAGTTATAGTGTATGCCCATAGCTGTATCATATACACATGACTAGTTATAGTGTATGCCCATAGCTGTATCATATACACATGACTTGTTACAGTGTATGCCCATAGCTGTATCATATACACATGACTTGTTACAGTGTATGCCCATAGCTGTATCATATACACATGGCTTGTTACAGTGTATGCCCATAGCTGTATCATATACACATGACTTGTTACAGTGTATGCCCATAGCTGTATCATATACACATGACTTGTTACAGTGTATGCCCATAGCTGTATCATATACACATGGCTTGTTGCAGTGTGTGCCCATAACTGTATCATATACACATGGATTGGTACAGTGTATGCCCATAGCTGTATCATATACACGTGGATTGGTACAGTGTATGCCCATAGCTGTATCATATACACATGACTTGTTACAGTGTGTGCCCATAACTGTATCATATACACATGGCTTGTTGCAGTGTACACCTAGCTTCATCCACTGCTGCAGATCTGTGTGGCTTGAAAATGACCTTGATAATTTTAAGCTGATGTCAGGGATAATGATATTGTTAACCTGAAGTTATCGCCTGAATTTTTGCCGCAAAGTTTTAAATTTGCCACAAAGTTTCATATGACTATTAAACCCGTAAACTGTATCTTGTTAATCTGACGTTTGTGTTCCTTAAATGTGTTCAATATATTAATGGGTTGAATTTGTTGTACATTGCAGATGTTTTGATGGCTGGCATTGCTATGTAGTGCACAGAGCAGATGGTGTTAGAAGTGCACATTCGGTCATTCTGGTCAGATTGCGCAACAAGTTCCAAGCCTGGAGGTAGGTGTCTCAGGGCTGAGTAGTCATTACACATGATACGATCGTGCAACATGCGTGTGATTTAAAAGCAAGGTCAACAGTTGCATACATGTGAACCAATTCTAGAGACTGATGGGGGTGGGGGTGACCATTTCTAGAGCATCAGAGGGAGGGGGCGGGTGAACCAAGAGAGTGTGTGTGAACCAATTCTAGATACTGATTGTGTGGGGGTGACCATTTCTAGAGCATCAGAGGGAGGGGGAGTGAACCAAAGAGGGTGTGTGAACCAATTCTAGATACTGATTGTGTGGGGGTGACCATTTCTAGAGCATCAGAGGGGGGGGGAGTGAACCAAGAGAGGGTGTGTGAACCAATTCTAGAGACTGATGGGGTGGGGGTGACCATTTCTGGGGCCTCAGAGGGGGAGTGAACCAAGAGGAGATGTGTGAACTAATTCTAGAGCCAGAGAGGGGGGTGAACCATTCCTAGGGCCAGAAGGGTGAGGGGGTGAGCGGGTGAAGAGCCTCTCTTCCTCATGGTGATGGATTCCATCAGGAATGAGGTCTCGAGAGTGATTAATCTAACATTGAAAAAACTTGTTTCGCAATCGAGCTAAAATAAATTTGTATAATTAAATTTTGTCAATAGTATCCATACAGTAAGAATGTACCGTCTGATCAGGCTCTATACTGTTTGCTATTCAGATAGTGGAACTAAAGCACTTGGCTGAATAGCAAACAACGTAGATCCTGATCAGATCAGAGGTTACGCCACGGCTGATCAGGCTCTTTGCTATTCAGATAGAGGAGCTAAAGCACTTGGCTGAATAGCAAACAACATAGATCCTGATCAGATGCGACGTTACGCCGCGGCTGATCTGGATCTATGTTGTTTGCAAATGTGATTGTATTTATTCAGCGTGCAAAGAGTTAAATTAGATCTTGTCTCGCAGGAGGCAGTATCGGGTGCATCACATAGAGAAAGATTTCAACAAGAAGTTACAACAACGTCGAGCGCATCTGTGTATACAGGCATGGCGGTTTGTTGTACAACGTAAGCACGGAGCTCAACAATTTCACCAGCAGCACCTTGTGAAATCCACTTTCTCATGCTGGAGTACACTTGCACTCGGACAACTGAGGCAAAAAAGACTAAAGCAAATTAAGACGGTAAATTATTGAAATTCATTTTAAAAGTTGCAAAATAATATGAGATTATCTGTAAGTTGTTCCTAGTGGTCCACCTACGGAGCAGGAGGTTGAAGGTTCGAGCCTTGTTAGAGGTTCGTTGTGATATGGCCCATTGGTGAGCTGTTAAATAATTGTTACTGCTTGCCTATCAGCGCGTGCCTGGTCTTCAAGGATAGGATACGGGAAGTATTGATGTTCATAAAAAAAAGTGTCTCATAAGTCAGAAATGGCTGGCCCTTTCACAAAGGGTGACACTATAATAAACAAACAACTTTACTTTTATAGTTGTAAGCGATATACAATAAATAACTAGGGATGACAACTAATTGCAAAAATGGTATTTGAATATTCGATTGGCTAGGTATTCGAATATCCGGAACCACATGACCTCTTACATGTCGTAGCTTCGGGCCCCTACATAATGTTCCTCTCATCCGGTCGTGTGACTGGCACGTCACTGTATGTACACACTTCCACAACATTCAGATTCATTGATTTTCCACTTGCTTCTAATAATAATCATACTATAATGTTATTATTAAATGTAATGTTATTATTAAATGTAATGTTATTATTAAATGTAATGTTATTATTAAATGTAATATTATTATTAAATGTAATGTTATTATTAAATGTAATGTAATTATTAAATGTAATATTATTATTAAATGTAATGTTATTATTAAATAATTATTATTTGAAGCGTGTGGAAAATTAATGTCCAGATTGTCGTCCATGTATACAAAGATCATGTTTTTCATAGTTTAATAATCCACCAAACAACATGGTATTACACATATGTACATTATACAGTCATACTGTGACCAATTCTCGCTTCCCGTGTGTCAATAATATGAGCAAATACACAGTATCAAAATGTCAGCTGTGTATTGGGGATCCCAAATTACGTCACACCAATATAGCATGGAGAAATAAACAGGATGACCTAAATGTGTTAACATCAAACGTTCCGATGAGGGGACAGTCAGGCTTTTAGTGTGAAGCTGGGAATCTTGTCTGTTTTCACGAGGTACAATTAATTATTTGCAAATTTCTTCCATCTGTGTCCGTCAAATAGAGTGCATAGCATTAATCAATTATTAGTGCATGTAATTATGAGCAATGTGTAATCATCTCTACCTTGTTAATTGGAACCAAATAGCGACAATTGTTCGCACCTCATGGTCTGCATGAAGCCATTCTTTTGTGTTTGAATCTTTCTTGATTGAAAATTAAACAAATTGTTATATGATTTAACTGCAATATATTGTAATTTTAATTGAAAAATTTAGAATCCAGTTTTTAATACTCTAATATGATTTTATAAACATTCGAATATTCAGATGTTCGAACGAATATTTGTTGCCATTCCGATAAATACCACAATGTTATTGATCAATGTGACATCAGAATACACCCCCCTCCCACCTGTACAATTATGTCTCCCTCCATCAGGCCGTGACGTAATGTTTAATGTGGAAGTCATGATAGCGCAGTGGATGAGCATTCGCTTCAGGTGCGAAAGGTCCGGAGTTCGAGCCCTGCTGGAGCCGTTACGATTGTTGCCTATTCTTTCTCCCTCATGGCGATGGATTCCATCAGTAATGAGGTCTCGAGAGTGATTAATATAAGTTGTAAGAACTTGTTTCGCAATCGAGCTAAAATAAATTTGTATATGTCCATCCTTCCAACTTTACCTTGTCCGCGCTTGCTCTCCTAAACCCCATGCTAGATAACAGTTTAACAGTATCAATGAGTATATCTACCTGCTTGTAGGAAAGTGTGCTGAGTGTGTTGAGAACATACTTTGGTTATTGGAGAGAACGTCTATATACACAGCAGAATGAGCAGGAGGAGTGTGTGGTACTGATACAGCAACAAATGCAAACGGATCAGATCAAGATCGCTTTCTATTTCTGGAGAAGACATTTCCGAGCAACACTTGTTGCCAGGTAAAGAGATAATTGTGTGTTTTCTGTTTATTTATGGCTGCTACCGGTTGCCCATATCAGCGAAGCTCCTGAAGAGTTTAATCATTTTAGATATTGGAGGATAGTGCAATGATACAGACTTCAGATTCCAGAATCTCCTCTGGTTCTGTTACGTGCACGGTGTAAAGCACCTACATGAGACCTCGGTTTAAAGTCCAATCTGAAATACTGTTAATATTATTAGGGTCAGACCGGGATCGAACCTGCAATCCCTGGGTTCGAAGTCCAACCACTGGACCACTGACCCATCTGATTAAGATTTCAGCACACTTTTTATGCCCTCACCCGCTACTAAATAGAGAAAACAATTATGTGGAGATTTCCTCACGTACCACTTAAGAGACGAAGGAATATTATTTGCAAGACAACCTGATGGACCTGATGGAACATCTCTATGTGTGACTCTCTCTGTCTGAGCGTTGGCACACATTGGTGACTTTTTGCCTTAGAGATTTGATAATCTAGAAGGGAGGGAGATGGAGAGAACGACAGGGAAAAGGAGGGAGAGGGAGGGAGGGAGGGGAGGGAGAGTGGAAGAAAGATGGAGAGGAGAAGAGAGGGAGAGGAGAAGGTAGAGAGAGGGAGGGAGGGAGAGTGGAAGAAAGATGGAGAGGAGAAGAGAGGGAGAGGAGAAGAGAGAGAGGGAGGGGAGAGTGGAAGAAAGATGGAGAGGAGAAGAGAGGGAGAGGAGAAGATAGAGAGAGGGAGGGAGGGAGGGAGAAGAGGCAACATGGAATTTAAATGCCTTGCCTAAGGGCATAATCGTAACGGCTCCAGCGGGGCTCGACTTTTTTTTAAGAGATAATTCTACTTCCTTTCAATCTATATATTTTCAGCTGTTGTGTACTTCATGACGGAAATACATTTATATCTCTCCGTCTGCAGGCAATATGAGGACATTTGTTGAACAATAGATAGCAGTACTGTCCATTCATTCCCTAATGTTTGTTGGGTATATTTGTGTAAATACCGATAGATGTCATCTATGAAGATGTCTGTCTGTCCATAAACAACACTTGCCTTGTAAAACATTGGATTTGGTCATATGTTATATTTTGATGAAAGGTAGGGTTCTTGTGATAATCGGCTTCTAACTATCGTGGTTGTCGATGTACATGTATACCACTCTATCGTGTATATCGCGCATCTACTGTTTGGCACAACATTTGGAGGGTATACAGAGTTCCAATGTAGACATGCATGTGCCAATATAGTTCCACCTAAATCTGCTTCATGATTTGTACTCGGAAGATATAGTCCGACATAGCCCCGCGGTTATAAAAATTATCTCCAATCTCAAACTCGGTCTCAAGCTTCTGATTTGTTCAGATGAGCATAGATCTCAGAATCAACCAATCAAATCACTTGAGCTCGGATTTAGTCTATATTATTCAATTTTAATTTAGCTCGATTGCGAAACAAGTTCTTACAACTTATATTAATCACTCTCACGACAATTCCTGATGGAATCATTACAACGAGAGAGAAAGAGAGATGGAGGGAGAGGGAGGGAGGGGAAGAGGGATGGAGGCAGAAGGGAGGGAGAGTGGAAGAGAGAGAGAAAGGAGAAGAGAGTGAGAGAAGAGAGAGAGGGGGGAGAGAGAGAAGAGGCAACATGGAATTTATATGCCTTTCCTAAGGGCACAATCGTAACGGCTCCAGCAGGGCTCGAACTCTGGGCCTTTCGCACCCAAAGTTTAATAGTCTGTGCCATTCTTGACAGGAAGTGTTTCATGTGTATAATTTAGGGAGAATGAGAAGATACGTATACGAAGGCTGGCAAAGCAAGCACTGCTGTCATGGAACGATTATACCCAGAATTCCCTACAGGAAGCTGTGCAGAAGTTTGCTGCTGCTATTGAGCTACATCAGGATGATAGAGATACTTTACTACAGGATCCAAGCCATAACTTGGAGGAGAAAGAAGGTAGATTATGTATCCTACATTCATGCGTAATAATGCTCAAAAACGGCCTGCCTAATAGTGCTGTCTGATCAGGCTCTATGCTGTTTGCTACAACACTTGGTCTGAATAGCAAACAACAAGATCCTGATCAGACGCCGCAGCATAACACCATGTGTGATCAGGCTCTATGCTGTTTGCTATTTGGATTGTGGAGATACAACACTTGTCTGAATAGCAAACAACATAGATCCTGATCAGACGCCGCAGCATAACACCATGTGTGATCAGGCTCTATGCTGTTTGCTAATCGGATAGTGGAGATACAACACTTGTCTGAATAGCAAACAACATAGATCCTGATCAGACGCTGCAGCATAACACCATGTGTGATCAGGCTCTATGTTGTTTGCTATTCGGATAGTGGAGCTACAACACTTGTCTGAATAGCAAACAACATAGATCCTGATCAGACACCGCAGCGTAACACCACATCTGATCTGGATCTATGTTGTTTGCACATTCCATTTAAATTTATTTGGTAGGTTAAGGGTTAATAAATCATCATAACATGGTAAAAGAAATAGCGATGTATCCTATTGTTGTTGCTGGAGTATTGGACTGTCAGTGATATATATATTATGCATACTGATATATCTAGCCTGGAAAGAAATAGCGATGTATCCTATTGTTGTTGCTGGAGTATTGGACTGTCAGTGATATATATATATATATATATATTATGCATACTGATATATCTAGCCTGGAAAGAAATAGCGATGTATCCTATTGTTGTTGCTGGAGTATTGGACTGTCAGTGATATATATATATAGATATTATGCATACTGATATATCTAAAACACAGCTTTAGTGGAAACCCCTACATACCATGACCTAATCCTTCCTGACTAACCTTAAATTTGTGTTTTACGTTTATTTATCGTCGCTACCGGTTGCCCATATGAGCGACGCCTCCTGAAGAGATTAGTCATATTAGATTTTGGAGGATAGTGCAATGATACAGACAGAGACCCATTCCAGAGTCTCCTCTGGTTCTTTTACGTGTACGGTGTACAGCACCGACACGAGACCTCGGTTTAACGTCCCATCTGAAAGACTGTTAATATTATTAGGGTCAGACGGGGGATCGAACCTGCCATCCCTGGATTACCAGTCCAGCACTAACCTTAAATTGATAGCAAAGCTGTTAAAATATTGCCATGCACCATCATAACCATTGGATTATAAAACACAAGTATCAGATAAAAATGTGTGATCACACAAATTTGGCAGAAACTGGTCTGGTTACTGGAGTTCTGCTGCTATTTGGGACTGAAATAGGTGGTCATATTACTGAATAACGGGGCAGTCCTATTATCGGGGTTTACGACAATTGAAATATAGAATAAATCTAGAATAAATAATAAATAATTCAGGACTGAGAAACAGTGGTCTTTAATAGCGGTGGTCTTAATATAAAGGTGGTTTATGAGGGTTTTTTAAGGGTAAGATAAGATAAATTTTATTTTGAGTCAGTAAGACATAATTATCACAAATAACATACGCTCTGATTGTGTTTATGAGTTTTTTTTTAAGGGTAGTGTTTATGAGGGTTTTTTTTAAGAGTGGTATTTATGAGGGTTTTTTTAAGGGTGGTATTTATGAGTTTTTTTTAAGGGTGATATTTATGAGGGTTTTTTAATGGTGGTATTTATGAGGTTTTTTTTAAGGGTGGTGTTTCTGAGGGTTTTTTAAGGGTGGTATTTATGAGGGTTTTTAAGGGTGGTGTTTATGAGGTTTTTTAAGGGTTGTGTTTTTGAGGTTTTTTTAAGGGTGGTGTTTATGAGGGTTTTTTAAGGGTGGTATTTATGAGGGTTTTTAAGGGTTGTGTTTTTGAGGGTTTTTTAAGGGTGGTGTTTATGAGGGTTTTTTAAGGGTGGTGTTTATGAGGTTTTTTAAGGGTTGTGTTTTTGAGGTTTTTTTAAGGGTGGTATTTATGAGGGTTTTTTAAGGGTGGTGTTTATGAGTTTTTTTAAAATCTGCTCCTATGAATTACTTGGTGAACTGTGAATCACCCTTCACCCAATGTACTTGTAATTCAGTTAATCTTGTATTGCATTTCTCAGGATGTAAGTAAGGACATATACCATTGTATTGTAGATGAATGAATGTGTTGTTTTTCACTTGTGTTAGATGATGCAGACCAACCTCTCGGTAAAGGTGAATCTTTGGAAATCTTGAACTTTGACCTTGAGACGACCTCATATTCCATGACCCCACTGACACCTAGATCACCTCACACATCGAGACACTCTTCATACAATGGAACACCACAGAAAAGGTTAGAATCTTAATCTCGCTAGTCATAGATTTCTACATGTCTTCAATATGCCATGCACTGTGGCCAATATGGCTTCAATATGCCATGCACTGTGGCCAATATGGCTTCAATATGCCATGCACTGTGGCCAATATGGCTTCAATATGCCATGCACTGTGGCCAATATGCCATGCACTGTGGCCAATATTGCTTCAATAATCCATGCACTGTGGCCAATATGGCTTCAATATGCCATGCACTGTGGCCAATATGGCTTCAATATGCCATGCACTGTGGCCAATATGCCATGCACTGTGGCCAATATTGCTTCAATAATCCATGCACTGTGGCCAATATGGCTTCAATATGCCATGCACTGTGGCCAATATGGCTTCAATATGCCATGCACTGTGGCCAATATGGCTTCAATATGCCATGCACTGTGGCCAATATGGCTTCAATTTGCCATGCACTGTGGCCAATATGCCATGCACTGTGGCCAATATTGCTTCAATAATCCATGCACTGTGGCCAATATGGCTTCAATATGCCATGCACTGTGGCCAATATGGCTTCAATATGCCATGCACTGTGGCCAATATGCCATGCACTGTGGCCAATATTGCTTCAATATGCCATGCACTGTGGCCAATATGCCATGCACTGTGGCCAATATTGCTTCAATAATCCATGCACTGTGGCCAATATGGCTTCAATATGCCATGCACTGTGGCCAATATGGCTTCAATATGCCATGCACTGTGGCCAATATGGCTTCAATATGCCATGCACTGTGGCCAATATGGCTTCAATATGCCATGCACTGTGGCCAATATGGCTTCAATATGCCATGCACTGTGGCCAATATGGCTTCAATATGCCATGCACTGTGGCCAATATGGCTTCAATATGCCATGCACTGTGGCCAATATGCCATGCACTGTGGCCAATATGGCTTCAATATGCCATGCACTGTGGCCAATATGGCTTCAATATGCCATGCACTGTGGCCAATATGGCTTCAATATGCCATGCACTGTGGCCAATATTGCTTCAATATGCCATGCACTGTGGCCAATATGGCTTCAATATGCCATGCACTGTGGCCAATATGGCTTCAATATGCCATGCACTGTGACCAATATGGCTTCAATATGCCATGCACTGTGGCCAATATGGCTTCAATATGCCATGCACTGTGACCAATATTGCTTCAATATGCCATGCACTGTGGCCAATATGGCTTCAATATGCCATGCACTGTGACCAATATTGCTTCAATATGCCATGCACTGTGGCCAATATGGCTTCAATATGCCATGCACTGTGGCCAATATGGCTTCAATATGCCATGCACTGTGGCCAATATGGCTTCAATATGCCATGCACTGTGACCAATATTGCTTCAATATGCCATGCACTGTGGCCAATATGGCTTCAATATGCCATGCACTGTGGCCAATATTGCTTCAATATGCCATGCACTGTGGCCAATATTGCTTCAATATGCCATGCACTGTGGCCAATATGGCTTCAATATGCCATGCACTGTGACCAATATTGCTTCAATATGCCATGCACTGTGACCAATATTGCTTCAATATGCCATGCACTTTGTGGCCAATATGGCTCCAATATGCCATGCACTGTGGCCAATATGGCTTCAATATGCCATGCACTGTGACCAATATTGCTTCAATATGCCATGCACTGTGACCAATATTGCTTCAATATGCCATGCACTGTGACCAATATTGCTTCAATATGCCATGCACTTTGTGGCCAATATGGCTCCAATATGCCATGCACTGTGGCCAATATGGCTTCAATATGCCATGCACTGTGACCAATATTGCTTCAATATGCCATGCACTTTGTGGCCAATATTGCTTCAATATGCCATGCACTTTGTGGCCAATATTGCTTCAATATGCCATGCACTGTGGCCAATATTGCTTCAATATGCCATGCACTGTGGCCAATATTGCTTCAATATGCCATGCACGTGACCAATATTTCTTCAATATGCCATGCACTGTGATCAATATTGCTTCAATATGCCATACACTTTGTGGCCAATATTATTTTATACTTTTTGTGGCAATATGACATCAAAGATTTTTAAAGAACACACTTTGTCTCGGCATAATCTTCTAAACGCCTGGCCGGATTTTCATGAAACTTGACAGTAATTATCAGTACCGAGCCTAATTGTGCATATCATCTTCTGTATTCCACTCGATTTAATTATGCACAGCCCTTTACTTCACTGATGCAACATTACCATATATGGAGACATGCATGTTTTTCAAAAACATATTCTAGAGTTGCGAACTTCCTTATCCTTTATCTGGTTTTGGGTTTTTATTTGGCAAATCGGCAAATACATATTGCCAGTTAACAAATAAACGGTGAATATTGCCAAGACATAATATACAATGAACATACTATATGTATGCCTAAGCATATTAATTTAGTATACATTGTGAATACAATTGCATCAAAATCAAGTTTTTAACAACTTATATTAATCACTCTCGTTGGCGAGGATGAAAGCGTAAATGTGGTCATTCATGTGGGATGAAACCGGAGTACCCGGAGAAAACCCACCTGTCTGATATGGTGACCACCGTACCATCTCACATACTTCCCGATCCAAGGATCGAACCCAGTTTGCATTGGTGAGAAGCAAGCGGGCGGGCTAACCACTGCACTAATCGAACAGCCACTGAAAAAACTTCATACATCTGTAAAGTATTTGACTGATTTTCTCTCATATGTATATATTTGTAGATTGTATTCTCCATCTCTGAGTCACCTGAGTTTGGCACAGTCCCTGGAGTTTGATGCTGGTGCATTGATGAGTTCGAGTTTCCTCGATGCCAGATTTGAAATGGAGCATGCTGTGAAAATTGAGAGCAGAAGGGTATATGTTCATTTTTCTGCTTAGTTTATACACATTTATTTTAGCTTGATAACGAAACAAGTTCTTACAACTGTGTTGACTAGACTCAGTTTTCCACTACGACACACATGCTGTTGACTAGACTCAGTTTTCCACTACGACACGCATGCTGTTGACTAGACTCAGTTTTCCACTACGACACACATGCTGTTGACTAGACTCAGTTTTCCACTACGACACACATGCTGTTGACTAGACTCAGTTTTCCACTACGACATGCATGCTGTTGACTAGACTCAGTTTTCCACTACGACACACATGCTGTTGACTAGACTCAGTTTTAAGCTGTCACATACACAAACACTAGACTAGAATTGTTTTACTGCTGTGACAATGAGTGAAATTATGTTTACAGGAGATAGTTGTTTGTCGTTGAGATTTAACTCAATGTTTATGTTTACAGGAGTTAGTGGTTGAGATTTAACTCAATGTTTATGTTTACATGAGTTAGTGGTTGAGATTTCGTTCAATGTTTATGTTTACAGGAGTGAGTGGTTGAGATTTAACTCAATGTTTATGTTTACATGAGTTAGTGGTTGAGATTTCGTTCAATGTTTATGTTTACATGAGTTAGTGGTTGAGATTTCATTCAATGTTTATGTTTACAGGAGTGAGTGGTTGAGATTTAACTCAATGTTTATGTTTACAGGAGTGAGTGGTTGAGATTTCGTTCAATGTTTATGTTTACAGGAGTGAGTGGTTGAGATTTCGTTCAATGTTTATGTTTACAGGAGTGAGTGTTTGTGGTTGAGATTTAACTCAATGTTTATGTTTACATGAGTTAGTGGTTGAGATTTCGTTCAATGTTTATGTTTACAGGAGTGAGTGTTTGTGGTTGAGATTTCATCCAATGTTTATGTCTACAGGAGTGAGTGGTCGAGATTTCATCCAATGTTTATGTTTACAGGAGTGAGTGTTTGTGGTTGAGATTTCATCCAATGTTTATGTTTACAGGAGTGAGTGTTTGTGGTTGAGATTTCATCAATGTTTATGTCTACAGGAGTGAGTGGTCCAGATTTCATCCAATGTTTATGTCTACAGGAGTGAGTGGTTGAGATTTCATCCAATGTTTATGTTTACAGGAGTGAGTGGTCGAGATTTCATCCAATGTTTATGTTTACAGGAGTTAGTGGTTGAGATTTCATCCAATGTTTATGTTTACAGGAGTAAGTGGTTGAGATTTAACTCAATGTTTATGTTTACAGGAGTTAGTGGTTGAGATTTCATCCAATGTTTATGTTTACAGGAGTTAGTGGTTGAGATTTCATCCAATGTTTATGTTTACAGGAGTAAGTGGTTGAGATTTAACTCAATGTTTATGTTTACAGGAGTTAGTGGTTGAGATTTCATCCAATGTTTATGTTTACAGGAGTTAGTGGTTGAGATTTCATCCAATGTTTATGTTTACAGGAGTAAGTGGTTGAGATTTAACTCAATGTTTATGTTTACAGGAGTTAGTGGTTGAGATTTCATCCAATGTTTATGTTTACAGGAGTTAGTGGTTGAGATTTCATCCAATGTTTATGTTTACAGGAGATAGTTGTATCGGTTGTGAACCGACTGCGACACTGGCCTGTCAGCATCATATTTGACCAGTGGAAGGAGTACACATCTCATGAGAAAGAATTAAAGCGTCTAACGGCAGAGTTGCTGTCTATACAACAGGAGCTGACTGTAAGGCAGTACTTTACATCCTGGATACAATATTACCAAGAACTGAAAGTAGCTAAACAACATTACGTAAGTACAGTCTGTACTCAATATGCATAAGAACGAACATGTACAGGGTGTTGACCCTTTCCCCTATGGAGATGTAGTTTTATTTCATACATTTGGCTGTAATTTACCAATCGTATGCAATGGATAAGCTGTGAACTTGCCTACTTTAACTTCAATAGAGGTTACTAGGAATAAGTGTTGTATACACTACGTTGTTCCGATCTTTATTATAGCTTGTTTGACTACTAATGTGTCAATCTATGTGCAATAGGCATTGGCGTCAATAAAAGTTTGTTCTCAATACAGTAGGAGGTCAAGTAGGGGTCATCTATTATTTTTGAGAGAATATGGTCATGTCATATATCAAATTGAAGGTAAATCAAAAATGGGCGTGACCCGGGATTTCAAGTAAGGGTCAATTTGTGAGCGAATATGGTCAGGTCATATATCAAATCAAAGGTAGCGATGAGGCAATCGCTCTACTGCAATTATCATCAAAATAGGATGATTACTTCATCCAAAATGGCCGACAAAAGGTTATGAGGTCAACCTTTTATGAGAGATTTCAAACATCCCTCTCACAAACTGATCAGCCAATGGTCAAGAAACTGTACTTGTATGATCCTTAGGTGAAGCCTTTCTAAAGATGTAAAATAAAGATCCCCTAAAATCCAAGATGGCCACCATCTAAAAATAGCACACATTCTTAAAAAACCTTTTCACAAACTTCCAGTCAGATTTTGATGAATCTTGGAAGGAATGATCGATGTACAATGCTCTTTCAAAGTTGTTCAAATTGTGACCAGGGGATCAAAAATGGGCGTGGCATGGGAGGTCAAATTTTATCATCGAGCGAATATGGCCATGTCATATATCAAATCGAAGGCATCGTCGGTCGAGGCGATCGCTCTGATGCAATTGTTATTAACATCAGATGATTTTGTCATCCAAGATGGCTGCCGAAAGGTCAAAAGAATGTTCTTTTATTATAGATTTCAATTGACATTGATATAAAACTTTTCATGGTCAGTTTCATCTCTTGCTAGATTTAGCAGATATACTCTCACAATGGATCTCTTGCTAGATTTAGCAGATATACTCTCACAATGGATCTCTTGCTAGATTTAGCAGATATACTCTACAATGGATCTCTTGCTAGATTTAGCAGATATACTCTACAATGGATCTCTTGCTAGATTTAGCAGATATACTCTCACAATGGATCTCTTGCTAGATTTAGCAGATATACTCTCACAATGGATCTCTTGCTAGATTTAGCAGATATACTCTACAATGGATCTCTTGCTAGATTTAGCAGATATACTCTACAATGGATCTCTTGCTAGATTTAGCAGATATACTCTCACAATGGATCTCTTGCTAGATTTAGCAGATATACTCTCACAATGGATCTCTTGCTAGATTTAGCAGATATACTCTACAATGGATCTCTTGCTAGATTTAGCAGATATACTCTACAATGGATCTCTTGCTAGATTTAGCAGATATACTCTCACAATGGATCTCTTGCTAGATTTAGCAGATATACTCTCACAATGGATCTCTTGCTAGATTTAGCAGATATACTCTCACAATGGATCTCTTGCTAGATTTAGCAGATATACTCTCACAATGGATCTCTTGCTAGATTTAGCAGATATACTCTCACAATGGATCTCTTGTTAGATTTAGCAGATATATTCTCACAATGGATCTCTTGCTAGATTTAGCAGATATACTCTCACAATGGATCTCTTGTTAGATTTAGCAGATATACTCTCACAATGGATCTCTTGTTAGATTTAGCAGATATACTCTCACAATGGATCTCTTGCTAGATTTAGCAGATATACTCTCACAATGGATTTCTTGCTAGATTTAGCACAATTTTCACAGTCACTAGTGCTCAACGTTAACATATAAATGATGACCTTAACCCTAACATTATTTTCGAGGGCATGTACTCTTCTTCATCTCTTAACACAATTCAGTTTGTATATGTTCACAATTATCCTACTCAGTGCTTCTCTCTCAGATTATGCTCACTAGTTCAATTATTCTTCAGGAGCAAGTTCTACAGCATAAAGCATTGCTAAGTCTAGTACTGTACAGAAAATCTAGAAAGGACAAAACACATCGCAATCTTATAGCCAGGTTACACTATACTAGGAAGGTGTACACAGATATATTCCCTATGTGGCTTGCTAAGGTATGTATAGTCCAGTTACACTGATGTATTCCCTCTGTGGCTTGCTAAGGTATGTATAGTCCAGTTACACTGATGTATTCCCTATGTGGCTTGCTAAGGTATGTATAGTTCAGTTACACTGATGTATTCCCTCTGTGGCTTGCTAAGGTATGTATAGTCCAGTTACACTGATGTATTCCCTATGTGGCTTGCTAAGGTATGTATAGTCCAGTTACACTGATGTATTCCCTTTGTGGCTTGCTAAGGTATGTATAGTCAAGTTACACTGATGTATTCCCTATGTGGCTTGCTAAGGTATGTATAGTCCAGTTACACTGATATATTCCATGTGTGGCTTGCTAAAGTATGTATAGTCCAGTTACACTGATGTATTCCCTCTGTGGCTTGCTAAGGTATGTATAGTCCAGTTACACTGATGTATTCCCTATGTGGCTTGCTAAGGTATGTATAGTCCAGTTACACTGATGTATTCCCTATGTGGCTTGCTAAGGTATGTATAGTCCAGTTACACTGATGTATTCCATATGTGGCTTGCTAAGGTATGTATAGTCCAGTTACACTGATGTATTCCTGCTAAGGTATGTATAGTCCAGTTACACTGATGTATTCCCTATGTGGCTTGCTAAGGTATGTATAGTCCAGTTACACTGATGTATTCCATGTGTGGCTTGCTAAAGTATGTATAGTCCAGTTACACTGATGTATTCCCTCTGTGGCTTGCTAAGGTATGTATAGTCCAGTTACACTGATGTATTCCTGCTAAGGTATGTATAGTCCAGTTACACTGATGTATTCCCTATGTGGCTTGCTAAGGTATGTATAGTCCAGTTACACTGATGTATTCCCTCTGTGGCTTGCTAAGGTATGTATAGTCCAGTTACACTGATGTATTCCCTTTGTGGCTTGCTAAGGTATGTATAGTCCAGTTACACTGATGTATTCCCTCTGTGGCTTGCTAAGGTATGTATAGTCCAGTTACACAGATGCATTCCCTCTGTGGCTTGCTAAGGTATGTATAGTCCAGTTACACTGATGTATTCCTGCTAAGGTATGTATAGTCCAGTTACACAAATGTATTCCCTCTGTGGCTTGCTAAGGTATGTATAGTCCAGTTACACTGATGTATTCCCTTTGTGGCTTGCTAAGGTATGTATAGTCCAGTTACACTGATGTATTCCCTCTGTGGCTTGCTAAAGTATGTATAGTCCAGTTACACAGATGTATTCCCTCTGTGGCTTGCTAAGGTATGTATAGTCCATTTACACTGATGTATTCCCTTTGTGGCTTGCTAAGGTATGTATAGACAAGTTACACTGATGTATTCCCTTTGTGGCTTGCTAAGGTATGTATAGACAAGTTACACTGATGTATTCCCAATGTGGCTTGCTAAGGTATGTATAATCATGATTGCTTTAACACAGAATGATGACATTTAGAATAATGGACAGACGTATATCTCCTTGGACAAACATTCCTTTTGCAGGCAATATGCCCCAACCAATGTGCTCTTATTCACATTGCAATTCAGAAATCACCCCCTGTGGATACCTTTGGATATTGCAATATCCAACTTGGTGTCAATGTTTCACAGATTATTGGATAGATTGATTGATTGATTGATTGGATGAATTATTGATTGATTGATTGATTGATTGACAGGCTCAGGAGAAGCAGCATGCAGAGAAGATAGTTCATCTGTGGACAAACATCACGGATGAAGAAAGGGTGCTGATCCCTCGTGAGCGATCGTTCCGGCACAGACTCAATAAGACGTTGCTCACCCAGTGCTTCTGCACGTGGAGGAACAAATACAGGAAGATATCTAAACTCAAGAATGTCTATCACAGCATTCTGTATGAAAGGTAATCAAAGAATGTCTGTCACAGCATTCTGTATGAAAGGTAATCAAAGAATGTCTGTCACAGCATTGTGTATAACCAAAGAATGTCTATCACAGCATTCTGTATGAAAGGTAACCAAAGAATGTATGTCACAGCATTCTGTATGAAAGGTAATCAAAGAATGTCTGTCACAGCATTGTGTATAACCAAAGAATGTATGTCACAGCATTCTGTATGAAAGGTAACCAAAGAATGTATGTCACAGCATTCTGTATGAAAGGTAATCAAAGAATGTCTATCACAGCATTCTGTATGAAAGGTAATCAAAGAATGTCTATCACAGCATTCTGTATGAAAGGTAACCAAAGAATGTCTATCACAGCATTCTGTATGAAAGGTAATCAAAGAATGTCTATCACAGCATTCTGTATGAAAGGTAACCAAAGAATGTCTATCACAGCATTCTGTATGAAAGGTAACCAACTAAGCTGCTCAAACACAGCTGGGTTTTTGATTTTAACCCTAACCTGCTGATTAAAGTCACTTTTGCAAACAGCATAGAGCCAGATCAGATGGTACAGAATGTGCCATCTGATCAGGCTCTATGCTGTTTGCTATTCGGATAGTGGAGCTAAAACACTTGTCTGAATAGCAAACAACATAGATCCTGATCAGATGCAGCATTACGCCTTTCGTCCAATTTAATCGGTACGTTACTGGTTAGCAGTAATTTGTAAATTTTAGCATGCACATTCTGTAAGGGTGTTACATGTCTGCTAGAAAACTTATCATAACCAACACCTACTCAATCATTCAAACATCAACACAAGATAAAACTTGATTTCTTGGTCAATTTAAATTGTGATCTGGTGATAAAATACTCGTCTTATCAGCAAGTATGTATGGTATTTATGTATATATTTCTAGGAAATTCAATACCATAACACATTCACAGTGACAAGGGTATATGCACCATTTCTAGGAAATTCAATACCATAACACATTCACAGTGACAAGGGTATATGCACCATTTCTAGGAAATTCAATACCATAACACATTCACAGTGACAAGGGTATATGCACCATTTCTAGGAAATTCAATACCATAACACATTCACAGTGACAAGGGTATATGCACCATTTCTAGGAAATTCAATACCATAACACATTCACAGTGACAAGGGTATATGCACCATTTCTAGGAAATTCAATACCATAACACATTCACAGTGACAAGGGTATATGCACCATTTCTAGGAAATTCAATACCATAACACATTCACAGTGACAAGGGTATATGCACCATTTCTAGGAAATTCAATACCATAACACATTCACAGTCAATGTACTGCATGTACTATAGCAGAGGGTTAATAGCAGCTGTCAATGTACTGCATATACTATAGCAGAGGGTTAATAGCAGCTGTCAATGTACTGCATATACTATAGCAGAGGGTTAATAGCAGCTGTCAATGTACTACATGTACTATAGCAGAGGGTTAATAGCTGATGTCAATGTACTACATGTACTATAGCAGAGGGTTAATAGCTGATGTCAATGTACTGCATATACTATAGCAGAGGGTTAATAGCTGATGTCAATGTACTGCATATACTATAGCAGAGGGTTAATAGCAGCTGTCAATGTACTACATGTACTATAGCAGAGGGTTAATAGCTGATGTCAATGTACTGCATATACTATAGCAGAGGGTTAATAGCAGCTGTCAATGTACTACATGTACTATAGCAGAGGGTTAATAGCAGCTGTCAATGTACTACATGTACTATAGCAGAGGGTTAATAGCTGATGTCAATGTACTGCATATACTATAGCAGAGGGTTAATAGCTGATGTCAATGTACTGCATATACTATAGCAGAGGGTTAATAGCTGATGTCAATGTACTGCATATACTATAGCAGAGGGTTAATAGCAGCTGTCAATGTACTACATGTACTATAGCAGAGGGTTAATAGCTGATGTCAATGTACTGCATATACTATAGCAGAGGGTTAATAGCAGCTGTCAATGTACTACATGTACTATAGCAGAGGGTTAATAGCAGCTGTCATGTACTACATGTACTATAGCAGAGGGTTAATAGCTGATGTCAATGTACTGCATATACTATAGCAGAGGGTTAATAGCTGATGTCAATGTACTGCATATACTATAGCAGAGGGTTAATAGCTGATGTCAATGTACTGCATGTACTATAGCAGAGGGTTAATAGCTGATGTCAATGTACTGCATATACTATAGCAGAGGGTTAATAGCTGATGTCAATGTACTGCATGTACTATAGCAGAGGGTTAATAGCTGATGTCAATGTACTGCATATACTATAGCAGAGGGTTAATAGCTGATGTCAATGTACTGCATGTACTATAGCAGAGGGTTAATAGCTGATGTCAATGTACTGCATATACTATAGCAGAGGGTTAATAGCTGATGTCAATGTACTGCATGTACTATAGCAGAGGGTTAATAGCTGATGTCAATGTACTGCATATACTATAGCAGAGGGTTAATAGCTGATGTCAATGTACTGCATGTACTATAGCAGAGGGTTAATAGCTGATGTCAATGTACTGCATATACTATAGCAGAGGGTTAATAGCTGATGTCAATGTACTGCATGTACTATAGCAGAGGGTTAATAGCTGATGTCAATGTACTGCATATACTATAGCAGAGGGTTAATAGCCGCTGTCAATGTACTGCATATACTATAGCAGAGGGTTAATAGCTGATGTCAATGTACTGCATATACTATAGCAGAGGGTTAACAGCTGATGTCAATGTACTGCATGTACTATAGCAGAGGGTTAACAGCTGATGTCAATGTACTGCATATACTATAGCAGAGAGTTAACAGGCACAGTTTGCATACTGCTGACTATGAAGTATTTAGTTATCTAAGTAGAGCAGATTCTGAAGTATATTTAGTTGTATTTGACTGCCGTGCACAAAATAAAGCATGACTATTTATGTTTGTAGATATTTTGTGCGATGGTGCAACTGGGCATTAGAGAGACACGATAGAAGTGTGAAATGTGAGCTGTTTCTAGAACAACGGAGAAAAACACTGGTAAAATAACATGTAACATACAGGATATAGTCATGTGATAAACACATAAATGTTATATATACAGGATATAGTCATGTGATAAACACATCAATGTTATATATACAGGATATAGTCATGTGATAAACACATAAATGTTATATATACAGGATATAGTCATGTGATAAACACATACAATGTTATATATACAGGATATAGTCATGTGATAAACACATACAATGTTATATATACAGGATATAGTCATGTGATAAACACATTAATGTTATATATACAGGATATAGTCATGTGATAAACACATACAATGTTATATATACAGGATATAGTCATGTGATAAACACATACAATGTTATATATACAGGATATAGTCATGTGATAAACACATTAATGTTATATATACAGGATATAGTC
>CM026401.1:31622352-31658520 GCA_014843695.1 Archivesica marissinica
TGTTGCACATACTGTAAATGTGATAAACACATCAAAGTTGCATATACTGTAAATGAGATAAACACAGTAATGTTACACATACTGTAAATGTGATAAACACAGTAATGTTGCACATACTGTAAATGAGATAAACACATCAATGTTGCATATACTGTAAATGTGATAAACACAGTAGTGTTGCACATACTGTAAATGTGATAAACACATCAATGTTGCACATACTGTAAATGAGATAAACACATCAATGTTGCACATACTGTAAATGTGATAAACACATCAAAGTTGCATATACTGTAAATGAGATAAACACAGTAATGTTACACATACTGTAAATGTGATAAACACAGTAATGTTGCACATACTGTAAATGAGATAAACACATTAATGTTGCACATACTGTAAATGAGATAAACACAGTAATGTTGCACATACTGTAAATGAGATAAACACATCAATGTTGCACATACTGTAAATGAGATAAACACATCAATGTTGCACATACTGTAAATGAGATAAACGCATCAATGTTACACATACTGTAAATGAGATAAACGCATCAATGTTGCACATACTGTAAATGAGATAAACACAGTAATGTTGCACATACTGTAAATGAGATAAACACAGTAATGTTGCACATACTGTAAATGAGATAAACACAGTAATGTTGCTCATACTGTAAATGAGATAAACACATCAATGTTGCACATACTGTAAATGAGATAAACACATCAATGTTGCACATACTGTAAATGAGATAAACGCATCAATGTTACACATACTGTAAATGAGATAAACGCATCAATGTTACACATACTGTAAATGAGATAAACGCATCAATGTTACACATACTGTAAATGAGATAAACGCATCAATGTTACACATACTGTAAATGAGATAAACGCATCAATGTTGCTGTGGTAGATCCATTCTGAGGAGGAAAGGGAAATGAATCTCGTTTATTCCCAAATATTCCGATAATCTCGCATATATTATGAAATACCTCATTTGAAATACATTTGTTGCAGGCGTTCAAGACATGGTGTTTACATTACACACAGAAGAAGGAGGTTAAGAGAAGATACGAGGACTCGTGGAACACCTACCTTGCCATTATCGTACACTCCTGGCATCAGTGGGTGAGAGGTAATGTGTGTAGACTAACAATGTTAATGATGTTAATTATGTTAATGATGTTAATGATGTTAATGATGTATACAATGTTAATGGTGTTAACAATGTTAATGATGTATACAATGTTAATGATGTTAATGATGTTAATGATGTTAATGATGTATACAATGTTAATGATGTATACAATGTTAATGATGTTAATGATGTATACAATGTTAATGATGTTAACGATGTTAATGATGTATACAATGTTAATGATGTATACAATGTTAATGATGTATACAATGTTAATGATGTATACAATGTTAATGATGTTAATGATGTATACAATGTTAATGATGTTAACGATGTTAACGATGTTAATGATGTTAATGATGTATACAATGTTAATGATGTTAACGATGTTAACGATGTTAATGATGTTAATGATGTATACAATGTTAATGATGTATACAATGTTAATGATGTATACAATGTTAATGATGTATACAATGTTAATGATGTTAATGATGTTAATGATGTATACAAGGTTAATGATGTATACAATGTTAATGATGTTAACGATGTTAATGATGTATACAATGTTAATGATGTTAACGATGTTAATGATGTATACAATGTTAATGATGTTAATGATGTATACAATGTTAATGATGTTAATGATGTATACAATGGTAATGATGTTAATGATGTTAATGATGTATACAATGGTAATGATGTTAATGATGTTAATGATGTATACAATGTTAATGATGTTAACGATGTTAATGATGTATACAATGTTAATGATGTTAATGATGTTAATGATGTATACAATGTTAACGATGTTAATGCTGTTAATGATGTATACAATGTTAATGATGTTAATGATGTATACAATGTTAATGATGTTAATGATGTTAACGATGTTAATGATGTATACAATGTTAACGATGTTAATGATGTATACACTGTTAATGATGTCAACGATGTTAATGATGTTAATGATGTATACAATGGTAATGATGTTAATGATGTTAATGATGTATACAATGTTAATGATGTTAATGATGTATACAATGTTAATGATGTACACACTGTTAATGATGTTAACAATGTTAATGATGTTAATGATGTATACAATGGTAATGATGTTAATGATGTATACAATGTTAATGATGTTAATGATGCATACAATGTTAATGATGTTAATGATGTTAATGATGTTAACGATGTTAATGATGTATACAATGTTAACGATGTTAATGATGTTAATGATGTATACAATGTTAATGATGTTCCTAAAGTTGTATATGAGGGCACTTACAATTATTATAATCCTTCTGGGATTAGTTCATCATTCAGTGTTGACTAGAAGATGGCCAAATAAACAATGCATGAATTAAAAACCCCAGAGGCAGACTTGAGATATACACAGAGGAATACTTGAGATATACTCAGTGGAAGACTTGAGATATACACAGTGGCAGACTTGAGATATACACAGTGGAAGACTTGAGATATACACAGTGGCAGACTTGAGATATACACAGTGGCAGACTTGAGATATACACAGTGGCAGACTTGAGATATACACAGTGGCAGACTTGAGATATACACAGTGGTAGACTTGAGATATACACAGTGGCAGACTTGAGATATACACAGTGGCAGACTTGAGATATACACAGTGGAAGACTTGAGATATACACAGTGGCAGACTTGAGATATACACAGTGGAAGACTTGAGATATACACAGTGGCAGACTTGAGATATACACAGTGGAAGACTTGAGATATACACAGAGGTGGACTTGAGATATACACAGTGGCAGACCTGAGATATACACAGTGGCAGACTTGAGATATACACAGAGGAAGACTTGAGATATACACAGTGGCAGACTTGAGATATACACAGTGGCAGACTTGATATATACACATTGGAAGACTTGAGATATACACAGTGGCAGACCTGAGATATACACATTGGAAGACTTGAGATATACACAGAGGCAGACTTGAGATATACACAGTGGAAGACTTGAGATATACACAGAGGTGGACTTGAGATATACACAGTGGCAGACCTGAGATATACACAGTGGCAGACTTGAGATATACACAGAGGAAGACTTGAGATATACACAGTGGCAGACTTGAGATATACACAGTGGCAGACTTGATATATACACATTGGAAGACTTGAGATATACACAGTGGCAGACCTGAGATATACACATTGGAAGACTTGAGATATACACAGAGGCAGACTTGAGATATACACAGTGGAAGACTTGAGATATACACAGAGGTGGACTTGAGATATACACAGTGGCAGACCTGAGATATACACAGTGGCAGACTTGAGATATACACAGAGGAAGACTTGAGATATACACAGTGGAAGACTTGAGATATACACAGTGGAAGACTTGAGATATACACAGTGGAAGACTTGAGATATACACAATGGAAGACCTGAGAGATACACAGTGGAAGACTTGAGATATACACAGTGGAAGACTTGAGATATACACAGTGGCATACCTGAGATATACACAGAGGTGGACTTGAGATATACACAGTGGAAGACTTGAGATATACACAGTGGCAGACTTGAGATATACACAGTGGCAGACTTGAGATATACACAGTGGCAGACTTGAGATATACACAGTGGCAGACTTGAGATATACAAAGGCAGATGATAAACGGTTTCGTAATTTTCAAATAGTGACTGCATACTAATACTGGTTACTATGGCAACACATTTATCTGCCATTTACATTTACAGCGTTTTTAATGGTATTCATGTTGTGTTTATGGTATCGTATGTGTTTGCAAGCGTTAGATATCACAGTAATCATTTTACCACATTTATCCCTATTTTATCCAAGACGGTCACAATCTCACAATCTATTGAAATGAGGTGAGTGACTCAGTGTTTCATTGTAATAAGTAGATTAATAGTATCCTTCTGGTGTGGGACAAGGGTGTTCCACCCGAATGGACAGAATATGTTGTTGCAAACGAGGCTCACTGCAGTGCATACGTATTCAATTATGCTGTCCAACTGATTCACGAGTGTGTGTATGTATAAAATTGACCAATTGTCGAGTGAATATTGTATAAATTTGGAAAATAGACAATATGCTCCCGATACAAATTTGTTCAATTTTGCATATTAAATAAATTTCTTCTTTTTATTGATAGTACAGATATCACTACACCATGTGAGAGATAAAGACAACTGTCACATGGAGTTAAAGATAACGAAATTTGGCTGAACTAGCTGGAAACATGTGTCCTGGCTAGTACGGCCAGTAGGTGTGTGCATGACAATAGTATTGATGATGTGAATATGATGATATGTTACAGATGAAAGGAAGAGGAAGGTTATTGCAGCCTATGTTAAACGGACAAGAGAACACCACCTGGTGGCAACAGCGTTCACTGTATGGAAGACAGAGTCGGAGAAACAGATGCGGATGACACAGTTGTATGAAACCAGACTTTCTCGCAGGTAAACAGACATGCAGAATATCTAAACTGGAAAGAGTCAAATACGTCTTGGAATTTCATTAGAATTGTTCAATTGTTCAATTCTAATGAAATTCACCACAATATATTTCCAGACTTTCCAGTTACAAATAAGAAAAACTCATTAATTAAAATTGTCGTCTGCTGCAATAATTTGAACTATTTATAGACTTAATGTTACCCAGCATGCCAAGATTTACAGGAGAATGTAAACATTGTAACAGTTTTGCTGAATATGTTATGTAGTATCCTTGCAATAACCTACCAATCTGCTGACATGGGGTCGTTTGGTCTGGTGTGTAATATTTGGAGCCTTGAGCCCTATTACCTTTTTAGTTGACAGCAGCAGAGATCGGTGCTCTGCTGAGGGTGAGGTAGTGGTATATGTGAGTCATTCGGCATTGTGCCTCGATCAATTGCTTCAATTGACATCTCCCCTGTAGCCGTTTCATCAACTGTGAAAAGATGATGTGGATGTGGAGTATGGTGGCAACTAGTTAATCTATCAGAAATTAAAGATAGCGACATGATCAACAATTTTGATGAAACTTGTGTCTGAAGAATTTAGGCAATATTAAAAATAGCTAAAATAGTCAGAATCCAATATGACCGCCAGTGCAGGCCATCTTGAAATATATTTCTGACTTTTCTTCTTTAACCTTTCTGTGATTTGACCTGATTGTTTTTACTGGGGCAGTGAGGTGACTAAAAGATGAGAGTTAGCTGATCAGAAATCCATCATTGTTGTCATGGTAGTCATCTTGAAAAACTATTTTTGACTTCTCCTCCGAAAAAGTGTGCGATTTGCTATGAGTTTTTGGGTGAGTAAGTATGTGTTTGTATAATGGCTACTCCAATACAATGTAGCAAGGTACTTTAATGGTTACTCCAATACAATGTAACAAGGTACTTTAATGGCTACTCCAATACAATGTAACAAGGTACTTTAATGGTTACTCCAATACAATGTAACAAGGTACATGCTGTTCAAAGGAAATGACCATAAAACAGAGGAAAACACTTAATAGAACCTATCTACTTTTAGGGAGTATTCAGGGGCAGTAACTGACCGATGTTTCTCATTGTTGGTCACAGAGAGAGAGATATAGTCCTATATAACTTCACATCACAAGTTGTTAAACTTGTTTTGCAGGGTACTATGTGCATGGCAGAGTGTGACTTCATGGCAGAAAGATCTCAAACTGAAACAACGACAGTGCCAGCTCATGTCCTACACTGTTGTCGTATGTATCATATGTGTTTGCCAGTTCATTCACTATACTGTTGTTATATGTGTTTAATGACTGGTGTAAGTGTTTATATGTGTTTAATGACATGTATAAGTGTTTACATCTGTTTAATGACAGGTATAAGTGTTTACATCTGTTTAATGACAGGTATAAGTGTTTATATGTGTTTAATGACAGGTAAAAGTGTTTATATGTGTTTAATGACAGGTATAAGTGTTTGCATGTGTTTAATGACAGGTATAAGTGTTTACATCTGTTTAATGACAGGTATAAGTGTTTACATCTGTTTAATGACATGTATAAGTGTTTATATGTGTTTAATGACAGGTATAAGTGTTTATATGTGTTTAATGACAGGTAAAAGTGTTTATATGTGTTTAATGACAGGTATAAGTGTTTACATGTGTTTAATGACAGGTATAAGTGTTTACATCTGTTTAATGACAGGTATAAGTGTTTATATGTGTTTAATGACAGGTAAAAGTGTTTATATGTGTTTAATGACAGGTATAAGTGTTTACATGTGTTTAATGACAGGTATAAGTGTTTATATGTGTTTAATGACAGGTATAAGTGTTTATATGTGTTTAATGACATGTATAAGTGTTTATATGTGTTTAATGACAGGTATAAGTGTTTACATCTGTTTAATGACAGGTATAAGTGTTTACATGTGTTTAATGACAGGTATAAGTGTTTATATGTGTTTAATGACAGGTAAAAGTGTTTATATGTGTTTAATGACAGGTATAAGTGTTTACATGTGTTTAATGACAGGTATAAGTGTTTACATCTGTTTATGACAGTAATGACAGGTAAAAGTGTTTATATGTGTTTAATGACAGGTATAAGTAGTTACATGTGTTTAATGACAGGTATAAGTGTTTACATCTGTTTAATGACAGGTAAAAGTGTTTACATCTGTTTAATGACATGTATAAGTGTTTACATATGTTTAATGACAGGTATAAGTGTTTATATGTGTTTAATGACAGGTATAAGTGTTTACATCTGTTTAATGACAGTAATGACAGGTAAAAGTGTTTATATGTGTTTAATGACAGGTATAAGTGTTTACATGTGTTTAATGACAGGTATAAGTGTTTACATCTGTTTAATGACAGGTATAAGTGTTTACATCTGTTTAATGACATGTATAAGTGTTTATATGTGTTTAATGACAGGTAAAAGTGTTTACATCTGTTTAATGACATGTATAAGTGTTTATATGTGTTTAATGACATGTATAAGTGTTTACATCTGTTTAATGACAGGTATAAGTGTTTATATGTGTTTAATGACAGGTAAAAGTGTTTATATGTGTTTAATGACAGGTATAAGTGGTTACATGTGTTTAATGACAGGTATAAGTGTTTACATCTGTTTAATGACAGGTAAAAGTGTTTACATCTGTTTAATGACAGGTATAAGTGTTTATATGTGTTTAATGACAGGTAAAAGTGTTTACATGTGTTTAATGACAGGTATAAGTGTTTACATGTGTTTATTGACAGGTATAAGTGTTTACATCTGTTTAATGACAGGTATAAGTGTTTATATGTGTTTAATGACAGGTATAAGTGTTTATATGTGTTTAATGACAGGTATAAGTGTTTACATCTGTTTAATGACAGGTATAAGTGTTTATATGTGTTTAATGACAGGTATAAGTGTTTATATGTGTTTAATGACGGTTAAGTGTTTATATGTGTTTAATGACAGTATAAGTGTTTACATCTGTTTAATGACAGGTATAAGTGTTTACATCTGTTTAATGACAGGTATAAGTGTTTATATGTGTTTAATGACAGGTATAAGTGTTTATATGTGTTTAATGACAGGTATAAGTGTTTACATGTGTTTAATGACAGGTATAAGTGTTTACATGTGTTTAATGACAGGTATAAGTGTTTACATGTGTTTAATGACAGGTATAAGTGTTTATATGTGTTTAATGACAGGTATAAGTGTTTACATGTGTTTAATGACAGGTAAAAGTGTTTATATGTGTTTAATGACAGGTATAAGTGTTTACATGTGTTTAATGACAGGTATAAGTGTTTATATGTGTTTAATGACAGGTATAAGTGTTTACATGTGTTTAATGACAGGTATAAGTGTTTATATGTGTTTAATGACAGGTATAAGTGTTTACATGTGTTTAATGACAGGTATAAGTGTTTATATGTGTTTAATGACAGGTATAAGTGTTTATATGTGTTTAATGACAGGTATAAGTGTTTATATGTGTTTAATGACAGGTATAAGTGTTTACATGTGTTTAATGACAGGTATAAGTGTTTACATCTGTTTAATGACAGGTATAAGTGTTTATATGTGTTTAATGACAGGTAAAAGTGTTTATATGTGTTTAATGACAGGTATAAGTGTTTACATGTGTTTAATGACAGGTATAAGTGTTTATATGTGTTTAATGACAGGTATAAGTGTTTACATGTGTTTAATGACAGGTATAAGTGTTTATATGTGTTTAATGACAGGTATAAGTGTTTACATGTGTTTAATGACAGGTATAAGTGTTTATATGTGTTTAATGACAGGTATAAGTGTTTACATGTGTTTAATGACAGGTATAAGTGTTTATATGTGTTTAATGACAGGTATAAGTGTTTACATGTGTTTAATGACAGGTATAAGTGTTTATATGTGTTTAATGACAGGTATAAGTGTTTACATGTGTTTAATGACAGGTATAAGTGTTTATATGTGTTTAATGACAGGTATAAGTGTTTACATGTGTTTAATGACAGGTATAAGTGTTTATATGTGTTTAATGACAGGTATAAGTGTTTACATGTGTTTAATGACAGGTATAAGTGTTTATATGTGTTTAATGACAGGTATAAGTGTTTACATGTGTTTAATGACAGGTATAAGTGTTTATATGTGTTTAATGCTCGGTGTAAGTGGTTTTGTATGTTTAATGACAGGTATAAGTGTTTACGTGTGTTTAATGCTCGTTGTAAGTGGTTTTGTATGTTTAATGACAGGTATAAGTGTTTACATGTGTTTAATGCTCGGTGTAAGTGTTTATGTGTGTTTAATGACAGGTATAAGTGTTTATATGTGTTTAATGACAGGTATAAGTGTTTACATGTGTTTAATGACATGTATAAGTGTTTACATCTGTTTAATGACAGGTATAAGTGTTTACATCTGTTTAATGACATGTATAAGTGTTTATATGTGTTTAATGACAGGTATAAGTGTTTATATGTGTTTAATGACAGGTAAAAGTGTTTATATGTGTTTAATGACAGGTATAAGTGTTTACATGTGTTTAATGACAGGTATAAGTGTTTACATCTGTTTAATGACAGGTATAAGTGTTTATATGTGTTTAATGACAGGTAAAAGTGTTTATATGTGTTTAATGACAGGTATAAGTGTTTACATGTGTTTACTGACAGGTATAAGTGTTTATATGTGTTTAATGACAGGTATAAGTGTTTATATGTGTTTAATGACATGTATAAGTGTTTATATGTGTTTAATGATAGGTATAAGTGTTTACATGTGTTTAATGACAGGTATAAGTGTTTACATCTGTTTAATGACAGGTATAAGTGTTTATATGTGTTTAATGACATGTAAAAGTGTTTATATATGTTTAATGACAGGTATAAGTGTTTACATGTGTTTAATGACAGGTATAAGTGTTTATATGTGTTTAATGACAGGTATAAGTGTTTATATGTGTTTAATGACATGTATAAGTGTTTATATGTGTTTAATGACAGGTATAAGTGTTTACATGTGTTTAATGACAGGTAAAAGTGTTTATATGTGTTTAATGACAGGTAAAAGTGTTTATATGTGTTTAATGACAGGTATAAGTGTTTACATGTGTTTAATGACAGGTATAAGTGTTTACATCTGTTTAATGACATGTATAAGTGTTTATATGTGTTTAATGACAGGTGAAAGTGTTTACATCTGTTTAATGACATGTATAAGTGTTTATATGTGTTTAATGACATGTATAAGTGTTTACATCTGTTTAATGACATGTATAAGTGTTTATATGTGTTTAATGACAGGTAAAAGTGTTTATATGTGTT
Organism: Archivesica marissinica; assembly: GCA_014843695.1. Lineage (NCBI taxonomy): Eukaryota > Metazoa > Mollusca > Bivalvia > Venerida > Vesicomyidae > Archivesica > Archivesica marissinica. The sequence continues at coordinate 31,632,341 of CM026401.1, forward strand.
TAATGACAGGTATAAGTGTTTACATGTGTTTAATGACAGGTATAAGTGTTTACATCTGTTTAATGACAGGTAAAAGTGTTTACATCTGTTTAATGACATGTATAAGTGTTTACATCTGTTTAATGACAGGTATAAGTGTTTATATGTGTTTAATGACAGGTAAAAGTGTTTATATGTGTTTAATGACAGGTATAAGTGTTTATATGTGTTTAATGACAGGTATAAGTGTTTACATCTGTTTAATGACAGTAATGACAGGTAAAAGTGTTTATATGTGTTTAATGACAGGTATAAGTGTTTACATGTGTTTAATGACAGGTATAAGTGTTTACATCTGTTTAATGACAGGTATAAGTGTTTACATCTGTTTAATGACATGTATAAGTGTTTATATGTGTTTATTGACATGTATAAGTGTTTATATGTGTTTAATGACAGGTAAAAGTGTTTACATCTGTTTAATGACATGTATAAGTGTTTATATGTGTTTAATGACATGTATAAGTGTTTACATCTGTTTAATGACAGTTATAAGTGTTTATATGTGTTTAATGACAGGTAAACGTGTTTATATGTGTTTAATGACAGGTATAAGTGGTTACATGTGTTTAATGACAGGTGAAAGTGTTTACATCTGTTTAATGACATGTATAAGTGTTTATATGTGTTTAATGACATGTATAAGTGTTTACATCTGTTTAATGACATGTATAAGTGTTTATATGTGTTTAATGACAGGTAAAAGTGTTTATATGTGTTTAATGACAGGTATAAGTGGTTACATGTGTTTAATGACAGATATAAATGTTTATATGTGTTTAATGACAGGTAAAAGTGTTTATATGTGTTTAATGACAGGTATAAGTGGTTACATGTGTTTAATGACAGGTATAAATGTTTACATCTGTTTAATGACAGGTAAAAGTGTTTACATCTGTTTAATGACATATATAAGTGTTTACATCTGTTTAATGACAGGTATAAGTGTTTATATGTGTTTAATGACAGGTAAAAGTGTTTATATGTGTTTAATGACAGGTATAAGTGTTTACATGTGTTTAATGACAGGTATAAGTGTTTACATCTGTTTAATGACAGGTATAAGTGTTTATATGTTTAATGACAGGTAAAAGTGTTTATATGTGTTTAATGACAGGTAAAAGTGTTTATATGTGTTTAATGACAGGTATAAGTGTTTACATGTGTTTAATGACATGACATAAGTGTTTTATGTGTTTAATGACAGGTATAAGTGTTTACATGTGTTTAATGACAGGTATAAGTGTTTACATCTGTTTAATGACAGGTATAAGTGTTTACATCTGTTTAATGACATGTATAAGTGTTTATATGTGTTTAATGACATGTATAAGTGTTTATATGTGTTTAATGACAGGTAAAAGTGTTTACATCTGTTTAATGACATGTATAAGTGTTTATATGTGTTTAATGACATGTATAAGTGTTTACATCTGTTTAATGACAGTTATAAGTGTTTATATGTGTTTAATGACAGGTAAACGTGTTTATATGTGTTTAATGACAGGTATAAGTGTTTACATGTGTTTAATGACAGGTATAAGTGTTTACATCTGTTTAATGACAGGTATAAGTGTTTACATCTGTTTAATGACAGGTATAAGTGTTTATATATGTTTAATGACAGGTAAAAGTGTTTATATGTGTTTAATGACAGGTATAAGTGTTTACATGTGTTCAATGACAGGTATAAGTGTTTACATCTGTTAAACATAATGACAGGTATAAGTGTTTACATGTGTTTAATGACAGGTATAAGTGTTTATATGTGTTTAATGACAGGTATAAGTGTTTACATCTGTTTAATGACAGGTATAAGTGTTTATATGTGTTTAATGACATGTATAAGTGTTTATATGTGTTTAATGACAGGTATAAGTGTTTACATGTGTTTAATGACAGGTATAAGTGTTTATATGTGTTTAATGACAGGTATAAGTGTTTACATGTGTTTAATGACAGGTATAAGTGTTTATATGTGTTTAATGACAGTATAAGTGTTTACATGTGTTTAATGACATGTATAAGTGTTTATATGTGTTTAATGACAGGTATATGTTTTTAATGACAGGTATAAGTGTTTATATGTGTTTAATGCTCGGTATAAGTGTTTTGTATGTTTAATGACAGGTATAAGTGTTTACATGTGTTTAATGCTCGGTGTAAGTGTTTATGTGTGTTTAATGACAGGTATAAGTGTTTATATGTGTTTAATGACAGGTATAAGTGTTTACATGTGTTTAATGCTCGGTGTAAGTGGTTTTGTATGTTTAATGACAGGTATAAGTGTTTACATGTGTTTAATGCTCGGTGTAAGTGTTTATGTGTGTTTAATGACAGGTATAAGTGTTTATATGTGTTTTATGACAGGTATAAGTGTTTACATGTGTTTAATGCTCGGTGTAAGTGGTTTTGTATGTTTAATGACAGGTATAAGTGTTTATATGTGTTTAATGCTCGGTGTAAGTGTTTATGTATGTTTAATGACAGGTATAAGTGTTTACATGTGTTTAATGCTCAGTGTAAGTGATTATGTGTGTTTAATGACAGGTATATGTGTTTAATGCTCGGTGTAAGTGGTTATGTGTGTTTAATGACAGGTATAAGTGTTTACATGTGTTTAATGCTCGGTGTAAGTGGTTATGTGTGTTTAATGACAGGTATAAGTGTTTACATGTGTTTAATGCTCGGTGTAAGTGTTTATGTGTGTTTAATGACAGGTATAAGTGTTTATATGTGTTTAATGACAGGTATAAGTGTTTACATGTGTTTAATGCTTGGTGTAAGTGGTTTTGTATGTTTAATGACAGGTATAAGTGTTTATATGTGTTTAATGCTCGGTGTAAGTGTTTATGTATGTTTAATGACAGGTATAAGTGTTTACATGTGTTTAATGCTCGGTGTAAGTGGTTATGTGTGTTTAATGACAGGTATAAGTGTTTACATGTGTTTAATGCTCGGTGTAAGTGATTATGTGTGCTTAATGACAGGTATAAGTGTTTATATGTTTTAAATGTCCAGTAGGTCACTAAATTTCATTGTTGTAAGAGTTGAACATGCCAGGACCACTTGGTCCTCTTGTTTAACTCATTCAACACTAAATAACTGATATGGACTGGTCTATGATATTTTTATACCAATATATTGATCAGAAATTTACATTTGGACTAGTTCATTTATATCAGAATGTATAATTTTTACTAAAAATAGTAAAATGACTATTAAAATGTGCAGATGATAATAAGATGGCTCGCTATGAGCTGCATGGCTCATTCTAGATCTACACTATTTACGAACCTATTTAGAGGTCTGTAGTGTTGAAAGGGTTAAAATCCTTCTGTAAAAATTGTAGGCTAAGAGGGCATTCAGACAGTGGCGTACCTGTTACCAGCAACGACTTGCACAGTACAAGCAGCATGAATGGCTGTTACACTGCAATGTGCTACGCTTGGCAACACGGTGGAGAAGGAAGGCACAAAAAACACGCAGTCACAAGTTGTACAACCTGCTACAGATTCGCAATGTATGTTGTTGCTGTACAATGTCTTTGTTAAATAGTTGCTTTCATGTCTTTATCTACCTTTCAGGACTCACTCTGTGTAATCAATTTTTTCTGACCATAATTATCAGTAATATTTCCCAACAGCTGATGATTCCAGTTTACGAGTTTGTCAATTATTTGTCCAAGATTCTGTTCTTTCTCATATTGCAACTAGCATTTTTTTTATGAAATCTGAAACAAGTCATATGTTCTTACAATGTACCTAATAGTTGTCTAGAAAACTGAATGAACGGTCATAATGTGTAACAAATATATACTCACATATGTACATGCCACTAAATACTTATTTCTTTAATTGTTTAATAATCATTCACAGTATCTATGGATTTGCACTTGGTGACTTATAGGACTAAATTTCTGCAATGGCAGGACATTATGCAAGTGTGCTATTCTTAGAATTTATTTTGATGGGGGGAGGGGAAATGTGAGGTATTCTGGAGTGTGGAATGCACAAGGTTACTGTGTGTAATCACACCATTAATGTGATACTTTTTTATTTTTTTGGACTGTTGAGGCCCCCCAAATCGAATCAAATTTGATTTACTGTCGGCAACGTACATACAATTAACATGAACTATATATAGCTTTTGACTGACATCAACAATATATAACAGATAATAACAATAGCTTCGGTTGCTAATAAGACATGTATAAAATCTTGTTATATTAAAATTTTGACATAAATAACAATATATATTACTATTTACAATGTATGCTATTTACAAAGCTAGATGATGATACTATTTATAGCTGATGATACTATTTATAGCTGATGATACTATTTATAGCTGATGATACTATTTATAGCTGATGATACTATTTATTGCTGAAGATACTATTCATAGCTGAAGATAATGTGCGATTTCATCATATTATATGCTTGAAATTAGAACCAAAATAATAAACAGTCACACGTCATCCATCACCTGGTAGTGTGAGTAATACACTATGGCTTCTAGAATTTGATATTGACCCAATATAAATATTTGTAAATAAGTAACTACAGCACTGTCAACAGGTTACATTTTATTATCCCCGCCTAATTGCGGGAGGTCGATATGGGTGAGTATTGCCACAAATTTTGTTCATTTTCTCCATGTCGGATCAATCTCAAGGTCACACCTAGAAATCCGCCAGAGTTCAGATCATACCTAAATCCAGATTTTGCTACCATTTGAATTGCAGTGTTTTGCCAAGTTGTCTTACAGTTGAAATACTCAGTGTATTGATTCATTGTTGTCTATGGATATAGTAAGATAGGTAATTAATATTGTAGCATGTATTTATTGTGTCATCGTGTCTGTTTGTGTTTGTCTTATTCCTAGCTCTTTCAAGTAGCATACTCTTGATATATTCAGATGGGTAGGATGTTTGAGAAGTGGAATGCAGCATACAGGAAGAATGTGAGTCGCTATGGGCAACTAGAGCTGTACATCAAGCAGAAACAGATGCAGCTTACAACAGCGTGTCTAGACACGTGGAGAACGGAGCTGATGTGCTTACAAGCCCACAGAGTGTTCAACATGAAACTACTGGCAACCGTAGCAGGTGCTTGGACAGCAGCATCCAAAGGTACTATTGTTTCAACATTCAGCCCAGGTTATAACATAGCTCGGCATTCTGTCTGTATATGTAAATAAGGAATTTACGATGTCTAAATCTGCAATAAAACATTGTTTAACGAGTGACGTCATGGTTTGACGTTTTTGTAGTTTTGTGATGTCATTAATTTTACGGACTCTAAGAAATAACTATTGTTTGCACTATTTAGATACTTTTGTTATGTTAAATAATATAGTCCGGCAGTAGGGGTCTAAACCCAATATAGATAAATAATATAGTCCGGCAGTAGGGGTCTAAACCCAATATAGATAAATAATATAGTCCGGCAGTAGGGGTCTAAACCCAATATAGATAAATAATCAAGAGAGAAAAAAAACTTTATCCGGGAATTGTGGTGAAAACCGTTATTTTACAATGATTGCGAAACAAGTTTTAACAACTTATATTAATCACTGTCATTGGCGCGGATGAAAGCGTATATGTGGCCATTCGTGTGGAAACCGGAGTACCCGGAGAAAACCCACCTGTCCGATCTGGCAACCACCGTACCATCTCACATACTTCTCGGTCCGAGGATCGAACCCGGGTTGCATTGGTGAGGAGCGAGCGCGCTAACCACTGCGTTAATGTAATTGAAAACCGGTGTTTCACTGCCAGACTAATATTTGTATTTGCGTTATTCATAGTCGTATAAAACACAGTTTTGAGTCCTGAGCACGAAGTTGACAATAAATAACTGAAGCACAAATATAATTTCTTAAATCTTGTATATTTCACTGATGAGAGTTTGCAAACTGGCAGCTAAATATTGAGTTTATGTTGAGTTTATGTTCCACAGGTTGGTGTTACTTGTTCTGTTAACTAGCCTGGGAACAGGTGTCGATATATGTTGCCTGGTCAGTCAAATAAATATATTTTAACACCGAGACTATCAATTGGGCCGTATCGAGTTTCTGATCATATCAACGCCTGGGGAAACTTGGGGGATTGTCCGTGTAATTGTTGACTTGCATTAATCCTATTAATAGGCCTATTAGCACTTGACTTCATTAATGACGTACTTGAATCGAAAGCGAGGCACTGCAATGTTAATAAAATTTTATAATTGGCCGCCATTGTTTACGTGTCAACGAAACGATAAATAGTTACATAAAAAGTAGATAAAAAGTACAATGTGCGTCTGATTTGACATATTTATTCAATATTTAAGTCGTCTTTAGTTCAATTATGCCGAATCGACCCATTACCATCTAAACGTAATATTTAAAATCCGCCATCTCGTCGATATAACACAGAAACGGGACATTATATGTTTGCAATGTAAATGAGTCTACGGGAGCATTCGTGTATATTCGGAAATGATCGTGTATAATCATGCCTGTTCGGCGATTTACGATATAATTCCGTTTCTATATTTAGCGATATTATCTTGTAGAGAATAGTTGTCGTTCTTCAAATCTATACCCTCATAAATGAGGATGTAAGTAGATGAAGCTATGATTGGAAATCAAGTTTCCCCAGGCTGTCATTTTGCCAGAAGTTAAAAAGTGAAAAATCGACAGACTGGCACCCAGGCTACTGTTAACTTGAGGTCACTGAAGTTTATCCCATGTTCAGGAAATGAAAAATAAGTTTCTTGTTATACTGTAATAATACAACAAATTTTAAATATCATGTTCATAATTTGACAGCAACCATAATTTGAATGTGTGAAAATGTTGAAGATAATCAAAGTTATGAAATATTAACAGGGCTGCCTTGTAAAAGGTTAGGCTTGTGTGATAAATTATTAAACTATGTTTGTCGTGAGTTATTAGTAAGTTATTAGTATTGGTGGGATCCAATCTTGTTTTATTAATATTATTATTGAAAATCTTGGATATATGCAGGTTGTCGTGAGAGAAGAGAGGCTCTCCAGAGACATGTCACAAAAAAGGAGCATAATACGCAGAAAGGGTTCTTCCTGTACTGGTATAACATTGCCAAAGCGAGGAAGTCCATACGAGGTCATGCAAACCTAAAGATACAACTTACGTAAGTCATAAAACCTGCTGAATTAACATGGCCATAGTCAAAATGTGAAAAACATTTTATTGACCTTCCACACCACTTTCACCTGTCAAAGCACTTATCAGTAGATTGTTTATTGCTAATTATGTAACACAGTAATTAAACCTTTTGAAGTAGAGTATGTTTTATGAAGCACTTCCGGTATCCGGCGGATTAGGGTCTACAGACATGGGTCGATTACTTGCCAGTGTAATCGATTGCTGTCCAAATCCACGATTACAAATTAATTTTCTAAGCAGTCGATTGCTTTCCAAATCCATGATTACAAATTACTTTTCTAAGCAGTGTAATCATGATTACTTTATGATTGCAATTCATACCAGTATGAACTACTGTACACGGTTACTGATTACCCCATGTCTGATTAGGGACTAATAATTGGCAATCAACAGAAAAACAATGATCCTGGTTTGTATGTCTCTCATTACAGCACAAGCTATAGTATGATGTCTCCGTACACAGGTACAGTTATTACCAACAATCATTTTGAAGGTCTGTTTGTATGACAGTCATAAGCTTTGCTCTTTTCCATAGTCAGCCATTTGTATAACAATAATAGGTCGTTAAATTGCATTGTTGTATGAGTTGAACAAGCCAGGACCACTTGGCATCCGCCTCCGTGGTTGAGTGGTTACGGTTGCTGACTTATATACCACTGCAAGCTATCATCACTGATGGTCACTGGTTCGAGCCCAGCTCAGACCCTGTCTCATTTATATGAAAAAGTTGGCAGTTTCTTATGAAGGTTGGTGCACCAAGTACTGGTTAACCACTGGAGCCTGCCCAGGAAAGGTGTTGTTAGGTAAACTGCCCATCGCTCAATGGGCAACTGGTAGCGACATTAAATAAACTTAAATAAAAAAAAGAAGACCACTTGGCCCTCTTGTTTAGAAACCTTCTGTGAAGACATAATATGAAGTAATTTCACACATATGATCTTTGGGCAAAGCTCTATCATTTATGTACAATATTTGTTTGGTTTAAACATATTTATTCCACTATATACATTCACAAAACAATACATGTACACAAAATCAAAGAATAGGAAAGGATTAAAACGGAAGCAGAGCTTATATAGTTTCTCTCCTTATCTCCAATATTTGTTTGATTGAATAAAACTGTCACTTGTGGGTGGGTGGGGGGTGGGGTGACTACGGTGAACGATCCTGAGCTCTCTTATTTCCATTTCATATTATTCCACATAGTGGTACTTTACATAAAACAAATCTATAATTTCAGTGTTTTCAAATCCTGGTTGGTGTACACGCGCAAGAAGAACAATATACGTAGATTAGAATGGGCCTTTACGAGGAAACGTAATCTCTGCATCATGCAGACTCACTGGTATCTGGTCAAGACAAGATTTGACTACTGCATTGAACTGTCGGACGTAGCTAACAGGGTTATTTGTGACAAGCATAACACATTGATGAGACAAGCCCTACAACACTGGCATTTTAGATTGCAGGTAATTGTACCACAACATCTTAAACATCCACAACATCGTCTACAACTTAATGATTTTCATTGCATGTTTCTTTATAATTATGGCAGATATTACAGGCATGTTGTATGTTGATATATGTAGTGATATTACAGGGATGTTGTATGTTGATATGCAGTGATATAACAGGCATGTTGTATGTTGATATGCAGTGATATTACATGCATGTTGTATGTTGATATATGTAGTGATATTACAGGGATGTTGTATGTTGATATGCAGTGATATTACAGGCATGTTGTATGTTGATATGCAGTGATATTACAGGCATGTTGTATGTTGATATGCAGTGATATTACAGGCATGTTGTATGTTGATATATGCAGTAATATTACAGGGATGTTGTATGTTGATATGCAGTGATATTACAGGCATGTTGTATGTTGATATGCAGTGATATTACAGGCATGTTGTATGTTGATATATGCAGTAATATTACAGGGATGTTGTATGTTGATATGCAGTGATATTACAGGCATGTTGTATGTTGATATGCAGTGATATTACAGGCATGTTGTATGTTGATATATGCAGTAATATTACAGGGATGTTGTATGTTGATATGCAGTGATATTACAGGCATGTTGTATGTTGATATGCAGTGATATTACAGGCATGTTGTATGTTGATATATGCAGTAATATTACAGGGATGTTGTATGTTGATATGCAGTGATATTACAGGCATGTTGATATGCAGTGATATGTTTCTTCAGTGATATGCTATGAAATGTATGGAAACGCTAATGAAATGGATAATATACGTGTGGCAGAAACATGTCACTGTGTTATACTAGGCATGATGGTACGTTTCTTCAGTGATATATCTATGGAAACGCTAATGACATGGATAATATACGTGTGGCAGAAACATGTCACTGTGTTATACTAGGCATGATGGTACGTTTCTTCAGTGATATATCTATGGAAACGCTAATGAAATGGATAATATACGTGTGGCAGAAACATGTCACTGTGTTATACTAGGCATGATGGTACGTTTCTTCAGTGATATATCTATGGAAACGCTAATGAAATGGATAATATACGTGTGGCAGAAACATGTCACTGTGTTATACTAGGCATGATGGTACGTTTCTTCAGTGATATATCTATGGAAACGCTAATGACATGGATAATATACGTGTGGCAGAAACATGTCACTGTGTTATACTAGGCATGATGGTACGTTTCTTCAGTGATATATCTATGGAAACGCTAATGAAATGGATAATATACGTGTGGCAGAAACATGTCACTGTGTTATACTAGGCATGATGGTACGTTTCTTCAGTGATATTTCTATGGAAACGCTAATAACATGGATAATATACGTGTGGCAGAAACATGTCACTGTGTTATACTAGGCATGATGGTACGTTTCTTCAGTGATATCTATGGAAACGCTAATGACATGGATAATATACGTGTGGCAGAAACATGTCACTGTGTTATACTAGGCATGATGGTACGTTTCTTCAGTGATATATCTATGGAAACGCTAATGACATGGATAATATACGTGTGGCAGAAACATGTCACTGTGTTATACTAGGCATGATGGTACATTTCTTCAGTGATATATCTATGGAAACGCTAATGACATGGATAATAAACGTGTGGCAGAAACATGTCACTGTGTTATACTAGGCATGATGGTACGTTTCTTCAGTGTGTTTCGCTGCTTTACTCTAATAATATGTTCTGTTTGTAGATTGGTATAGCCGATGAGTTCCATAAACATATTCTAGCTAAACGTACAACCAACAGATGGCATCAATTTGTGCTGTGCAAGAGACAAGAACGTGAACAGTTGAAACAACAAATGCAGAAAGCTGTCCAGTTCTACAACAACAAAATATGGTATTTATATATGAGCCGCTCCATGACACAACCAACATGGTGCTGATAAAAACACATATAACTACCAATGATAGAGAGATACAAATTCAGTAGCAAACAGAGTGAGCTATTGGTTTCGGTTGTGTGGCATCATGTGTTTGTCGTCTTTCTCTTTGTCCACAATTGCTTCATATGACATCCCCTCTGAAGCCACATGTTCAGTTTTGATGAAGTATGGTATGGGGCAACTAATAGGATAGAAATAGCTAAAATCATTGGCGCCTGTTATTTCGAGTTATTCCCTCGACCTGAATTAGTCCTGATTAAACTTGGACCCGAAATTCTTACTGTGTGACGAATATCTGTCCGTTCTCCATCTGTCTGTAGAACAAAGGTATAACCACACAATGCTTTACTTAGATTGCAAACACAGATGGATCGGTAGTCCAGTGGTTAACATGTTGGACTGCGAAAGATATTAACAGTCTTTCACACCGAGGCCTTGTGTCGGTGCTTTACACTGTGCATGTACGTAAGAGGAGACTCTGGAAGAAGTTTCTGTCTGTATCATTGCACTATCCTCTAAAATTACTAATCTCTTCAGGAAGCATCGCTCATATGGGCAGCCAGTAGAGACGATAAATAAACGTAAAACACACACAATGTACAAACATCTACGAAACTAGTATAGCGAGTCCTGTCATCAAGGACTACATGGATTACATCCCTGTACTACCTTAGTGGCACCGGAGTTGTGGCCCTTCGTTTGTCAGCTTGTCCCTTGAATGATTTAACCTTTTAAATTGGTATCTAATCCTTTTTAATGTTTTCTAATCTTGAAACAACCTGGTCCAAGTGGTTGCCATGACAACACTACACGTAGGTTTAATTTACCGTAGATATATCGTTATTTTGAACTGATGAGACCATAGATCTCAGAATGATTGCCCTATGCTATATACTGAACTGATGAGACCATAGATCTCAGAATGATTGCCCTATGCTATATACTGAACTGACGAGACCATAGATCTCAGAATGATTGCCCTATGCTATATACTGAACTGATGAGACCATAGATCTCAGAATGACTGCCCTGTGCTATATACTGAACTGATGAGAATATAGATCTCAGAATGATTGCCCTATGCTATATACTGAACTGATGAGACCATATATCTCAGAATGATTGCCCTATGCTATATACTGAACTGATGAGACCATATATCTCAGAATGACTGTCCTATGCTATATACTGAACTGATGAGACCATAGATCTCAGAATGATTGCCCTATGCTATATACTGAACTGATGAGACCATAGATCTCAGAATGATTGCCCTATGCTATATACTGAACTGATGAGACCATATATCTCAGAATGATTGCCCTATGCTATATACTGAACTGATGAGACCATAGCTCTCAGAATGATTGCCCTATGCTATATACTGAACTGATGAGACCATAGATCTCAGAATGATTGCCCTATGCTATATGCTGAACTGATGAGAACATAGATCTCAGAATGATTGCCCTATGCTATATACTGAACTGATGAGACCATAGATCTCAGAATGATTGCCCTATGCTATATGCTGAACTGATGAGAACATAGATCTCAGAATATATCAATATTTTTCAGGACTACTTTGTGTTAGTGACTATTCAACCAATGATTATATATTTCTGCAAACAATTTCAAGAAATACCTTTTGATTATACAAACGGTGACAATGTTTGATTCATCAACTGTAATAATTGATCGGTCCAGGGACAATTATTTGCGAGTATTGTAAATTTGGACAATTGATTTTTAAGCGGTATGTTCTTTTTTATGTATATTTTCATTATTAATTTGTCCTCGCAGTCATGTCTCGTACATGTTATCTATAGGCTGTACAAGCCTGAGTGGGTCGAAGCTTTCCCCGTATTAACTAGGTATGTAGTTCCTAGATATGTTCTCACATAATCTTTGAACCATAACTAATACCGTCCATACTCGACTATAAGACAAGATTTTACCACAAGATTATGGTCTAAAAGTTGCATCCCGTCTTATAAGTGAGTACTAAATTTTTTTATGAAAAATCTTTTTTAATTTTTTTTAATGTGTTAAATTGAATGTGTTAAATCCATTATTATGTTTTAGAAAAGAAAGCACTCTGACACTGAACATTTCTTCAACTTGCACTGGCCAAATGTGCAATTTTAACTTTTTTTATTAACCTGTCTTATATGTAAGTGCATGCCAAAACCAACAGATTTCAGGACCAAAGTAGGGAGTCCCCGTGTTATATACGAGTATGGACAGTAACTATAAATAATCATTTACCCTGTTTGGGATTGCAGAGCTCTCACAGATAAGGTGTTGAATGTGTAATTACATGTAGTTTTATACAAACATGTATTTCAGCAACAAAGTGTATAGAGGTTGGTTTAATGAGGTGCAAGCAACAAGACTGGTAGAGAAGAGGAAAACTCGACTGTGCTGTAAATATGGTCAGTGGTGGAAACGCAAGACTGACATGGTCTACACCGCCAACTGTCTAGTATGTGATATTATTGTTTCCCTACATTTTGTAAACTGTCGCCTGCATCTCCATCCTTCCGTAGCAAATGTAATCAGCTTTCTGACTAGTGTATAGTATTTATTATCCACACTTCTTCGAACTATATTCGAATATATTTCTTATTTGAAACAGATGACGTAGCAGTTTATTTTGATTGCTGCGACGGAAGTCTGTGGACCTAATGTGATAACCATGCCATCGGTGGATGTAGACACAGTGTTTAGTATTTTATTTTTATGCAAATTTATGCTAAGTGTATCTTCTTCAAATGTGTCATGCTATGGAATAATCATTGAGGTTATCATGTGAGTAATACATTAGTTTTGTCCCTGTGATGGTCAAAAGATTTCTGAGTTTGGCAGTGTTCCAGTCTCTGTTACTAGAATAATTATTGTCCAATCGTCTACAACCTTGCTCACAACATATAGTGGTATCATGTTTTTGTGACATACGTGTAGTGATTTTTATCTTTCTGTGACCAAGCTGTACTGGATGGCGGGGGACATTAATAGCTCTGTTACATTCATTTGTCTTCTTATTCCTGGCCTGCAACACAGAATATAGGAAAGGCCTCGATCCAACTGTGCGTGTGTTTAAATGTTTTCATTAAATAAGAATGTTATAATTAGTGCAGTATTTACATGCTTCTGGGTGATACTGATTGCAGAGGAATGAGAACGTGTGTGTACAAGCATGGACAAGATGGCAGTTGCAGTTCGCGAGACGTAAAACTGTTCACAAGTTTGTAGTATTTGAGAAGAAACAGCTACTTTCCCAGGTAAATCTGCAACTAATCGACTCTCTTCAGGTACATATGTAACTAGATGGTGCGTCATGTGGGATACGAACATAATGCACTCCCTCCTTCCCAAGATACGGACATAATGCGTCCTTGTAACCTATCATCTGTGATGGTCACTGGTTCGAGCCCCGTTCAGGCAGTGTCTCATTTATATAAAAAAGTTTTGCTTTTTTCCCCTTGACAAAACAAATGTATCGTATACTGCAATCATATAATTACATATTAATCTCCGATTTGTTCTTAGTATTGTATGTATATATGTAATGTATTGTATGAAAAAAATGCAATAAAATATTATTAACTTAGCCCAAAATGGTGCTGATGAAGGCGTAAAACCCGAAACATAACATAACTCTCATGTCGGGGTGTATCATTGAAGATATTGATTGCGACATAAGGAATCCTCGGATGATGTCTGTTTATGCAGGAAATACTATCAAATAACTCATTGGGAATGATATAAATTGCTTACAGCTTTTCCTTTGAAATTGTCTGTTCTGTGGTTATTGTGCAAACATTTAATGTGGATTTTATCAACATGGAACAGATGGAATTTAATAAAATACATTCAAACCTGTGTTAGCAGTTTCCTCTATTAAACAGAGAACCTGTATTAAGCAGCCAGTATCCAAATAATTATGTTGTTTTATTATACATTGACCTCTATTAAGCAGCCACCTGTGCTAAGCAGCCATTTCCTTTTAAACATGCTAGCATCTCTATTGTGTTTGAAAGCTTGATTCCATTCGGTAATTTGGATTTTCCATCAATAAAACTAGGTCACATTACAGGAAATCCTTGACAACTCTGTTAGCAACTGTTTGACCCAATTATATTCAATCCAGGTCCCAAGATAATGTGATTTGCACTTGGGCAATAAAATATTAGTAAATGTGGAATATATTAAATTTTAACATCAATAACTAACAATATTACAACTCATAAGAAACTTTTTCTTGTTATTTGTAGATTTCCCCCCAATTTGGATAGCTACCTTAAATGCTCATAACCCGCATCATTTCGGTCGAAAAAATTCTCCCAACAAGTTGTCTGTTTATATTCGGCTACTGAACCAGTCAGGTGACAGAGATATTAGGCTACCGGTACGCACAACAGAATGCTATTGAACCATGTTTCACCTCTGTCAGCGAAAATAGGTTAAAACTATTTAAATACGGATGTAAATGGAAAATATACGCCGAGCATAGGTTCCACCACTCTATTGGTTTGGTTACACAAAATCTAGTAGGTTATGCAGAAAATAACTTTTATCATGTACAGTCAACATAAAATGCGTAGTTCCGATGCAATGCACATTACTTTAATTCAACAAACCTCAAATACCGCGATTTCCGCTTGAAATTTTCAAAATATGCTTGAACATGTCATTTATTGCTAATCTGGTTTGAGTTAAGCTATCGCAGTCATATATAATATTATATGTAAAATAACTGTAACAATATAAGTACAATTATAGTAACAATATATGTACTGTCTGAAACAGCCAGCTAAGGGATTCATAGATAGTGGCTGCTTAGCACAGGTGGCTGCTTAATAGAGGTCAAATGTATACTAATACAACATATTGGGAATCTGGAAATTGGCTGCTTAATACAGGCTGGCTGCTCAATGGAGGTGACCACTAACACAGGTTAGACTATGTTTAGAGTTTAACCCTTTCCTACATAGAGATTTAGGTTTATATACTATTATATCTCCATGCAAACGACAGTCATTTAGCTATCATGCAGTGGATAAGTAGTGGCCATATCTATCCCACCTACATAGATATTACTGGGACTACATGAGATTCTGGCCTTTATTATGAACATTGGTTTGGCTACTACATTGTCAATGTATGTCGTATTGGTAATGGCGTCAAGAGGTGCTTCTATGAGGGAAAGGGTTTATGAACATTGGTTTGGCTACTACATTGTCAATTTATGTTGTATTGGTAATGGCATCAAGAGGTGCTTCTATGAGGGGAAGGGGTTATGAACATTGGTTTGGCTACTACATTGTCAATGTATGTTGTATTGGTAATGGTGTCAAGGTGTTTCTATGAGGGACAGGGTTAACATACTCTTACTTTTGCAGGTATTTATATCGTGGAAGAATCTATGTAAGAAACAAGTTAGAAAAATCTCAATGATACCTCTACCTGTATCGCCAGCATACAACATGCCGTCAGCCGTGTCACCCGTGTATAACCTGGCATCAGGCGGAAGTAGCGGGTCCTCTACACCCACAGAGGAACTAGTCTCACCGGGCAAAACCAGCCAGATACCAACCCAGATGTCTGTACACAACAGTGTGCTGAACAGTAGAAAGTCTCTCGGTGCTAGAAATTCTACCATGGGCGGTTCTAGAAACTCTCCGACAGGTTCTATAGAGAAATTGTCCACCTACAATAACGTGAGAAGTAGTTCTATTTACTGATGGTGAGCAGTTCATTTGAATGTGCCAAATGTCAAATACTGCAGAGAAAGATTTGAAGAACTGTTTGAACTAAGCTCAACACCGCTGTGCTCTCTCTGGTAGTGTGGGCAAGACAGATGACTTTATGACTCTAGATAGCTAGTCTGTTTGATAACGTGCTTGATAGATCAATGCAGCCATATATTTATTTTCTGGTTTTATGTACTTTATAAACTGTTTGAGATTTAAGTAGCATTTTATAAAACATTTTATTTATTTGAAAGCAGAAAGGTGGAATATAGGAATGACTGCCATAGAATGTATAGCTTCTCTCACGGGTACTGTGGACTGTGATCTAACACCGAATATATTTACATGTTTTATTATGTGTAACACTAGAATTAATATCGCAATAAATGGGAGATAAATTATTGTTTTTTCTAGGGAAGGCAACGAATATTTGTTAAAAATATTCGAATATTAAAAAATGGATTTTAAATTTTTCAATATTAAACTTTCAATAAATTGCAGTAAATATCATATAGATTTCTAACTTCGTTTAATTTCCAATCTAGTAAGAATCAAACATAAAAGAATTGCCCCATGCAGACCTTGAGGTGCAGATGATGACAGGTTGCTCATTAGCCTGGCCCCATGCAGACCTTGAGGTGCAGATGATGACAGGTTGCTCATTAGCCTGGCCCCATGCAGACCTTGAGGTGCAGATGATGGCAGGTTGCTCATTAGCCTGGGTGTCAGTCTGTTGATTTTTCACTTCTGGCAAAATGATATGGGAAGCTCAATTAACGAGGTCGGTGTTAAAAGTATATTTATATGACTGACAAGGCAACATATATCAAGCTGTAGTCCAGTGGTTAACACGTTGGACTGGTAATTCATGGATCGCAGGTTCGATCCCCCCCCATCTACCATAATAAAATTTAACAGTCTTTCAGATGGGACTTTAAACCGAGGTCTCGTGTCGGTGCTTTACACTGTGCATGTTAAAGAACCAGAAGAGACTCTGGAATAGGTTTCTCTCTGTATCATTGCACTCCGGATCAGATGCCATGTGAATGTCTATACATTAGGGATGGCAACAATGTTACAATATTTGTTCGAACTTTCGAATATTAAAATCATATTCGAATATAAATGTCATTTAAATCAATTTAGTTATGAAAACGAATTGACTTCTAGATATTGTGACATTTTTTCTGGGTAACATTACTTTGGATTTTTTAAAACATACTAAATAAAATATACGAAAATAGAAAAATTTAACACCTTTATTGGTGTAAACGATGTTTAAGATTGTACCGATTTTTATTCACCCCTACTCAATACAGTACGAGAGGATTAGGTCGGTCTCCTTCACACACTTTACAATAACTGCATTTCTATTAAAACTGCTACACAAACATTATACAATTGTCTTGCTTTCTTGAGACCCATCATGAGAACGGATCCCGAATGAAAACTTAAAGATGGCTGCTGGAATTCCCACCCCTATAATAACGAGTCACTTTGAAAAAGTCCAGATTTTCCTCCCATTAAAACGAGGCTGAATTGATATGTGATGCGGTTCAATCCGAATCGGCTATCCCATATAAACGAAGCTATTCCGTTGATCACGAGTTTATAGACAGATCTGTAGTCCAGTGGTTAACATGTTGGACTGGTAATCCAGGGATCGCAGGTTCAATCCCCATCTGACCCTAATAAAATTAACAGTCTTTCAGATGGGATGTTAAACTGAGGTCTGGTATCGGTGCTTTACACCGTGCACGTAAAAGAACCAGAGGAGACTCTGGAATGGATCTCTGTCTGTATCATTGCACTATCCTCCAAAATCTAAAATGACTAATCTCTTCTGGAGGCGTCGCTCATATGGGCAACCGGTAGCGACGATAAATCAACGTAAAACACACACAACACGAGTTTACCGGTCAAAACACAATACAATGTCCTCCTATATGTCCGTGTTTCCAACGAGCTCCAATGTTTTACGATTGTACATGATATTGGAACATTTTAATGTCCACAAGTTTTAAATCGATGTCACCGTTTAAGTTTGTACAAAGTACGATGGTGTTAACCCGAGCTAATCTCGCCGAGGCCTCTCCTAAGCAATCAAGTCTGAGCCTCTACATAGTGTCGTCCTTACACAAACAGGGCTAAGACTAGTTCCAACATAGCACATTACGACCGTATATCTCAATAGTCTGAGCCTCTACATAGTGTCGTCCTTACACAAACAGGGCTAAGACTAGTTCCAACATAGCACATTACGACCGTATATCTCAATAGTCTGAGCCTCTACATAGTGTCGTCCTTACACAAACAGGGCTAAGACTAGTTCCAACATAGCACATTACGACCGTATATCTCAATAGTCTGAGCCTCTACATAGTGTCGTCCTTACACAAACAGGGCTAAGACTAGTTCCAACATAGCACATTACGACCGTATATCTCAATAGTCTGAGCCTCTACATAGTGTCGTCCTTACACAAACAGGGCTAAGACTAGTTCCAACATAGCACATTACGACCGTATATCTCAATAGTCTGAGCCTCTACATAGTGTCGTCCTTACACAAACAGGGCTAAGACTAGTTCCAACATAGCACATTACGACCGTATATCTCAATAGTCTGAGCCTCTACATAGTGTCGTCCTTACACAAACAGGGCTAAGACTAGTTCCAACATAGCACATTTCGACCGTATATCTCAATAGTCTGAGCCTCTACATAGTGTCGTCCTTACACAAACAGGGCTTAGACTAGTTCCAACATAGCACATTACGACCGTATATCTCAATAGTCTGAGCCTCTACATAGTGTCGTCCTTACACAAACAGGGCTAAGACTAGTCCCAACATAGCACATTACGACCGTATATCTCAGTAGTCTGAGCCTCCACATAGCGTCGTCCTTACACAAACGGGGCTAAGACTAGTCCCAACATAGCACATTACGACCGTATATCTCAGTAGTCTGAGCCTCCATATAGCGTCGTCCTTACACAAACGGGGCTAAGACTAGTCCCAACATAGCACATTACGACCGTATATCTCAGTAGTCTGAGCCTCCACATAGCGTCGTCCTTACACAAACAGGGCTAAGACTAGTCCCAACATAGCACATTACGACCGTATATCTCAATAGCTGTAACTAAGAATGTGTCTGGTCACTTATCATAAATTTTGAAAGTCGTTTGGATTACATTCCCTGCAACCCAACATTCCTTCCTGAATCTGGTGATCGTCCCAGAATAGAATTAGGCACAGAATGGTGTTATTTAACTCAGAATGGTGTTATTTAACTCAGAATGGTGTTATTTCAGAATGGTGTTATTTAACTCAGAATGGTGTTATTTAACTCAGAATGGTGTTATTTAACTCAGAATGGTGTTATTTAACTCAGAATGGTGTTATTTAACTCGGAATGGTGTTATCTCAGAATGGTGTTATTTAACTCGGAATGGTATTTCTTAACTTGTGAAGGTTCTCTGTGAGATCATTGTTTTGACTAAGGTTTTGAACACCTAGTAGCGTACTGCAATCACCCACACTACGTAGGTTTCACAGCTTGTGATCCTTCGGGAAACCAAAGCAGTCACCTGGTAAGACCGGCGTAAAACTTTCCTCCGAGATGATAAAACATCTCCTTTTCCTTCATTATCCTGGACCGAATCTCCGGAATTTGTTTCACATATACCTTCCAATAACATAGAGGCATAGTGACACCTTTCTTAGTAGGGTAGATTCTGTCGAATATGTGAATGAGTACATGTCCGATTTAAAATCTGTCACCATGACGAACACTGCTTTAAAAATAAGATAACAACAATGTTCTTGAGAATTTAAAGTTCTTCTGGCAAATGTAAGTAATCGATTGAGTATTAAAGAATGAAACTGAAATGGATTATGGCGACTAGGATCCAATTGTCCAATAGTCTCCAAACTTGGTCACAACATAATAGTGGTATAATGTCTTTGTAATGTAAATGTAATAATTGTTGATCTTAGTGTCACGGGGAATATTAGTCGCTCTCTTACATTCATTTGTCTTCGGCTTCAATGCAGAATATAGGAAAGGCCTTGATTCATCTGTGTGCGCGTTTATAAATAATTTCATGAAACTTGGTCAGATATTTAACACACCTCGACAACATGCTGGAATCCATGTTCCAACAATGGTCGATGTCAAGGTTGTACTTACAGGTCAAAGTTCATGTGATTTTGTGTCCAGTCAGTAGTATCTTCTAAAGCCTTTTATAAGGATTTTCATGAAACAATGGTCAATTGTTCCCCATATCGAACCGACGGGCAAAGTCCGATGCAGATGTCATATACAAACCCTTAGGCTTGTACTTATCCGAGTAATAACTGAATAACTATTGTGATTTTTACGAGAATATGCTCAGGGGGGGGGGGGGGTATAAAGCAACTGATCAAACTATTATTTTGATTAGACCTAGGCCAGAACGGTTGATACCTTATGGCATACGACTCGGTTGTATGTTGTTTTACCAATTGGGGGCGTTTGTGTGGAATCAATTAGTGGTGTCTCCTAGTAACTAGACGGTAATAAGGCTACTGACGCTATAACAGAATTTTATATCCAAGCTAAAAATTACGCCTGATGGGGAATAAACGTGTAAGACTCATCTACGCACATGCATTGTCTAGGTGCGTTTCAGATGTGAGGTAGTGTCGGTTCCTTATAAAGGAGACGGTACTTCCGCTTCCCAAGTGTAGAGGACGTGTGGGTCGTGATATAGTAGAGTAGGAGATGGCATTTCCTGCTCACACAGTATGTTTGTAGTATTGCGTAGTGTCGGTTTCTAATCCCATGGTATGGGGTGTCGTTACCAAATATAGACTCGTCAAGCTGCGTGGTTCGTGATGTCATAGTGAAACTTTAGCAATTCATGGAGTTACAATTTGTTGGATGCAAGCCGGGGATACAGATGTGTAAAAAATTCGATTTAATTCCAACCACCGGACGGACAACGCCAAACCAATATTTCTCCTTCATCAGCGGTTTCTAGTTAAAATAAACACCTTTCATAGACTAGACATAAAATGTTATGTATAACATTACAAGTTTAATAGCTACATTATTTTTATGCCTCCGAAGAAGAAATATAGTCTGCACTATCTGTCCGTCTGAGCGCACGAGAGGGTACTTGCGTGACTAGGGGAACCATAGATCTAGAGTTCTCACCTTATAATTATTATTTTACTATATCTCGACAGATATCCTCCAGTGTATCCAATGGGTACTTACCTGTAATATTTTTTTTATCAATTAACTAACATTATTTGGATAAAAATTACATTTATCAAAACGCAACATCTAGTTAGGGAACAACAGTAAAAACAAAGGATTCAGGATTTAAACTGAAAGGACTGCTATACATTTAGGGATAAATCAGACTTTATCTGCCAAGGGAGGTAATAGAAAAACCAGCGAGGTCGCTCATTGTCGATGATACAGAATATGATTCCAGTCTTAGGCAAAGAATTTTTAACGTCTAGAAGAGCATAATCTTTGACATCATTCATTCCTTAGATGTGAAACCTCTCGTGGGGATGTAGTCGTATTCTTTTTTCAATTGATTTCCACTTCAACCCGTTATTGGCTTTCCCCGTTAATAGGTAGTGTACACATCATATTCTGATAGATAATTATTGTAAAGCCAACTCAATTGTGGCAATGAGTGGTGATTGTGTAGACACTGAGGGTATGCATGAACGGCAATGAGTGGTGATTGTGTAGACACAGAGTATGCATGAACGGCAATGAGTGGTGATTGTGTAGACACAGAGTATGCATGAATGGCAATGAGTGGTGATTGTGTAGACACAGAGTATGCATGAACGGCAATGAGTGATGATTGTGTAGACACAGAGTATGCATGAACGGCAATGAGTGATGATTGTGTAGATACAGAGTATGCATGAACGGCAATGAGTGATGATTGTGTAGATATAGAGAGTATGCATGAACGGCAATCAGTGATGATTGTGTAGACACAGAGGGTATGCATGAACGGCAATGAGTGATGATTGTGTAAACACTGAGGGTATGCATGAATGGCAATGAGTGATGATTGTGTAGACACAGAGAGTATGCATGAACGGCAATCAGTGATGATTGTGTAGATACAGAGAGTATGCATGAACGGCAATGAGTGATGATTGTGTAGATATAGAGAGTATGCATGAATGGCAATCAGTGATGATTGTGTAGACACAGAGTATGCATGAACGGCAATCAGTGATGATTGTGTAGATATAGAGTATGCATGAACGGCAATCAGTGATGATTGTGTAGACACAGAGTACGCATGAACGGCAATCAGTGATGATTGTGTAGACACTGAGGGTATGCATGAACGGCAATGAGTGATGATTTTGTAGATATAGAGAGTATGCATGAACGGCAATCAGTGATGATTGTGTAGACACAGAGTATGCATGAACGGCAATCAGTGATGATTGTGTAGACACTGAGGGTATGCATGAACGGAAATGAGTGATGATTTTGTAGATATAGAGAGTATGCATGAACGGCAATCAGTGATGATTGTGTAGACACAGAGTATGCATGAACAGCAATCAGTGATGATTGTGTAGACACTGAGGGTATGCATGAACGGCAATGAGTGATGATTGTGTAGATACACAGAGTATGCATGAACGGCAATCAGTGATGATTGTGTAGATATAGAGAGTATGCATGAACGGCAATCAGTGATGATTGTGTAGACACAGAGTATGCATGAACGGCAATCAGTGATGATTGTGTAGACACTGAGGGTATGCATGAACGGCAATGAGTGATGATTGTGTAGACACTGAGTGTATGCATGAATGGCAATGAGTGGTGATTGTGTAGACACAGAGGATATGCATGAACGGCAATGAGTGATGATTGTGTAGACACAGAGTATGCATGAACAGCAATGAGTGATGATTGTGTAGACACAGAGTATGCATGAACGGCAATGAGTGATGATTGTGTAGACACAGAGTATGCATGAACAGCAATGAGTGATGATTGTGTAGACACAGAGTATGCATGAACGGCAATGATTGATGATTGTGTAGACACAGAGGGTATGCATCAACAATATGATGCAATAAATATTGTTTCATTTTCTTGACATGAATTGTAGGTTCCATGTAACATGTACAAAGTGAATTCTGAAGACAATATTCAATCATCCAACAATTTAATCAAAATAAACAATGTAGTGGATATTAATGACACAATAAAAGCCGAGAGCTAAAACAACAAACATTGCAAGTACTAGAACCATTTGTGTTGATGAATAAAATGCTAATATACTTGCAGTGTTTGATCGCATCCGTAGTTCAGTGGTAATCGGCTGGGCTCATAATCTATGGAGCGTAGGTTCGAACTCTCACTCACAATATTAACTTGACTAATCATAGTTGATCCGGTGTGCCCTTAAACCAAGGACTTGTGACAGGAATGCATTAAACCAAGGACTTGTGACAGGAATGCATTAAACCAAGGACTTGTGACAGGAATGCATTAAACCAAGGACTTGTGACAGGAATGCATTAAACCAAGGACTTGTGACAGGAATGCATTAAACCAAGGACTTGTGACAGGAATGCATTAAACCAAGGACTTGTGACAGGAATGCATTAAACCAAGGACTTGTGACAGGAATGCATTAAACCAAGGACTTGTGACAGGAATGCATTAAACCAAGGACTTGTGACAGGAATGCATTAAACCAAGGACTTGTGACAGGAATGCATTAAACCAAGGACTTGTGACAGGAATGCATTAAACCAAGGACTTGTGACAGGAATGCATTAAACCAAGGACTTGTGACAGGAATGCATTAAACCAAGGACTTGTGACAGGAATGCATTAAACCAAGGACTTGTGACAGGAATGCATTAAACCAAGGACTTGTGACAGGAATGCATTAAACCAAGGACTTGTGACAGGAATGCATTAAACCAAGGACTTGTGACAGGAATGCATTAAACCAAGGACTTGTGACAGGAATGCATTAAACCAAGGACTTGTGACAGGAATGCATTAAACCAAGGACTTGTGACAGGAATGCATTAAACCAAGGACTTGTGACAGGAATGCATTAAACCAAGGACTTGTGACGGGAATGCATTAAACCAAGGACTTGTGACGGGAATGCATTAAACCAAGGACTTGTGACAGGAATGCATTAAACCAAGGACTTGTGACAGGAATGCATTAAACCAAGGACTTGTGACAGGAATGCATTAAACCAAGGACTTGTGACAGGAATGCATTAAACCAAGGACTTGTGACAGGAATGCATTAAACCAAGGACTTGTGACAGGAATGCATTAAACCAAGGACTTGTGACAGGAATGCATTAAACCAAGGACTTGTGACAGGAATGCATTAAACCAAGGACTTGTGACAGGAATGCATTAAACCAAGGACTTGTGACAGGAATGCATTAAACCAAGGACTTGTGACAGGAATGCATTGTTACATTGTGAAGTGTAGACAGGAATGCATTATTACATTGTGAAGTGTAGACAGGAATGCATTGTTACATTGTGAAGTGTAGACAGGAATGCATTAAACCAAGGACTTGTGACAGGAATGCATTATTACATTGTGAAGTGTAGACAGGAATGCATTATTACATTGTGAAGTGTAGACAGGAATGCATTAAACCAAGGACTTGTGACAGGAATGCATTGTTACATTGTGAAGTGTAGACAGGAATGCATTATTACATTGTGAAGTGTAGACAGGAATGCATTGTTACATTGTGAAGTGTAGACAGGAATGCATTAAACCAAGGACTTGTGACAGGAATGCATTATTACATTGTGAAGTGTAGACAGGAATGCATTATTACATTGTGAAGTGTAGACAGGAATGCATTAAACCAAGGACTTGTGACAGGAATGCATTAAACCAAGGACTTGTGACAGGAATGCATTAAACCAAGGACTTGTGACAGGAATGCATTATTACATTGTGAAGTGTAGACAGGAATGCATTAAACCAAGGACTTGTGACAGGAATGCATTATTACATTGTGAAGTGTAGACAGGAATGCATTAAACCAAGGACTTGTGACAGGAATGCATTATTACATTGTGAAGTGTAGACAGGAATGCATTATTACATTGTGAAGTGTAGACAGGAATGCATTAAACCAAGGACTTGTGACAGGAATGCATTATTACATTGTGAAGTGTAGACAGGAATGCATTATTACATTGTGAAGTGTAGACAGGAATGCATTAAACCAAGGACTTGTGACAGGAATGCATTAAACCAAGGACTTGTGACAGGAATGCATTAAACCAAGGACTTGTGACAGGAATGCATTAAACCAAGGACTTGTGACAGGAATGCATTAAACCAAGGACTTGTGACAGGAATGCATTATTACATTGTGAAGTGTAGACAGGAATGCATTATTACATTGTGAAGTGTAGACAGGAATGCATTATTACATTGTGAAGTGTAGACAGGAATGCATTATTACATTGTGAAGTGTAGACAGGAATGCATTATTACATTGTGATGTGTAGACAGGAATGCATTATTACATTGTGAAGTGTAGACAGGAATGCATTATTACATTGTGATGTGTAGACAGGAATGCATTATTACATTGTGAAGTGTAGACAGGAATGTATTATTACATTGTGAAGTGTAGACAGGAATGCATTATTACATTGTGAAGTGTAGACAGGAATGCATTATTACATTGTGAAGTGTAGACAGGAATATATCACTAC
>CM026401.1:31659520-31698661 GCA_014843695.1 Archivesica marissinica
CTAGCACACCTGAGACAGTCTCTATTGCTGTTACTCTCTGATCTACTAGCACACCTGAGACAGTCTCTATTGCTGTTACTCCCGGATATACTAGCACACCAGAGACAGTCTCTATTGCTGTTACTCTCTGATCTACCCCGGATCTACTAGCACACCTGAGACAGTCTCTATTGCTGTTACTCTCGGATCTACTAGCACACCTGAGACAGTCTCTATTGCTGTTACTCTCTGATCTACCCCGGATCTACTAGCACACCTGAGACAGTCTCTATTGCTGTTACTCACGGATCTACTAGCACACCTGAGACAGTCTCTATTGCTGTTACTCACGGATCTACTAGCACACCTGAGACAGTCTCTATTGCTGTTACTCTCGGATCTACTAGCACACCTGAGACAGTCTCTATTGCTGTTACTCTCTGATCTACCCCGGATCTACTAGCACACCTGAGACAGTCTCTATTGCTGTTACTCACGGATCTACTAGCACACCTGAGACAGTCTCTATTGCTGTTACTCACGGATCTACTAGCACACCTGTGACAGTCTCTATTGCTGTTACTCTTGATCTACCCGGATCTACTAGCACACCTGAGACAGTCTCTATTGCTGTTACTCTCTGATCTACCCCGGATATACTAGCACACCCCATGACATCCACCTTCATATAGCATCCACCTGCCTATAACTGTCACCTTCCTATGACATCCACCTTCCTATAACATCACAATCCTATACTGTCAATGGCGTAAGCACCGACACAGACATCTGTTTAAAGTCCCATCTGAAAGACTGTTAATTGCATTAGGGTCAGACGGGGGATCGTATCTGCGATCCCTGGATGACCAGTCCAACATGTTAACCACTGGACTACAGATATGTCTGTAAGCGAGATGCTAAATACAGCACATGCATCTGGTGGGAAGTAGAAACATGAGTTGGCCCCAGATGATATGTTGATTAGAGCGTCACATACATGCACCGGCACACCTGAGACAGTCTCTATTGCTGTTACTCTCCGATCTACCCCGGATCTACTAGCACACCTGAGACAGTCTCTATTGCTGTTACTCTCTGATCTACCCGGATCTACTAGCACACCTGAGACAGTCTCTATTGCTGTTACTCTCTGATCTACTAGCACACCTGAGACAGTCTCTATTGCTGTTACTCTCTGATCTACTAGCACACCTGAGACAGTCTATATTGCTGTTACTCTCTGATCTACTAGCATACCTGAGACAGTCTCTATTGCTGTTACTCTCTGATCTACTAGCACACCTGAGACAGTCTCTATTTCTGTTACTCTCTGATCTACCCCGGATATACTATCACACCTGAGACAGTCTCTATTGCTGTTACTCTCTGATCTACTAGCACACCTGAGACAGTCTCTATTGCTGTTACTCTCTGATCTACTAGCACACCTGAGACAGTCTCTATTACTGTTACTCCCGGATATACTAGCACACCAGATACAGTCTCTATTGCTGTTACTCTCTGATCTACCCCGGATATACTAGCACACCAGATACAGTCTCTATTGCTGTTACTCTCTGATCTACCCCGGATCTACTAGCACACCAGAGACAGTCGCTATTGCTGTTACTCTCTGATCTACCCCGGATCTACTAGCACACCTGAGACAGTCTCTATTGCTGTTACTCTCGGATCTACTAGCACACCTGAGACAGTCTCTATTGCTGTTACTCTCTGATCTACCCCGGATCTACTAGCACACCTGAGACAGTCTCTATTGCTGTTACTCACGGATCTACTAGCATACCTGAGACAGTCTCTATTGCTGTTACTCTCTGATCTACTAGCACACCTGAGACAGTCTCTATTGCTGTTACTCCCGGATATACTAGCACACCAGAGACAATCTCTATTGCTGTTACTCTCTGATCTACCCCGGATCTACTAGCACACCTGAGACAGTCTCTATTGCTGTTACTCACGGATCTACTAGCACACCTGAGACAGTCTCTATTGCTGTTACTCTCGGATCTACTAGCACACCTGAGACAGTCTCTATTGCTGTTACTCTCTGATCTACCCCGGATCTACTAGCACACCTGAGACAGTCTCTATTGCTGTTACTTACGGATCTACTAGCACACCTGAGGCAGTCTCTATTGCTGTTACTCACGGATCTACTAGCACACCTGTGACAGTCTCTATTGCTGTTACTCCCGGATCTACTAGCACACCTGAGACATTCTCTATTGCTGTTTCTCTCTGATCTACCCCGGATCTACTAGCACACCTGAGACAGTCTCTATTGCTGTTACTCACGGATCTACTAGCACACCTGAGACAGTCTCTATTGCTGTTACTCTCGGATCTACTAGCACACCTGAGACAGTCTCTATTGCTGTTACTATCTGATCTACTAGCACACCAGAGACAGTCTCTAGTGCTGTTATTCCCGGATATACTAGCACACCTGAGACAGTCTCTATTGCTGTTACTCTCGGATCTACTAGCACACCTGAGACAGTCTCTATTGCTGTTACTCTATGATCTACCCCGGATCTACTAGCACACCTGAGACAGTCCCTATTGCTGTTACTCTCTGATCTACCCCGGATATACTAGCACACCCCATGACATCCACCTTCATATAGCATCCACCTGCCTATAACTGTCACCTTCCTATGACATCCACCTTCCTATAACATCCACAATCCTATTACTGTCAATGGCGTAAAGCACCGACACAAGACATCTGTTTAAAGTCCCATCTGAAAGACTGTTAATTGCATTAGGGTCAGACGGGGGATCGTATCTGCGATCCCTGGATGACCAGTCCAACGTGTTAACCACTGGACTACAGATATGTCTGTAAGCGAGATGCTAAATACAGCACATGCATCTGGTGGGAAGTAGAAACATGAGTTGGCCCTAGGATGATATGTTGATTAGAGCGTCACATACATGCACCGGCACACCTGAGACAGTCTCTATTGCTGTTACTCTCTGATCTACCCCGGATATACTAGCACACCTGAGACAGTCTCTATTGCTGTTACTCTCTGATCTACCCCGGATCTACTAGCACACCTGAGACAGTCTCTATTGCCGTTATTCTCTGATCTACTAGCACACCTGAGACAGTCTCTATTGCTGTTACTCTCTGATCTACTAGCACACCTGAGACAGTCTATATTGCTGTTACTCTCTGATCTACTAACACACCTGAGACAGTCTCTATTGCTGTTACTCTCTGATCTACTAGCACACCTGATACAGTCTCTATTGCTGTTACTCTGATCTACTAGCACACCTGAGACAATCTCTTCTGCTGTTACTCTCTGATCTACCCCGGATATACTATCACACCTGAGACAGTCTATATTGCTGTTACTCTCTAATCTACCCCGGATATACTAGCACACATGAGACAGTCTCTATTGCTGTTACTCTCTGATCTACTAGCACACCTGAGACAGTCTATATTGCTGTTACTTCCGGATATACTAGCACACCAGAGAAGTCTCTATTGCTGTTACTCTCTGATCTACCCCGGATCTACTAGCACACCAGAGACAGTCGCTATTGCTGTTACTCTCTGATCTACCCCGGATCTACTAGCACACCTGAGACAGTCTCTATTGCTGTTACTCTCTGATCTACTAGCACACCTGAGACAGTCTCTATTGCTGTTACTCTCTGATCTACTAGCACACATGAGACAGTCTCTATTGCTGTTACTCTCTGATCTACCCCGGATATACTAGCACACCTAAGACAGTTTATATTGCTGTTACTCCCGGATCTACTAACACACCTGAGACAGTCTCTATTGCTTTTGCTCTCGGATCTACCCCGGATATACTAGCACACCAGAGACATTCTCTATTGCTGTTACTCCCGGATCTACTAACACACCTGAGACAGTCTCTATTGCTGTTGCTCTCGGATCTACCTCGGATATATTAGCACACCAGAGACATTCTCTATTGCTGTTACTCCCGGATCTACTAACACACCTGAGACCGTCTCTATTGCTGTTGCTCTCGGATCTACCCCGGCTGTACTAGCACACCTGAGACAGTCTCTATTGCTGTTACTCCCGGATCTACTAACACACCTGAGACAGTCTCTATTGCTGTTACTCTCTGATCTACCCCGGATCTACTAGCACACCTGAGACAGTCTCTATTGCTGTTACTTACGGATCTACTAGCACACCTGAGGCAGTCTCTATTGCTGTTACTCACGGATCTACTAGCACACCTGTGACAGTCTCTATTGCTGTTACTCCCGGATCTACTAGCACACCTGAGACATTCTCTATTGCTGTTTCTCTCTGATCTACCCCGGATCTACTAGCACACCTGAGACAGTCTCTATTGCTGTTACTCACGGATCTACTAGCACACCTGAGACAGTCTCTATTGCTGTTACTCTCGGATCTACTAGCACACCTGAGACAGTCTCTATTGCTGTTACTATCTGATCTACTAGCACACCAGAGACAGTCTCTAGTGCTGTTATTCCCGGATATACTAGCACACCTGAGACAGTCTCTATTGCTGTTACTCTCGGATCTACTAGCACACCTGAGACAGTCTCTATTGCTGTTACTCTATGATCTACCCCGGATCTACTAGCACACCTGAGACAGTCCCTATTGCTGTTACTCTCTGATCTACCCCGGATATACTAGCACACCCCATGACATCCACCTTCATATAGCATCCACCTGCCTATAACTGTCACCTTCCTATGACATCCACCTTCCTATAACATCCACAATCCTATTACTGTCAATGGCGTAAAGCACCGACACAAGACATCTGTTTAAAGTCCCATCTGAAAGACTGTTAATTGCATTAGGGTCAGACGGGGGATCGTATCTGCGATCCCTGGATGACCAGTCCAACGTGTTAACCACTGGACTACAGATATGTCTGTAAGCGAGATGCTAAATACAGCACATGCATCTGGTGGGAAGTAGAAACATGAGTTGGCCCTAGGATGATATGTTGATTAGAGCGTCACATACATGCACCGGCACACCTGAGACAGTCTCTATTGCTGTTACTCTCTGATCTACCCCGGATATACTAGCACACCTGAGACAGTCTCTATTGCTGTTACTCTCTGATCTACCCCGGATCTACTAGCACACCTGAGACAGTCTCTATTGCCGTTATTCTCTGATCTACTAGCACACCTGAGACAGTCTCTATTGCTGTTACTCTCTGATCTACTAGCACACCTGAGACAGTCTATATTGCTGTTACTCTCTGATCTACTAACACACCTGAGACAGTCTCTATTGCTGTTACTCTCTGATCTACTAGCACACCTGAGACAGTCTCTATTGCTGTTACTCTGATCTACTAGCACACCTGAGACAATCTCTTCTGCTGTTACTCTCTGATCTACCCCGGATATACTATCACACCTGAGACAGTCTATATTGCTGTTACTCTCTAATCTACCCCGGATATACTAGCACACCTGAGACAGTCTCTATTGCTGTTACTCTCTGATCTACTAGCACACCTGAGACAGTCTATATTGCTGTTACTTCCGGATATACTAGCACACCAGAGAAGTCTCTATTGCTGTTACTCTCTGATCTACCCCGGATCTACTAGCACACCAGAGACAGTCGCTATTGCTGTTACTCTCTGATCTACCCCGGATCTACTAGCACACCTGAGACAGTCTCTATTGCTGTTACTCTCTGATCTACTAGCACACCTGAGACAGTCTCTATTGCTGTTACTCTCTGATCTACTAGCACACATGAGACAGTCTCTATTGCTGTTACTCTCTGATCTACCCCGGATATACTAGCACACCTAAGACAGTTTATATTGCTGTTACTCCCGGATCTACTAACACACCTGAGACAGTCTCTATTGCTGTTGCTCTCGGATCTACCCCGGATATACTAGCACACCAGAGACTTTCTCTATTGCTGTTACTCCCGGATCTACTAACACACCTGAGACAGTCTCTATTGCTGTTGCTCTCGGATCTACCTCGGATATATTAGCACACCAGAGACATTCTCTATTGCTGTTACTCCCGGATCTACTAACACACCTGAGACCGTCTCTATTGCTGTTGCTCTCGGATCTACCCCGGCTGTACTAGCACACCTGAGACAGTCTCTATTGCTGTTACTCCCGGATCTACTAACACACCTGAGATAGTCTCTATTGCTGTTGCTCTCGGGTCTACCCCGGATGTACTAGCACACCTGAGACAGTCTCTATTGCTGTTACTCTCGGATCTACTAGCACACCTGAGACAGTCTCTATTGCTGTTACTCTATGATCTACCCCGGATCTACTAGCACACCTGAGACAGTCTCTATTGCTGTTACTCTCTGATCTACTAGCACACCTGAGACAGTCTCTATTGCTGTTACTCTCGGACCTAATAGCACACCAGAGACAGTCTCTATTGCTGTTGCTCTCGGATCTACCCCGGATATACTAGCACACCAGAGACATTCTCTAGTGTTGTTACTCCCGGATCTACTAACACACCTGAGACAGTCTCTATTGCTGTTGCTCTCGGATCTACCCCGGATGTACTAGCACACCTAAGACAGTTTATATTGCTGTTACTCCCGGATCTACTAACACACCTGAGACAGTCTCTATTGCTGTTGCTCTCGGAACTACCCCGGATATACTAGCACACCTGAGACAGTCTCTATTGCTGTTACTCCCGGATCTACTAACACACCTGAGACTGTCTCTATTGCTGTTACTCTCTGATCTACTCCCGGATGTACTAGCACACCTGCGACAGTCTCTATTGCTGTTACTCTCTGATCTACCCCGGATATACTAGCACACATGAGACAGTCTATTGATGTTACTCTCTGATCTACCCCGGATATACTAGCACACCTGAGACAGTCTCTATTGCTGTTACTCTCTGATCTACCCAGGATATACTAGCACACCTGAGACAGTCTATTGCTGTTACTCTCTGATCTACCCCGGATATACTAGCACACCCGAGACAGTCTCTATTGCTGTTACTCTCTGATCTACCCCGGATATACTAGCACACCTAAGACAGTTTATATTGCTGTTACTCGCGGATCTACTAACACACCTGAGACAGTCTCTATTGCTGTTGCTCTCGGATCTACCCCGGATATACTAGCACACCTGAGACAGTCTATATTGCTGTTAATCACGGATCTACTAGCACACCTGAGAAAGTCTCTATTGCTGTTACTCTCTGATCTACTAGCACACCTGAGACAGTCTCTATTGCTGTTACTCTCGGATCTAATAGCACACCAGAGACAGTCTCTATTGCTGTTACTCTCTTATCTACCCCGGATATACTAGCACACCTAAGACAGTTTATATTGCTGTTACTCCCGGATCTACTAACACACCTGAGACAGTCTCTATTGCTGTTGCTCTCGGATCTACCCCGGATATACTAGCACACCAGAGACAGTCTCTATTGCTGTTACTCCCGGATCTACTAACACACCTGAGACAGTCTCTATTGCTGTTGCTCTCGGATCTACCCCGGATATACTAGCACACCAGAGACAGTATCTATTGCTGTTACTCTCTGATCTACCACGGATATACTAGCACACCCTATGACATCCACCTTCATATAGCATCCACCTGCCTATAACTGTCACCTTCCTATGACATCCACCTTCCTATAACATCCACAATCCTAGTACTGTCAATGGCGTAAAGCACCGACACAAGACATCTGTTTAAAGTCCCATCTGAAAGACTGTTAATTGCATTAGGGTCAGACGGGGGATCGTATCTGCGATCCCTGGATGACCAGTCCAACATGTTAACCACTGGACTACAGATATGTCTGTAAGCGAGATGCTAAATACAGCACATGCATCTGGTGGGAAGTAGAAACATGAGTTGGCCCCAGGATGATATGTTGATTAGAGCGTCACATACATGCACCGGCACACCTGAGACAGTCTCTATTGCTGTTACTCTCTGATCTACCCCGGATCTACTAGCACACCTGAGAGAGTCTCTATTGCTGTTACTCTCTGATCTACCCCGGATCTACTAGCACACCTGAGACAGTCTCTATTGCTGTTACTCACGGATCTACTACCACACCGGAGACAGTCTCTATTGCTGTTACTCACGGATCTACTAGCACACCTGTGACAGTCTCTATTGCTGTTACTCTCTGATCTACTAGCACACCTGAGACAATCTCTATTGCTGTTACTCTCTGATCTACCCCGGATATACTAGCACACCTAAGACAGTTTATATTGCTGTTACTCGCGGATCTACTAACACACCTGAGACAGTCTCTATTGCTGTTGCTCTCGGATCTACCCCGGATATACTAGCACACCTGAGACAGTCTCTATTGCTGTTAATCACGGATCTACTAGCACACCTGAGAAAGTCTCTATTGCTGTTACTCTCTGATCTACTAGCACACCTGAGACAGTCTCTATTGCTGTTACTCTCGGATCTAATAGCACACCAGAGACAGTCTCTATTGCTGTTACTCTCTGATCTACCCCGGATATACTAGCACACCTAAGACAGTTTATATTGCTGTTACTCCCGGATCTACTAACACACCTGAGAGAGTCTCTATTGCTGTTGCTCTCGGATCTACCCCGGATATACTAGCACACCAGAGACATTCTCAATTGCTGTTACTCCCGGATCTACTAACACACCTGAGACAGTCTCTATTGCTGTTGCTCTCGGATCTACCCCGGATGTACTAGCACACCTGAGACAGTCTCTATTGCTGTTACTCCCGGATCTACTAACACACCTGAGACAGTCTCTATTGCTGTTGCTCTCGGATCTACCCCGGATGTACTAGCACACCTGAGACAGTCTCTATTGCTGTTACTCTCTGATCTACTCCCGGATGTACTAGCACACCTGCGACAGTCTCTATTGCTGTTACTCTCTGATCTACCCCGGATATACTAGCCCACCTGAGACAGTCTATTGCTGTTACTCTCTGATCTACCCCGGATATACTAGCACACCTGAGACAGTTTCTATTGCTGTTACTCTCTGATCTACCCAGGGTATACTAGCACACCTGAGACAGTCTATTGCTGTTACTCTCTGATCTACTAGCACACCTGAGACAGTCTCTATTGCTGTTACTCTCTGATCTACCCCGGATGCACTAGCACACCTGAGACAGTCTCTATTGCTGTTACTCTCTGATCTACTAGCACACCTGAGACAGTCTATATTGCTGTTACTCTCTGATCTACCCCGGATATACTAGCACACCTGAGACAGTCTCTATTGCTGTTACTCTGATCTACTAGCACACCAGAGACAGTCTCTATTGCTGTTTCTCTGATCTACTAGCACACCTGAGACAATCTCTATTGCTGTTACTCTCTGATCTACCCCGGATATACTAGCACACCTGAGACAGTCTATATTGCTGTTACTCTCTAATCTACCCCGGATATACTAACACACCTGAGACAGTCTCTATTGGTGTTACTCTCTGATCTACTAGCACACCTGAGACAGTCTCTATTGCTGTTACTCCCGGATCTACTAACACACCTGAGACAGTCTCTGTTGCTCTCGGATCTACCCCGGATATACTAGCACACCAGAGACAGTCTCTATTGCTGTTACTCTCTGATCTACCCCGGATATATTAGCACACCCTATGACATCCACCTTCATATATCATCCACCTGCCTATAACTGTCACCTTCCTATGACATCCACCTTCCTATAGCATCCACAATTCTAGTACTGTCAATGGCGTAAAGCACCGACACAAGACATCTGTTTAAAGTCCCATCTGAAAGACTGTTAATTGCATTAGGGTCAGACGGGGGATCGTATCTGCGATCCCTGGATGACCAGTCCAACATGTTAACCACTGGACTACAGATATGTCTGTAAGTGAGATGCTAAATACAGCACATGCATCTGGTGGGAAGTAGAAACATGAGTTGGCCCCAGGATGATATGTTGATTAGAGCGTCACATACATGCACCGGCACACCTGAGACAGTCTCTATTGCTGTTACTCTCTGATCTACCCCGGATCTACTAGCACACCTGAGAGAGTCTCTATTGCTGTTACTCACGGATCTACTAGCACACCTGAGACAGTCTCTATTGCTGTTACTCTCTGATCTACTAGCACACCTGAGACAGTATCTATTGCTGTTACTCTCGGATCTAATAGTACACCAGAGACAGTCTCTATTTCTGTTACTCTCGGATCTACCCCGGATATACTAGCACACCTAAGACAGTTTATATTGCTGTTACTCCCGGATCTACTAGCACACCTGAGACAGTCTCTATTGCTGTTACTCTGATCTACTAGCACACCAGAGACAGTCTCTATTGCTGTTTCTCTGATCTACTAGCACACCTGAGACAATCTCTATTGCTGTTACTCTCTGATCTACCCCGGATATACTAGCACACCTGAGACAGTCTATATTGCTGTTACTCTCTAATCTACCCCGGATATACTAACACACCTGAGACAGTCTCTATTGGTGTTACTCTCTGATCTACTAGCACACCTGAGACAGTCTCTATTGCTGTTACTCCCGGATCTACTAACACACCTGAGACAGTCTCTGTTGCTCTCGGATCTACCCCGGATATACTAGCACACCAGAGACAGTCTCTATTGCTGTTACTCTCTGATCTACCCCGGATATATTAGCACACCCTATGACATCCACCTTCATATATCATCCACCTGCCTATAACTGTCACCTTCCTATGACATCCACCTTCCTATAACATCCACAATTCTAGTACTGTCAATGGCGTAAAGCACCGACACAAGACATCTGTTTAAAGTCCCATCTGAAAGACTGTTAATTGCATTAGGGTCAGACGGGGGATCGTATCTGCGATCCCTGGATGACCAGTCCAACATGTTAACCACTGGACTACAGATATGTCTGTAAGTGAGATGCTAAATACAGCACATGCATCTGGTGGGAAGTAGAAACATGAGTTGGCCCCAGGATGATATGTTGATTAGAGCGTCACATACATGCACCGGCACACCTGAGACAGTCTCTATTGCTGTTACTCTCTGATCTACCCCGGATCTACTAGCACACCTGAGAGAGTCTCTATTGCTGTTACTCACGGATCTACTAGCACACCTGAGACAGTCTCTATTGCTGTTACTCTCTGATCTACTAGCACACCTGAGACAGTCTCTATTGCTGTTACTCTCGGATCTAATAGCACACCAGAGACAGTCTCTATTTCTGTTACTCTCGGATCTACCCCGGATATACTAGCACACCTAAGACAGTTTATATTGCTGTTACTCCCGGATCTACTAACACACCTGAGACAGTCTCTATTGCTGTTGCTCTCGGATCTACCCCGGATATACTAGCACACCAGAGACATTCTCTATTGCTGTTACTCTGATCTACTAACACACCTGAGACAATCTCTATTGCTGTTACTCTCTGATCTACCCCGGATATACTAGCACACCTGAGACAGTCTATATTGCTGTTACTCTCTAATCTACCCCGGATATACTAGCACACCTGAGACAGTCTCTATTGCTGTTACTCTCTGATCTACTAGCACACCTGAGACAGTCTCTATTGGTGTTACTCTCTGATCTACTAGCACACCTGAGACAGTCTCTATTGCTGTTACTCCCGGATATACTAGCACACCAGAGACAGTCTCTATTGCTGTTACTCTCTGATCTACTAGCACACCAGAGACAGTCGCTATTGCTGTTACTCTCTGATCTACCCCGGATCTACTAGCACACCTGAGACAGTCTCTATTGCTGTTACTCTCGGATCTACTAGCACACCTGAGACAGTCTATATTGCTGTTACTCTCTGATCTACCCCGGATCTACTAGCACACCTGAGACAGTCTCTATTGCTGTTACTCACGGATCTACTAGCATACCTGAGACAGTCTATATTGCTGTTACTCTCGGATCTACTAGCACACCTGAGACAGTCTCTATTGCTGTTACTCTCTGATCTACCCCGGATCTACTAGCACACCTGAGACAATCTCTATTGCTGTTACTCTCTGATCTACGAGCACACCTGGGACAGTCTCTATTGCTGTTACTCTCTGATCTACCCCGGATCTACTAGCACACCTGAGACAGTCTCTATTGCTGTTACTCACGGATCTACTAGCATACCTGAGACAGTCTATATTGCTGTTACTCTCGGATCTACTAGCACACCTGAGACAGTCTCTATTGCTGTTACTCTCTGATCTACCCCGGATATACTAGCACACCCTATGACATCCTCCTTCATATAGCATCCACCTGCCTATAACTGTCACCTTCCTATGACATCCACCTTCCTATAACATCCACAATCCTATTACTGTCAATGGCGTAAAGCACCGACACAAGACATCTGTTTAAAGTCCCATCTGAAAGACTGTCAATTGCATTAGGGTCAGACGGGGTTCGTATCTGCGATCCCTGGATGACCAGTCCAACATGTTAACCACTGGACTACAGATATGTCTGTAAGCGAGATGCTAAATACAGCACATGCATCTGGTGGGAAGTAGAAACATGAGTTGGCCCCAGGATGATATGTTGATTAGAGCGTCACATACATGCTTGCATGCATTTCAAATAGGAATTATCATTTCCACAGCCTACTATGTGTTGTCACTTTTCAATAATGTTAGTTTAAATATGTTGTTATGTAACAATAATGTTAGTTTAAATATGTTGCTATGTAGCAATAATGTCATGTAAAATAACGTGCAAATACGGCATTGCCTAATAAATTTCTATGACGTCCAACAGGTAATCTTTCCTCACTAATTTTTATCAGGATATAGGATAAATGGAGTAGATTCTATTGGGTTATTCTCTGATCTATTGTGTTATTCTCTGATAAAATTAGTCTGAACGGCGTGTTCCAATGACTGCGTATTCGCCCACTCGGCCACTGATGCTACGAGTATGACAATGACAGTAAAAATGAACGACGTACAAAGCTATGAGATGTGAGGGAGGGAGGTGGGTGAAGGAAGGGGTGGAAGGTAGGAGACGACGGGGTGGGAGAGGATGACCCCATTGTCATCCTCCTGATAAATGCTGACCTGTTTCTAGACTATTTCAAGTTGACTTAGAGTAGGCCTATCAGAAGGAAATATTAGGCAATAGATCTCTTTCCGTGGAAAGAGGATCTTTCCTGTGCTAAGGAGCTGATGTCTTAACCAGTCATAAATTGTCCCTATGATCACGTGACCCAGTGTGGCGGTCAATCCGTACCATAGTCAACTCGACCCTCAGCCTCGTCTTACGCCGTAGTACCCCTGGCCATTGTACACGGCGATTTTCGATCTTAATGAATGGCCCGCACTTCTTCACTGTGTTCAAATATCAACAAACTTTACAATAAAAGCCTTGTTTTAAAAATGATGAAAAACACCGAAAAACAATAGGCCTATCTCCCATTTCAGGAGGCGTCGCTCATATGGACAACTGGTAGCGACAATACATAAACGTACACCATTTGCCATACAAGGAATACACACTCACACCATGTACAACTACCCTCTAATAACAGATGCTTGATTAATATATGTTGATAAGTTTAATACATGTATTAATAACCATTGCTTTGTGGACATCATATAATATAACATTATATCAACAACATTATCCCGTGTGATAAACACAGTTTCAAAGTCAAGCAAAGTTATGTGAAAATAAAGATTACTTACTTATTGCAAGTAAATTAATAACTTAGAATGATTGATAACTTTGGTCATTATGAGTTGGATATATATAGATTATTGAGTGGTATCATGATTATAATATTTGATACTTCCTTGTTCCATATAGCTCTCCTCTGAGTTTGTGTTATGGAAAGCGGGACATTTTATATTTAATCGACCACTAAACTACAATGTTGATTGACAATGTATGCCTGGCAAGCGCATGTATCCCAGGCATAGCGTGGTGGAACCTATGCTCGTCGTATTCCTATGCTCGGCGTATAAATGTGTCCATTTACACCCGTATTTAAATATTTATATACTTCTAGGCTAATGTTGCTGACATAGCTGAAGCATGGTTCAATATCATTCCGTTGCGTGATGTAACTGACACCTGACTGGTCCAGCAGACGAATATAAACAAACAAATCCTTGGTAGAATATTTCCACCGAAACTGATATGGTGTATGAGCAAACCAGATAGCTATCCGAATTTACAAAAATCTACACCTAACCCAACAATAGTTTCTATACCATTTCTGATTAAGACAAATATGTGTTTTAATTCAATGATGTAAGTCAAAATAAGATATTCAACAAGTTATGGTGGTAAAGTAATCAAGCCCAAGTCGGGGCTCGAACCCACGACTGCCTGATCCTCCATTATCTGGAGGCGAACACTCTACCGCGTCGCTATAAAAGCTAGCTCTATAGCGAGACAGTATAACTCTCCCTATATATACCACATTTAACACTCCTCCCCTCTTCATATTTTTTGAATCCAGACATCAACCGTTCATACAGAAATTCAACGGAGTATAGTCCTCTTCAACCGAAGTACGAGTCTGTGTAGTGAAACATGGGTCCGAACAACACTTCTGACACCATTAAAGTAATCAAGCCCAAGTCGGGGCTCGAACCCACGACTGCCTGGTCCTCCATTACCTGGATGCGAACACTCTACCACGTCGCTATAAAAGTTAGCTCTATAGCGAGACAGTATATAAGTCTCCCTATATATACCACTACACTGGATAAATAAAAAAAATAGCAAAAGTTGTATGCCGTGCATAGGTGCCCTGAAGTCTTGAGTTCCCCCATATAAACGGGTGTCGACCTGACACCATTGTGATAGCTGTATTGAGCAGCAATGTCACGTGATGAAGCTCAGTATTGAGTGTGGGAAATATGATATATTTATAGAACACATCAAATTTAAGACGTCGGGGTTTCTGGCTCAAAGAAACAAAAATCGAAACTCAAATATGTTGAACCAGAATCTACAAACTACATGTAAATTATAAGATCTCATAATGATGAAGAAAACTATAGATGACGGGATTTAATGTATTTATTTAGTATCCCATCATACACTTCGATAGAACAACAACAACAACAACAACACCAGACGATCAGTAAGAACGACGAAAAGCACGAAGGAATTATCTATTTTCAGGAAATAAGTGTAGTGATTACATGGCGCAGGTGCCAGCCACTTTGTTAAGCCGTAAGAATTTGCTATTGTCTGTAATAAATAGAATAGATAAGTCATGAATACTAGATCTAGTGTTCAAATTTGTTTGGGACTAAAGTCTGTCTTACCTAGCCGTTTCTCATATACCGACAGACTATTGGGATCTGGACAAATGGTTTTGGATTCCAAACTATATATATTGTTTAAGAACATTATGATACACCATAGGCAACACATTGTTTAGCCCATATCCAAGCAAATTTTAAAATGACATCCAACACTATCCAGGGGCGTAGCTTGGCTGGAATCAATGTGTAGGCCAACTTAAGACTGTCCGCGGGTCGTCTCCCAGGAAAATAATTCTTAAATAAATTAGCCCCTTATGCCCCCTTACCCACCCCTTTCGGAACAAAGTGTAGGCCATGGCCTATAGGAAGATACGGCAATGCTATCGAAGCCATACACTGATACAGGTAGATCTATTTCCCTGCGTGAAGAATTTTTGGCGAGAACTTGTTTTCACCTAACTCCGGGAATAGCAAGTCTCAAGAGATCACGCGATAGTTCACGCTCCAATTACTGGCAATGTAAATTAGCAATACATTTGACTTTCAAAGTCGCTCTTTCGCTGATAATGGAGATCAGACAGGTAAATAAACGTTAGTGTTGTAGATACAGTATATAGACAAAATTGTGTCCAACAAATGAGAGTGAAAATGATACATTAAGCCTGTTATTAAAGTAAGTGTTCCTTATTTATAATGTTTTGTTACAAAGAACTGTTGTTTACCAGAGGCGTAGCTAGATACTTTTGAATGTGTACGCAAAAAACTAGAGGGGTCCGGGGCATTCCCCCCGTAAAATTTTGTTTTGCTAGAACGTCTGTGGTGCAATCTAGAAGCATTCCAGCAGCATAATGAGATAGATTTTCTGTCTTCATAAGACAAGATTTTGGACAAATACTATTATAATGTTAGTTTGTATTTATATATCAACCACAGGAAGATTTATGCTCGAAAACATTATAGATTTACTTCGGCCATTCTCAAATGTCGCGGTATTACAACTCTTTGAAGGGAAGCAACCCTTCCAATAATAATTTAAACTTACACTTCGTTACGAAAAAGGTGCTACATATGAAAATAGACTATAGAATGAATTAATACAGCTTTCACAACATAGCCAATTATTGCAAAACAATATCAAAATATACCTGACACCCCCCCCCCCCCCTTCCTTAGCCCTCGATATTTATGGCATATTTTAGCTTTTTATTTTTTCAATATTTTGAACAATGTGTACGCAACAGCATACGTTACGTACAGGTAGCTACGCGCCTGTTTACATACTTATGCTCACACTGTAGGCAATTTCCACAGTTAGGTGAAAACTGGTGACGTCATTCCGGATTACTGGGAGCGAGGTGCCTCCGTTTTATCGACTTTTCTAAAAAAGTAAACAATCAATTACATTCGAGATTTTTATGAAAATATTGTTATTCAGTCACTTGAAATTGTTTGCAGTGTGTGAACATTCAAAATCTATAGGAGTCTGTTTTGTACTACATCGCCGGAAACCAGTAATTCTGGTGTAACGCAGTAACATACGTGGCCTGACCGAGTATCAAACCCTGGACTGTTTGATTCCAAATCCGATGCTCTACCACTGGGCCACAGATGCCACTAAGGTAGATCCTTACATACTACGGTAGCTCCCAGTCTCAGTATTACCAGGAACATAGTCAATCAAATAGATCCTGGTAATACCATATGCATGCTAGCCTAGGCTCACATCAATTTGATTGAAATGCTGCGCTGATTCACGCTCGAGGAGGCTGTCTGGGTGACCACCAACTCCACATGTTTGACAAATTGAATGGCTCTGCGACTTTGGCGAAGATATATGTTTACCCTGTAGGCATAGTATCCTGCATGACCGGCTAGTCGTGTCCAGTAGCCACAGGTATTGGCATGCTTATGATTAGTCTCCAAATGTTTGAAAACATGGGTTCGGGGTAGCTGCCCAACTTGTTCTGGCAGGTCCGGTGATCCAGATAGCACCTCTGAGGCAAACTTTATTACAACCTTTTAATAGCTGTCCAGAACACTATGCGTGCGACCGATCATTATGTGGACTATAGGATAGAGGGCATTTACCGTCGGGCGCAGTAACCCACATCGAGCATTGCAAAGTGTAGTTCTTCTCGCACAGAAAAAAATGTATATTATAATCCTGTATATCCTAGTTTTTACAATCTTGTACGCTACTAGGCCCTTCGTGGCTAGTCCTACAACAACGCAGGCAATCTTCACCGGCATCAGAGTTTTTAATGTGGAGAAGAGGTAGTTTGATCCTGAGAAGACTAGGTCAGGGACAATGCTGCCGTCACAAGCATAGCTACTGTAGGCATTATATGTAGAGTGGTGGAACCTATGCTCGGCGTATACCTATGCTCGGCGTATTTTCCATTTTCATCCGTATTTAAAATATTTTATATAGTTCTAGGCTAATTTCACTGACATAGCTGAAGCATGGTTCAATAGCATTCCGTTGAGTGTATCGGTAGACTGATGCAACTGTCACGTGACTGGTCCAGCAGACGAATATAAACAAGCAAATAATTGGGAGAATATTTCCACCGAAACTGTTACGTTGTATGAGCAATTCGAGTAGCTATCCGAATTTAAAAAATCTAACCTAACCTGAAAAATAGTTTCTATACAATTTCTGATTAAGACCAATAAATGTTTTTACTCAATGATGTACTATTTCAAAATAAGATATTCAACAAGTTATGGTGGATAAATAAAAAATAACAAGTACGCCGTGCATAGGTGCCCTGAAGTCTTCCGTTCCCCATATAAACGGGTGCCGACCGACACCATTGCGATAGCTGTATTGAGCAGCAATGTCACATGATGAAGCTAAAACTGTCAACAAGAGTGTTTTGAAAGTTGTTTTCACGATTTAAGAAAATAATAATATACGACAAGTGCTATTAACATTTTATAGTGGTCATTATATGTGGGATTTACGCCGATCATAGGTTCCACCACTCTAATAACTTGATAATATCAAAAGGAATGATCCCTTCTTAACGGTGTACACCGGTTTGGGGGGAATATAAGTTTGCACTCGTCCGTCGGTATGAATGACCATTTGTTCGTATGTATGTCTGTCGCACTTTCGTGTCCGGGCTGTAACTTTGTCATACATGGGGGATTTTCAAATAATGTTATCCACACCAAGGCGGTGTGTCTCGTCTCAAGACTTAAGTTTAGGAAAGTTTATTAGTGGATTGTGCCAGGGTTTCAATTAAATAGAGAGAATGTATTGAATTATGATGGCTCTATGATTGTTAGGTGTTACGTTTTTTCCAGATGGCCCAGGTTCAGACATGCAACATAGTGCATGGTGGCCCTCTTATTTTCACTTTCAAATTAA
Organism: Archivesica marissinica; assembly: GCA_014843695.1. NCBI lineage: Eukaryota > Metazoa > Mollusca > Bivalvia > Venerida > Vesicomyidae > Archivesica > Archivesica marissinica. The sequence goes on from CM026401.1 coordinate 31,678,169, forward strand.
AGGAAATAAGGTCGAGTTTAAAAAGCAAATACATACGTGTATGGAGAATGATAGTTTAAACTTATTTATTATATTTATTTTCTATCATGTACATGATTATTTACAATTATTGATAGAGAATGCTACAGGTACTGATAAAGACCATGCATATATAGACTCAGAATGGCCAGTAACTAATTTAGATGACACATCATATCTAGAATGTGAGAATGCTGCCATCAACCTTACCACAGGTTCCAGCAGTACAGCTGTCACACCAACACAACACAGTAGAGCAACAGAACACATTAGTGCAATAAGCAACATGCCTCATAATGCAGCAACAGACTGTGAAATCCTTGCTATTAAACGACAAGAACATGTTGAAGGAGAGAATGAGGTTGGAAAGTCACAGAGTGGAGTACACTTGTCCTGTTTGATACAAGTTAAATGTGATTCTAGAGATTTAAATTATAACACAGTAGCTCAGAGTGATGCAGCTACTGCAAACTGTCAAACCACTACTCACCAGGGTGTGCAATATGCCATAAATCATGAACACACACCAACAAGCTTTGGAGGTTTATTCCAGCGTGAGGAATCGCATTATACTGAATCAATTCCAGCCGGAGCCTCAGACATTGATATATACAGACAGTCATATCTGCAACCAGAATACAGCCGACAACAGCTCATTGAGAATAGCCACCAACAACAGTTGGTAGCTAATGAGTCACAACAGCATCAACAACGAATAGCTAGTGATCATTCAGACAAGGTGAGAAGTTGTTTTAAACTTTATTTATAACTTAAACGATTGCGAAACAAGCTTTAATAACTTATATTAATCACTCTCGTTGGCGCAGATGAAAGCGTAAATGTGGTCATTCGTGTGGGAGGAAACCTGAGAAAACTCACCTGTCCGATCTGGCAACCACCATACCATCTCACATACTAATGGGGAATAATAATACAATTTGTTATTTTATTGTAATTTAAATGATATGTACAGTCTTGTGTAAATAAATGATATTGGTGGTTTTACTTATAAGAGTTAAAGATATATTCCTGTTAAAAACCGAAATTACAGTGTATGCGAGTGTCCCTTTTTTATGCCAGCAATGTTAGTTAATAATTCATGGTAAAAGTGATATACACACATTAATTTCATTGCTGTTATGATTTGTTACACAGAAAATGGTGCTATGAAGACAGACACATGAAAATAGATTAACCTAGTCAAAAGAAGATTATCTATTCTTCAATAATGATCAAGTATAAAAAATTTTTTGAAAAGGATGGATTTCATTACTTCAAAACTTGTTTAATACGGATTTTGTAGCGAATAAAAAATATATGATAGCAACCTTTTTAGAAATTGTGACAATCAATTTGAACAGGAATATAACTTTAACTCTTTGCATCCCAGTGGGTAAAATAAAGGCTATAAATAGTTCAAATCATTGTAGCTGACGACAATTCATTAATGTGTTTTTCTTATTTGAAACTGAATACTCTGGAATTTCATTTATGACACAATTCTAATGAAATTGCATGACATATTTCACTGTTATTTTCACCGCTAGCGTGTAGAGGGTTAAGTACATGTGTATATAAATCTAGGTATCAAATTACACACAGTACTCCCAGTATGGAGAAACGATGGAAGATGCACATATAGCAGCTGAAGAGCTGGCGTCAGAGCTCGTGCAGAACTACGGAGGACCTAACTCTCACATGTAACTTCTTAATACCACTCATAATGTTTTCCTGGGCAGGCTTAGCCGACCTAAGCGGTTAACCAGTACTAAGCAATGTGTGCCTTGCTCAATGACGTGGCCTGACTGAGTATCAAACCTGGGACCGTTTGATTCCAAATGCGACACTCTACCACTGGGGCATGTGAGCTTCCTATTTGGCTTTAACCCCTTCACACATGGAATCGCCTCTGGGTGTCACTACCAATACCACATACATTGACAAGGTAATAGCCATGCATGCATTCATAATAGAGGTCTTTAGTTTATACAAATTTAGTTTAGCTTGATTGCGAAACAAGTTCTTACAACTTATATTAATCACTCCCGAGACCGTATTCCTGACAGAATCCATCGCCATGGGAGCGAGAAGAGGCAACGTGGAATTTAAATGCCTGGTCTAAGGGCACAATCATAACGGCTCCAGCAGTGCGTGAACTCCGAGCCATTTCGCACCTGAAGTGAATGCGCTATCACGACTTCCATAGAGATCAGAATCTCAAGTAGTCAGAGTAATCACTATGAAGGTGGGGTAGATATTCTGACAGCTTATCCACTAATTGATAGCTAAATGGCTGTGGAATGTATGGAGATATAGTAGTATGTTAGCTTAAATCTGTATGTGTGAAAGGGTTAAACATCAGGTGATTGTAATTTCAGGATATCTGATATACTGAAGAGAAATGGGGGACAGAACTATGTTCATGGTGGCTTTGAGAGACCAAATGAGTTGGAAGCCATACAACACTTCGACGATAACATCGGCCCTCGTCAAGATATGGTACACGATGTCGACCTCCTGAACACTCCCCAGCAGGTAATACACTCTAACATGATACACACTGTAGACCCCCGCCCCAGTAGACGACACCCCCTTACATATGATGTGCAATGACGACTTTCTGACCCCCCCCCCCCAGTAGGTGACACCCTCTTACATATAATGTGCACTGAAGACTTCCTGAACACCCCCCAGTAGGTGACACCCTCTTACATATAATGTGCACTGAAGACTTCCTGACCCCCCCCCCCCCCAGTAGGTGACACCCTCTTACATATAATGTGCACTGAAGACTTCCTGACCCCCCCCCCCCCCAGTAGGTGACACCCTCTTACATATAATGTGCACTGAAGACTTCCTGACCCCCCCCCCAGTAGATGACACCCTCTTACATATAATGTGCACTGAAGACTTCATCAACACCCACCCCCAGTAGGTGACACCCTCTTACATATAATGTGCATTGAAGACTTCCTGAACACCCCCCCCCCCCAGTAGGTGACACCCTCTTACATATAATGTGCACTGAAGACTTCCTGAACACCCCCCCCCCCCCCCAGTAGGTGACACCCTCTTACATATAATGTGCACTGAAGACTTCCTGACCCCCCCCCCAGTAGGTGACACCCTCTTACATATAATGTGCACTGAAGACTTCCTGAACACCCCCTCCCCAGTAGGTGACACCCTCTACATATAATGTGCACTGAAGACTTCCTGAACCACCCCTCCCCAGTAGGTGAAACCTTCTTACATATGATGTGTACGGAAGACATCCTGACCCCCCCCCCCCCAAGTAGATGACACCCTCTTACATATGATGTACACTGAAGACTTCCTGAACACCCCCTGGGGGCCCTCAGTAGGTGACACCCTCTTACATATGATGTGCACTGAAGACTTACACAGTTGTCGACGTATGGAGAACCCTGACTCTGTTACAATCTGTTATACAGTTGTTGACGTATGGAGAACCCTGACTGTTATAATCTGTTATACAGTTGTTGACGTATGGAGATTGCTGACTGTTACAATCTGTTATACAGTTGTTAACGTATGGAGATTGCTGACTGTTAGTTTATACAAATTTATTTTAGCTCGATTGCGAAACAAGTTATTTCAACTTATATAAATCACTCTCGAGACCTCCTCATTCCTGATGGAATCCATCGCCACGAGGGAGAGAGAAGAGGCAACGTGGAATTTAAATGCCTTGCCTAAGGGCACAATCGTAACGGCTCCAGTGGGGCTCGAACTCCGGACCTTTCGCACCTGAAGCGAACGTGCGACCACTGCGCTATCACGACTTCCACGTATGGAGAACCCTGACTCTGTTACAATCTGTTATATAGTTGTTGACGTATGGAGATTGCTGACTGTCACAATCTGTTATACAGTTGTTGACGTATGGAGATTGCTGACTGTTACAATCTGTTATATAGTTGTTGACGTATGGAGATTGCTGACTGTTACAATCTGTTATACAGTTGTTGACGTATGGAGATTGCTGACTGTTACAATCTGTTATACAGTTGTCGACGTATGGAGAACCCTGACTCTGTTACAATCTGTTATATAGTTGTTGACGTATGGAGATTGCTGACTGTTACAATCTGTTATACAGTTGTTGACGTATGGAGATTGCTGACTGTTACAATCTGTTATATAGTTGTTGACGTATGGAGATTTGCTGACTGTTACAATCTGTTATACAGTTGTCGACGTATGGAGAACCCTGACTCTGTTACAATCTGTTATACAGTTGTTGACGTATGGAGATTGCTGACTGTTACAATCTGTAATATAGTTGTTGACGTATGGAGATTGCTGACTGTTACAATCTGTTATACAGTTGTCGACGTATGGAGAACCCTGACTCTGTTACAATCTGTTATACAGTTGTCGACGTATGGAGAACCCTGACTGTTACAATCTGTTATACAGTTGTTGACGTATGGAGAACTCTGACTGTTACAATCTGTTATACAGTTGTTGACGTATGGAGAACCCTGACTGTTACAATCTGTTATACAGTTGTTGACGTATGGAAATTGCTGACTGTTACAATCTGTTATACAGTTGTTGACGTATGGAGAACTCTGACTGTTACAATCTGTTATACAGTTGTTGACGTATGGAGAACCCTGACTGTTACAATCTGTTATACAGTTGTTGACGTATGGAGATTGCTGACTGTTACAATCTGTTATACAGTTGTTGACGTATGGAGAACCCTGACTGTTACAATCTGTTATATAGTTGTTGACGTATGGAGATTGCTGACTGTTACAATCTGTTATACAGTTGTTGACGTATGGAGATTGCTGACTGTTACAATCTGTTATACAGTTGTTGACGTATGGAGATTTCTGACTGTTACAATCTGTTATACAGTTGTTGACATATGGAGATTGCTGACTGTTACAATCTGTAATATAGTTGTTGACGTATGGAGATTGCTGACTGTTACAATCTGTTATACAGTTGTCGACGTATGGAGAACCCTGACTCTGTTACAATCTGTTATACAGTTGTCGACGTATGGAGAACCCTGACTGTTACAATCTGTTATACAGTTGTTGACGTATGGAGAACTCTGACTGTTACAATCTGTTATACAGTTGTTGACGTATGGAGAACCCTGACTGTTACAATCTGTTATACAGTTGTTGACGTATGGAAATTGCTGACTGTTACAATCTGTTATACAGTTGTTGACGTATGGAGAACTCTGACTGTTACAATCTGTTATACAGTTGTTGACGTATGGAGAACCCTGACTGTTACAATCTGTTATACAGTTGTTGACGTATGGAGATTGCTGACTGTTACAATCTGTTATACAGTTGTTGACGTATGGAGAACCCTGACTCTGTTACAATCTGTTATATAGTTGTTGACGTATGGAGATTGCTGACTGTTACAATCTGTTATACAGTTGTTGACGTATGGAGATTGCTGACTGTTACAATCTGTTATATAGTTGTTGACGTATGGAGATTCCTGACTGTTACAATCTGTTATACAGTTGTTGACATATGGAGATTGCTGACTGTTACAATCTGTTATATAGTTGTTGACGTATGGAGATTGCTGACTGTTACAATCTGTTATACAGTTGTCGACGTATGGAGAACCCTGACTGTTACAATCTGTTATACAGTTGTTGACGTATGGAATTGCTGACTGTTACAATCTGTTATACAGTTGTTGACGTATGGAGAACTCTGACTGTTACAATCTGTTATACAGTTGTTGACGTATGGAGAACCCTGACTGTTACAATCTGTTATACAGTTGTTGACGTATGGAAATTGCTGACTGTTACAATCTGTTATACAGTTGTTGACGTATGGAGAACTCTGACTGTTACAATCTGTTATACAGTTGTTGACGTATGAAGAACCCTGACTGTTACAATCTGTTATACAGTTGTTGACGTATGGAGATTGCTGACTGTTACAATCTGTTATACAGTTGTTGACGTATGGAGATTGCTGACTGTTACAATCTGTTATATAGTTGTTGACGTATGGAGAACCCTGACTCTGTTACAATCTGTTATATAGTTGTTGATGTATGGAGATTGCTGACTGTTACAATCTGTTATACAGTTGTCGACGTATGGAGAACCCTGACTCTGTTACAATCTGTTATACAGTTGTTGATGTATGGAGATTGCTGACTGTTACAATCTGTTATACAGTTGTCGACGTATGGAGAACCCTGACTCTGTTACAATCTGTTATACAGTTGTTGACGTATGGAGAACGCTGACTGTTACAATCTGTTATACAGTTGTCGACGTATGGAGAACCCTGACTGTTACAATCTGTTATACAGTTGTTGACGTATGGAGAACCCTGACTGTTACAATCTGTTAAACAGTTGTCGACGTATGGAGAACCCTGACTGTTACAATCTGTTATACAGTTGTTGACGTATGGAGAACCCTGACTGTTACAATCTGTTATACAGTTGTCGACGTATGGAGAACCCTGACTGTTACAATCTGTTATACAGTTGTTGACGTATGGAGAACTCTGACTGTTACAATCTGTTATACAGTTGTTGACGTATGGAGAACCCTGACTGTTACAATCTGTTATACAGTTGTTGACGTATGGAAATTGCTGACTGTTACAATCTGTTATACAGTTGTTGACGTATGGAGAACTCTGACTGTTACAATCTGTTATACAGTTGTTGACGTATGGAGAACCCTGACTGTTACAATCTGTTATACAGTTGTTGACGTATGGAGATTGCTGACTGTTACAATCTGTTATACAGTTGTCGACGTATGGAGAACCCTGACTCTGTTACAATCTGTTATATAGTTGTTGACGTATGGAGATTGCTGACTGTTACAATCTGTTATACAGTTGTTGACGTATGGAGATTTGCTGACTGTTACAATCTGTTATACAGTTGTTGACGTATGGAGATTGCTGACTGTTACAATCTGTTATATAGTTGTTGACGTATGGAGATTGCTGATTGTTACAATCTGTTATACAGTTGTTGACATATGGAGATTGCTGACTGTTACAATCTGTAATATAGTTGTTGACGTATGGAGATTGCTGACTGTTACAATCTGTTATACAGTTGTCGACGTATGGAGAACCCTGACTCTGTTACAATCTGTTATACAGTTGTCGACGTATGGAGAACCCTGACTGTTACAATCTGTTATACAGTTGTTGACGTATGGAGAACTCTGACTGTTACAATCTGTTATACAGTTGTTGACGTATGGAGAACCCTGACTGTTACAATCTGTTATACAGTTGTTGACGTATGGAAATTGCTGACTGTTACAATCTGTTATACAGTTGTTGACGTATGGAGAACTCTGACTGTTACAATCTGTTATACAGTTGTTGACGTATGGAGAACCCTGACTGTTACAATCTGTTATACAGTTGTTGACGTATGGAGATTGCTGACTGTTACAATCTGTTGTACAGTTGTCGATGTATGGAGATGCTGACTGTTACAATCTGTTATACAGTTGTCGACGTATGGAGAACCCTGACTGTTACAATCTGTTATACAGTTGTTGACGTATGGAGATCGCTGACTGTTACAATCTGTTATACAGTTGTCGACGTATGGAGAACGCTGACTGTTACAATCTGTTATACAGTTGTTGACGTATGGAGAACCCTGACTGTTACAATCTGTTAAACAGTTGTCGACATATGGAGAACCCTGACTGTTACAATCTGTTATACAGTTGTCGACGTATGGAGAACCCTGACTCTGTTACAATCTGTTATACAGTTGTTGAAGTATGGAGATTGCTGACTGTTACAATCTGTTATACAGTTGTCGACGTATGGAGAACCCTGACTGTTACAATCTGTTATACAGTTGTTGACGTATGGAGATTGCTGACTGTTACAATCTGTTATACAGTTGTCGACGTATGGAGAACCCTGACTGTTACAATCTGTTATACAGTTGTTGACGTATGGAGATTGCTGACTGTTACAATCTGTTATACAGTTGTCGACGTATGGAGATTGCTGACTGTTACAATCTGTTATACAGTTGTTGACGTATGGAGATTGCTGACTGTTACAATCTGTTATACAGTTGTCGACGTATGGAGAACCCTGACTCTGTTACAATCTGTTATACAGTTGTTGACGTATGGAGATTGCTGACTGTTACAATCTGTTATACAGTTGTTGACGTATGGAGAACCCTGACTGTTACAATCTGTTATACAGTTGTTGACGTATGGAGAACTCTGACTGTTACAATCTGTTATACAGTTGTTGACGTATGGAGAACCCTGACTCTGTTACAATCTGTTATACAGTTGTTGACGTATGGAGAACCCTGACTGTTACAATCTGTTATACAGTTGTTGACGTATGGAGAACCCTGACTGTTACAATCTGTTATACAGTTGTTGACGTATGGAGAACTCTGACTGTTACAATCTGTTATACAGTTGTTGACGTATGGAGAACCCTGACTCTGTTACAATCTGTTATACAGTTGTTGACGTATGGAGATTGCTGACTGTTACAATCTGTTATACAGTTGTTGACGTATGGAGAACTCTGACTGTTACAATCTGTTATACAGTTGTTGACGTATGGAGAACCCTGACTGTTACAATCTGTTATACAGTTGTTGACGTATGGAGATTGCTGACTGTTACAATCTGTTATACAGTTGTCGACGTATGGAGAACCCTGACTCTGTTACAATCTGTTATATAGTTGTTGACGTATGGAGATTGCTGACTGTTACAATCTGTTATACAGTTGTTGACGTATGGAGATTGCTGACTGTTACAATCTGTTATATAGTTGTTGACGTATGGAGATTTGCTGACTGTTACAATCTGTTATACAGTTGTTGACGTATGGAGATTGCTGACTGTTACAATCTGTTATATAGTTGTTGACGTATGGAGATTGCTGACTGTTACAATCTGTTATACAGTTGTTGACATATGGAGATTGCTGACTGTTACAATCTGTAATATAGTTGTTGACGTATGGAGATTGCTGACTGTTACAATCTGTTATACAGTTGTCGACGTATGGAGAACCCTGACTCTGTTACAATCTGTTATACAGTTGTCGACGTATGGAGAACCCTGACTGTTACAATCTGTTATACAGTTGTTGACGTATGGAGAACTCTGACTGTTACAATCTGTTATACAGTTGTTGACGTATGGAGAACCCTGACTGTTACAATCTGTTATACAGTTGTTGACGTATGGAGATTGCTGACTGTTACAATCTGTTATACAGTTGTTGACGTATGGAGAACCCTGACTCTGTTACAATCTGTTATATAGTTGTTGATGTATGGAGATTGCTGACTGTTACAATCTGTTATACAGTTGTCGACGTATGGAGAACCCTGACTCTGTTACAATCTGTTATACAGTTGTCGACGTATGGAGATTGCTGACTGTTACAATCTGTTATACAGTTGTCGACGTATGGAGATTGCTGACTGTTACAATCTGTTATACAGTTGTTGACGTATGGAGAACCCTGACTGTTACAATCTGTTATACAGTTGTCGACGTATGGAGAACCCTGACTGTTACAATCTGTTATACAGTTGTTGACGTATGGAGAACCCTGACTGTTACAATCTGTTAAACAGTTGTCGACATATGGAGAACCCTGACTGTTACAATCTGTTATACAGTTGTTGACGTATGGAAATTGCTGACTGTTACAATCTGTTATACAGTTGTTGACGTATGGAGAACTCTGACTGTTACAATCTGTTATACAGTTGTTGACGTATGGAGAACCCTGACTGTTACAATCTGTTATACAGTTGTTGACGTATGGAGATTGCTGACTGTTACAATCTGTTATACAGTTGTCGACGTATGGAGAACCCTGACTCTGTTACAATCTGTTATATAGTTGTTGACGTATGGAGATTGCTGACTGTTACAATCTGTTATACAGTTGTTGACGTATGGAGATTGCTGACTGTTACAATCTGTTATATAGTTGTTGACGTATGGAGATTTGCTGACTGTTACAATCTGTTATACAGTTGTTGACGTATGGAGATTGCTGACTGTTACAATCTGTTATACAGTTGTTGACGTATGGAGATTGCTGACTGTTACAATCTGTTATACAGTTGTTGACATATGGAGATTGCTGACTGTTACAATCTGTAATATAGTTGTTGACGTATGGAGATTGCTGACTGTTACAATCTGTTATACAGTTGTCGACGTATGGAGAACCCTGACTCTGTTACAATCTGTTATACAGTTGTCGACGTATGGAGAACCCTGACTGTTACAATCTGTTATACAGTTGTTGACGTATGGAGAACTCTGACTGTTACAATCTGTTATACAGTTGTTGACGTATGGAGAACCCTGACTGTTACAATCTGTTATACAGTTGTTGACGTATGGAAATTGCTGACTGTTACAATCTGTTATACAGTTGTTGACGTATGGAGAACTCTGACTGTTACAATCTGTTATACAGTTGTTGACGTATGGAGAACCCTGACTGTTACAATCTGTTATACAGTTGTTGACGTATGGAGATTGCTGACTGTTACAATCTGTTATACAGTTGTTGACGTATGGAGATTGCTGACTGTTACAATCTGTTATATAGTTGTTGACGTATGGAGATTGCTGACTGTTACAATCTGTTATACAGTTGTCGACGTATGGAGAACCCTGACTCTTTTACAATCTGTTGTACAGTTGTCGATGTATGGAGATTGCTGACTGTTACAATCTGTTATACAGTTGTCGACGTATGGAGATTGCTGACTGTTACAATCTGTTATACAGTTGTTGACGTATGGAGAACCCTGACTGTTACAATCTGTTAAACAGTTGTCGACGTATGGAGAACCCTGACTGTTACAATCTGTTATACAGTTGTTGACGTATGGAGAACCCTGACTGTTACAATCTGTTATACAGTTGTCGACGTATGGAGAACCCTGACTGTTACAATCTGTTATACAGTTGTTGACGTATGGAGAACCCTGACTCTGTTACAATCTGTTATACAGTTGTTGACGTATGGAGATTGCTGACTGTTACAATCTGTTATACAGTTGTCGACGTATGGAGAACCCTGACTGTTACAATCTGTTATACAGTTGTTGACGTATGGAGAACCCTGACTGTTACAATCTGTTAACGTTGTGACGTATGGAGAACCTGACTGTTACAATCTGTTATACAGTTGTTGAGTATGGAGACTGACTGTTACAATCTGTTAACAGTTGTGACTATGGAACTGACTGTTACAATCTGTTATACAGTTGTTGACGTATGGAGATTGCTGACTGTTACAATCTGTTATACAGTTGTTGACGTATGGAGAACCCTGACTGTTACAATCTGTTATACAGTTGTTGACGTATGGAGATTGCTGACTGTTACAATCTGTTATACAGTTGTCGACGTATGGAGAACCCTGACTCTGTTACAATCTGTTATACAGTTGTCGACGTATGGAGATTGCTGACTGTTACAATCTGTTATACAGTTGTTGACGTATGGAGTTTGCTGACTGTTACAATCTGTTATACAGTTGTTGACGTATGGAGAACCCTGACTGTTACAATCTGTTATACAGTTGTTGAGTATGGAGTTGCTGACTGTTACAATCTGTTATAAGTTGTTGACGTATGGAGACTGATGTTTGTTTGTTGTTGGGCTGTTACAATCTGTTATACAGTTGTTGACGTATGGAGATTGCTGACTGTTACAATCTGTTATACAGTTGTTGACGTATGGAGAACCCTGACTGTTACAATCTGTTATACAGTTGTCGACGTATGGAGATTGCTGACTGTTACAATCTGTTATACAGTTGTCGACGTATGGAGAACCCTGACTCTGTTACAATCTGTTATACAGTTGTCGACGTATGGAGATTGCTGACTGTTACAATCTGTTATACAGTTGTTGACCTATGGAGATTGCTGACTGTTACAATCTGTTATACAGTTGTTGACGTATGGAGATTGCTGACTGTTACAATCTGTTATACAGTTGTTGACGTATGGAGATTGCTGACTGTTACAATCTGTTATACAGTTGTTGACATATGGAGAACTCTGACTGTTACAATCTGTTATACAGTTGTTGACGTATGGAGATTGCTGACTGTTACAATCTTTATACAGTTGTAGATGTATGGAGAACTCTGACTGTTACAATCTGTTATATAGTTAGCAGCAGTGGATGAAAATTGTCAAGGGACATATAACGTTCAGAGAGGACAAGAACAGTTTGGAGATCCCAGAGCCAGTTCGACACCAGACAAATTCAGGAAACACAAATATAAAGATTCCCCACAAGATTATCAGGTAAATTAGCTGTCCAATAATTGAAAATGCTGCACAGAGGATCAGTTTTCTAACCCTTAACCTGCCAACCTGCTAAAGTCGCTTTTGCAAAGAACGTGCCATACTGTTTGCTATTCGGATAGTGGAGCTGAAACACTTGTCTGAATAGCAAACGACATAGATCCTGATCAGATGCAGCGTTGCGCCACAGCTGATCTGGATCTATGTTGTTTGCACATTCTGTCCAATTTATTCGGCCGGTTAAGGGTTTAGCATATTTTTTATGTGTAAGATAGATATGCTAGGAGCCCCATTAACCATTTCAACACCACAGACCTCTAAATAGGCGTACAAAAAGTGTAGATCCAGATGAGCTGGCTCGTTACAAGCCAGCTCATCTGGATCTACACTTTTTGCCAGTAATATTACAATTTTTAAAAATAATTTACCCATTTTGATAAATGAACTGATCCAAATGTAATTTTCTTATTAATTTAATTGGTCTAAAAATGTCATGGACCTGTCTATGGCAGTTACTTGGTGTTGAATGGGTTAATTACCTTTGAGGTGTTTGCCTGTAAGAATGTGTTAGCCCCTGCTGAAGAAAGGTCATTGTCTGGGGATATGAACAATTCAAAGTAATGGATGAATGGAATATCATGAAGTTTAAAATGAAATTGTGAATCCACGAAAGTTTTGTCTAGATGCCCATTGTTATTGCAGCCTTCCACAGAGGGAGGGTTTTGAGAGGGAGAAAGAGGGGAGGAAGGGACGAGTAACATTCGAGGTAAAAGGTTTTTCGTCTGATTTTTGTGGTAGCTCCTATCTTCTATTCCACTTGAAGAATTCTCTTCAAAATGTGTAAGCATGTTCTCTTTGGTGACATTTGTATCATTGTGGCACCCAACTGCGGGTTGGACATCGATGATTTTCGCTAAATTTTGGGTTTTGATGTCTGTACTTGTGTATATTGCACAGTAGATAACATAGACTAGAAGATTAGTTACAAATGTGTGCAGAAATAGTACTTACATTTTGATGGCCAAAAAATGATAAGGGACATGTGGGCTTATTGTTCACCATTACCTCTTTGACTAATTGAACATTGTTACAGTACAGTGGATATGTCTTCACAGATGATACTAACTAAGATATTTTGAAACATATTCAGGACTCTGTGACGTACGATCACCAGCATCAAAACTCCTCAGAGAATCCATTCCCACCAAGAGACAATAGGTAAGCAGTATATCTCAGAGAATCCATTCCCACCAAGAGACAATAGGTAAGCAGTATATCTCAGAGAATCCATTCCCACCAAGAGACAATAGGTAAGCAGTATATCTCAGAGAATCCATTCCCACCCAAAGACAATAGGTAAGCAGTATATCTCAGAGAATCCATTCCCACCCAAAGACAATAGGCAAGCAGTATATCTCAGAGAATCCATTCCCACCCAAAGACAATAGGCAAACAGTATATCTCAGAGAATCCATTCCCACCCAGAGACAATAGGCAAACAGTATATCTCAGAGAATCCATTCCCACCAAGAGACAATAGGTAAGCAGTATATCTCAGAGAATCCATTCCCACCCAGAGACAATAGGCAAACAGTATATCTCAGAGAATCCATTCCCACCAAGAGACAATAGGTAAGCAGTATATCTCAGAGAATCCATTCCCACCAAGAGACAATAGGTAAGCAGTATATCTCAGAGAATCCATTCCCACCCAAAGACAATAGGCAAGCAGTATATCTCAGAGAATCCATTCCCACTCAAAGACAATAGGCAAACAGTATATCTCAGAGAATCCATTCCCACCCAGAGACAATAGGCAAACAGTATATCTCAGAGAATCCATTCCCACCAAGAGACAATAGGTAAGCAGTATATCTCAGAGAATCCATTCCCACCCAGAGACAATAGGCAAACAGTATATCTCAGAGAATCCATTCCCACCAAGAGACAATAGGTAAGCAGTATATCTCAGAGAATCCATTCCCACCAAGAGACAATAGGTAAGCAGTGTATCTCAGAGAATCCATTCCCACCCAAAGACAATAGGCAAGCAGTATATCTCAGAGAATCCATTCCCACTCAAAGACAATAGGCAAACAGTATATCTCAGAGAATCCATTCCCACCCAGAGACAATAGGCAAACAGTATATCTCAGAGAATCCATTCCCACCAAGAGACAATAGGTAAACAGTATATCTCAGAGAATCCATTCCCACCAAGACAATAGGCAAGCAGTATATCTCAGAGAATCCATTCCCACCAAAGACAATAGGCAAACAGTATATCTCAGAGAATCCATTCCCACCCAGAGACAATAGGCAAACAGTATATCTCAGAGAATCCATTCCCACCAAGAGACAATAGGTAAGCAGTATATCTCAGAGAATCCATTCCCACCAAAGACAATAGGTAAGCAGTGTATCTCAGAGAATCCATTCCCACCCAAAGACAATAGGCAACAGTATATCTCAGAGAATCCATTCCCACCAAAGACAATAGGCAAACAGTATATCTCAGAGAATCCATTCCCACCCAGAGACAATAGGCAAACAGTATATCTCAGAGAATCCATTCCCACCAAGAGACAATAGGTAAGCAGTATATCTCAGAGAATCCATTCCCACCAGAGACAATAGGTAAGCAGTATATCTCAGAGAATCCATTCCCACCCAAAGACAATAGGCAAACAGTATATCTCAGAGAATCCATTCCCACTCAAAGACAATAGGTAAACAGTATATCTCAGAGAATCCATTCCCACCCAGAGACAATAGGCAAACAGTATATCTCAGAGAATCCATTCCCACCAAGAGACAATAGGCAAACAGTATATCTCAGAGAATCCATTCCCACCCAGAGACAATAGGCAAACAGTATATCTCAGAGAATCCATTCCCACCAGAGACAATAGGTAAGCAGTATATCTCAGAGAATCCATTCCCACCAAGAGACAATAGGCAAACAGTATATCTCAGAGAATCCATTCCCACCAAGAGACAATAGGCAAACAGTATATCTCAGAGAATCCATTCCCACCAAGAGACAATAGGTAAGCAGTATATCTCAGAGAATCCATTCCCACCAAGAGACAATAGGTAAGCAGTATATCTCAGAGAATCCATTCCCACTCAAAGACAATAGGCAAACAGTGTATCTCAGAGAATCCATTCCCACCCAAAGACAATAGGCAAACAGTGTATCTCAGAGAATCCATTCCCACTCAAAGACAATAGGTAAACAGTATATCTCAGAGAATCCATTCCCACCAAGAGACAATAGGTAAACAGTATATCTCAGAGAATCCATTCCCACCAAGAGACAATAGGTAAGCAGTATATCTCAGAGAATCCATTCCCACCAAGAGACAATAGGTAAGCAGTATATCTCAGAGAATCCATTCCCACTCAAAGACAATAGGCAAACAGTATATCTCAGAGAATCCATTCCCACCCAAAGACAATAGGCAAACAGTATATCTCAGAGAATCCATTCCCACCAAGAGACAATAGGTAAGCAGTATATCTCAGAGAATCCATTCCCACCAAGAGACAATAGGTAAGCAGTATATCTCAGAGAATCCATTCCCACCCAAAGACAATAGGCAAACAGTATATCTCAGAGAATCCATTCCCACCAAGAGACAATAGGCAAACAGTATATCTCAGAGAATCCATTCCCACCCAGAGACAATAGGCAAACAGTATATCTCAGAGAATCCATTCCCACCAAGAGACAATAGGTAAGCAGTATATCTCAGAGAATCCATTCCCACCAAGAGACAATAGGTAAGCAGTATATCTCAGAGAATCCATTCCCACCAAAGACAATAGGCAAGCAGTATATCTCAGAGAATCCATTCCCACCAAAGACAATAGGCAAACAGTATATCTCAGAGAATCCATTCCCACCCAGAGACAATAGGCAAACAGTATATCTCAGAGAATCCATTCCCACCAAAGACAATAGGTAAGCAGTATATCTCAGAGAATCCATTCCCACCCAGAGACAATAGGCAAACAGTATATCTCAGAGAATCCATTCCCACCAAGAGACAATAGGTAAACAGTATATCTCAGAGAATCCATTCCCACCCAGAGACAATAGGCAAACAGTATATCTCAGAGAATCCATTCCCACCAGAGACAATAGGTAAGCAGTATATCTCAGAGAATCCATTCCCACCAAGAGACAATAGGCAACAGTATATCTCAGAGAATCCATTCCCACCAAGAGACAATAGGCAAACAGTATATCTCAGAGAATCCATTCCCACCAAAGACAATAGGTAAACAGTATATCTCAGAGAATCCATTCCCACCAAGAGACAATAGGTAAGCAGTATATCTCAGAGAATCCATTCCCACTCAAAGACAATAGGCAAACAGTATATCTCAGAGAATCCATTCCCACCCAAAGACAATAGGCAAACAGTATATCTCAGAGAATCCATTCCCACCAAAGACAATAGGTAAACAGTATATCTCAGAGAATCCATTCCCACCAAGAGACAATAGGTAAACAGTATATCTCAGAGAATCCATTCCCACCAAGAGACAATAGGTAAGCAGTATATCTCAGAGAATCCATTCCCACTCAAAGACAATAGGCAAACAGTGTATCTCAGAGAATCCATTCCCACCCAAAGACAATAGGCAAACAGTGTATCTCAGAGAATCCATTCCCACTCAAAGACAATAGGTAAACAGTATATCTCAGAGAATCCATTCCCACCAAGAGACAATAGGTAAGCAGTATATCTCAGAGAATCCATTCCCACCAAGAGACAATAGGTAAGCAGTATATCTCAGAGAATCCATTCCCACCAAGAGACAATAGGCAAACAGTATATCTCAGAGAATCCATTCCCACCAAGAGACAATAGGCAAACAGTATATCTCAGAGAATCCATTCCCACCAAAGACAATAGGCAAACAGTATATCTCAGAGAATCCATTCCCACCAAGAGACAATAGGTAAGCAGTATATCTCAGAGAATCCATTCCCACCAAGAGACAATAGGTAAGCAGTATATCTCAGAGAATCCATTCCCACCAAGAGACAATAGGTAAGCAGTATATCTCAGAGAATCCATTCCCACTCAAAGACAATAGGCAAACAGTATATCTCAGAGAATCCATTCCCACCCAAAGACAATAGGCAAACAGTATATCTCAGAGAATCCATTCCCACCAAGAGACAATAGGTAAGCAGTATATCTCAGAGAATCCATTCCCACCAAGAGACAATAGGTAAGCAGTATATCTCAGAGAATCCATTCCCACCAAGAGACAATAGGCAAACAGTATATCTCAGAGAATCCATTCCCACCAAGAGACAATAGGCAAACAGTATATCTCAGAGAATCCATTCCCACCAAGAGACAATAGGTAAGCAGTATATCTCAGAGAATCCATTCCCACTCAAAGACAATAGGCAAACAGTATATCTCAGAGAATCCATTCCCACCAAGAGACAATAGGTAAGCAGTATATCTCAGAGAATCCATTCCCACCAAGAGACAATAGGTAAGCAGTATATCTCAGAGAATCCATTCCCACTCAAAGACAATAGGCAAACAGTGTATCTCAGAGAATCCATTCCCACCCAAAGACAATAGGTAAGCAGTATATCTCAGAGAATCCATTCCCACTCAAAGACAATAGGCAAACAGTGTATCTCAGAGAATCCATTCCCACCCAAAGACAATAGGCAAACAGTGTATCTCAGAGAATCCATTCCCACTCAAAGACAATAGGTAAACAGTATATCTCAGAGAATCCATTCCCACCAAGAGACAATAGGTAAGCAGTATATCTCAGAGAATCCATTCCCACCAAGAGACAATAGGTAAGCAGTATATCTCAGAGAATCATTTCCCACTCAAAGACAATAGGCAAACAGTGTATCTCAGAGAATCCATTCCCACCCAAAGACAATAGGTAAGCAGTATATCTCAGAGAATCCATTCCCACTCAAAGACAATAGGCAAACAGTGTATCTCAGAGAATCCATTCCCACCCAAAGACAATAGGCAAACAGTGTATCTCAGAGAATCCATTCCCACTCAAAGACAATAGGTAAACAGTATATCTCAGAGAATCCATTCCCACCAAGAGACAATAGGTAAGCAGTATATCTCAGAGAATCCATTCCCACTCAAAGACAATAGGCAAACAGTGTATCTCAGAGAATCCATTCCCACCAAAGACAATAGGTAAACAGTATATCTCAGAGAATCCATTCCCACCAAGAGACAATAGGTAAGCAGTATATCTCAGAGAATCCATTCCCACCCAAAGACAATAGGCAAACAGTGTATCTCAGAGAATCCATTCCCACTCAAAGACAATAGGTAAACAGTATATCTCAGAGAATCCATTCCCACCAAGAGACAATAGGTAAGCAGTATATCTCAGAGAATCCATTCCCACCAAAGACAATAGGCAAACAGTATATCTCAGAGAATCCATTCCCACTCAAAGACAATAGGCAAACAGTATATCTCAGAGAATCCATTCCCACCAAGAGACAATAGGTAAGCAGTATATCTCAGAGAATCCATTCCCACTCAAAGACAATAGGCAAACAGTGTATCTCAGAGAATCCATTCCCACCCAAAGACAATAGGCAAACAGTGTATCTCAGAGAATCCATTCCCACTCAAAGACAATAGGTAAACAGTATATCTCAGAGAATCCATTCCCACCAAGAGACAATAGGTAAGCAGTATATCTCAGAGAATCCATTCCCACCAAGAGACAATAGGTAAGCAGTATATCTCAGAGAATCCATTCCCACTCAAAGACAATAGGCAAACAGTGTATCTCAGAGAATCCATTCCCACCCAAAGACAATAGGCAAACAGTATATCTCAGAGAATCCATTCCCACTCAAAGACAATAGGTAAACAGTATATCTCAGAGAATCCATTCCCACCCAAAGACAATAGGTAAGCAGTATATCTCAGAGAATCCATTCCCACTCAAAGACAATAGGCAAACAGTATATCTCAGAGAATCCATTCCCACCCAAAGACAATAGGCAAACAGTATATCTCAGAGAATCCATTCCCACTCAAAGACAATAGGTAAACAGTATATCTCAGAGAATCCATTCCCACCAAGAGACAATAGGTAAGCAGTATATCTCAGAGAATCCATTCCCACCAAAGACAATAGGCAAACAGTATATCTCAGAGAATCCATTCCCACTCAAAGACAATAGGTAAACAGTATATCTCAGAGAATCCATTCCCACCAAGAGACAATAGGTAAGCAGTATATCTCAGAGAATCCATTCCCACCAAGAGACAATAGGTAAGCAGTATATCTCAGAGAATCCATTCCCACCCAAAGACAATAGGTAAACAGTATATCTCAGAGAATCCATTCCCACCCAGAGACAATAGGCAAACAGTATATCTCAGAGAATCCATTCCCACCAAGAGACAATAGGTAAACAGTATATCTCAGAGAATCCATTCCCACCCAGAGACAATAGGTAAACAGTATATCTCAGAGAATCCATTCCCACCAAGAGACAATAGGTAAACAGTATATCTCAGAGAATCCATTCCCACCAAGAGACAATAGGTAAGCAGTATATCTCAGAGAATCCATTCCCACCCAAAGACAATAGGTAAACAGTATATCTCAGAGAATCCATTCCCACCCAGAGACAATAGGTAAACAGTATATCTCAGAGAATCCATTCCCACCCAGAGACAATAGGCAAACAGTATATCTCAGAGAATCCATTCCCACCCAGAGACAATAGGCAAACAGTATATCTCAGAGAATCCATTCCCACCAAGAGACAATAGGTAAACAGTATATCTCAGAGAATCCATTCCCACCAAGAGACAATAGGTAAGCAGTATATCTCAGAGAATCCATTCCCACCAAGAGACAATAGGTAAGCAGTATATCTCAGAGAATCCATTCCCACCCAAAGACAATAGGCAAACAGTATATCTCAGAGAATCCATTCCCACTCAAAGACAATAGGCAAACAGTATATCTCAGAGAATCCATTCCCACCAAGAGACAATAGGTAAGCAGTATATCTCAGAGAATCCATTCCCACCAAGAGACAATAGGTAAGCAGTATATCTC
>CM026401.1:31699661-31743372 GCA_014843695.1 Archivesica marissinica
CTTGGTCTGGTTTTGTGCCCATGGTACTCTTTACATCTTGGTCTGGTTGTGTGCCCAGGGTTCTCTCTACATCTTGGTCTGGGTTTGTGCCCAGGGCACTCTCTACATCTTGGTCTGGGTTTGTGCCCAGGGCACTCTCTACATCTTGATCTGGGTTTGTGCCCAGGGCACTCTCTACATCTTGGTCTGGGTTTGTGCCCAGGTTCTCTCTACATCTTGTCTGGGTTTGTGCCCATGCACTCTCTACATTTGGTCTGGGTTTGTGCACAGGGTTCTCTCTACATCTTGGTCTGGGTTTGTGCCCAGGGTTCTCTCTACATCTTGATCTGGGTTTGTGTCCAGGGCTCTCTCTACATCTTGGTCTGGGTTTGTGCACAGGGCACTCTCTACATCTTGATCTGGGTTTGTGCCCAGGGTTCTCTCTACATCTTGGTCTGGGTTTGTGCCCAGGGCACTCTCTACATCTTGGTCTGGGTTTGTGCCCAGGGCACTCTCTACATCTTGGTCTGGGTTTGTGCCCAGGGCACTCTTACATCTTGGTCTGGGTTTGTGCACAGGGCTCTCTCTACATCTTGATCTGGGTTTGTGCACAGGGTTCTCTCTACATCTTGATCTGGGTTTGTGCACAGGGTTCTCTCTACATCTTGATCTGGGTTTGTGTCCAGGACACTCTCTACATCTTGGTCTGTGTTTGTGCCCAGGGCACTCTCTACATCTTGGTCTGGGTTTGTGCCCAGGGTTCGCTCTAAATCTTGGACTGGGTTTGTGCCCAGGGCACTCTTTACATCTTTGTCTGGGTTTGTGCCCATGGCACTCTCTACATCTTGGTCTGGGTTTGTGCCCAGGGCACTCTCTACATCTTGGACTGGGTTTGTGCCCAGGGCACTCTCTACATCTTGGTCTGGGTTTGTGCCCAGGGCACTCTCTATATATTGGACTGGGTTTGTGCCCAGGGAACTCTCTACATCTTGGTATGGGTTGGTGCCCATGGTTCTCTCTACATCTTGGTCTGGGTTTTTGCCCAGGGTTCTCTCTACATCTTGTTATGGGTGTGTGCACTATGCATTCTCTTCATCTTGATCTGGATTTGTGCACAGGTTTCTCTCTACATCTTGGTCTGGGTTTGTGCACAGGGTTCTCTCTACATCTTGGTCTGGGTTTGTGCACAGGGTTCTCTCTACATCTTGGTCTGTGTTTGTGCCCAGGGCACTCTCTACATCTTGGACTGGGTGTGTGCCCAGGGCACTCTCTACATCTTGGTCTGGGTTTGTGCACAGGGTTCTCTCTACATCTTGGTCTGGGTTTGTGCCCAGGGCACTCTTTACATCTTGGTCTGGGTTTGTGCACAGGGTTCTCTCTACATCTTGGTCTGGGTTTGTGCCCAGGGCACTCTCTACATCTTGGTCTGGGTTTGTGCCCAGGTTCTCTCTACATCTTGGTCTGGGTTTGTGCCCAGGGTTCTCTCTACATCTTGGTCTGGGTTTGTGCCCAGGGTTCTCTCTACATCTTGGTCTGGGTTTGTGCCCAGGGCACTCTCTACATCTTGGTCTGGGTTTGTGCCAGGGTTCTCTCTACATCTTGGTCTGGGTTTGTGCCAGGGCACTCTCTACATCTTGGTCTGGGTTTGTGCCCAGGGTTCTCTCTACATCTTGGTCTGGGTTTGTGCCCAGGGCACTCTCTACATCTTGGTCTGGGTTTGTGCCCAGGGCACTCTTTACATCTTGGTCTGGGTTTGTGCCAGGGTTCTCTCTACATCTTGGTCTGGGTTTGTGCCCAGGGCACTCTCTACATCTTGGTCTGGGTTTGTGCCCAGGGTTCTCTCTACATCTTGGTCTGGGTTTGTGCCCAGGGCACTCTCTACATCTTGGTCTGGGTTTGTGCCCAGGGCACTCTTTACATCTTGGTCTGGGTTTGTGCCCAGTTTTTTGTTGGGTTGTGGGGCACTCTCTACATATTGGACTGGGTTTGTGCCCAAAGCACTCTATACATCTTGGTCTGGGTTTGTGTCCAGGGCACTCTCTATATCCTGATCTGGGTTTGTGCCCAGGGTTATCTCTAAATCTTGGTCTGGGTTTGTGCCCAGTGCACTCTTTACATCTTGGTCTGGGTTTGTGCCCAAGGCACTCTCTACATCTTGGACTGGGTTTGTGCCGGGTTTTTTTTGCTGGGTGCTCTCTACATCTTGATCTGGGTTTGTGCCCAGGGCACTCTCTACATCTTGGTCTGGGTTTGTGCCCAGGGCACTCTCTACATCTTGAGGTTTTTTGTCTGGGTTGTGCAGGGTCTCTCTACATCTTGTCTGGGTTTGTGCCAGGGTTCTTTTCTTGTTGGTTTTTGGTTGGGTTTGTGCCAGGGCACTCTCTACATCTTGTCTGGGTTTGTGCCCAGGGTTTTTTTACATCTTGTCTGGGTTTGTGCCCAGGGCACTCTCTACATCTTGGTCTGGGTTTGTGCCCAGGGTTCTCTCTACATCTTGGACTGGGTTTGTGCCCAGGGCACTCTCTACATCTTGGTCTGGGTTTGTGCCCAGGGCACTCTCTACATATTGGTCTGGGTTTGTGCCCAGGGACTCTCTACATCTTGGTCTGGGTTTGTGTGGTCTCTCTACATCTTGGTCTGGGTTTGTGCCCAGGGTTCTCTCTACATCTTGACTGGTTGGTTTGTGCACAGGGTTCTCTCTACATCTTGGTCTGGGTTTGTGCACAGGGTTCTCTCTACATCTTGGTCTGGGTTTGTGCCCAGGGTTCTCTCTACATCTTGGTCTGGGTTTGTGCCCAGGGTTCTCTCTACATCTTGGTCTGGGTTTGTGCCCAGGGCACTCTCTACATCTTGGTCTGGGTTTGTGCCCAGGGCACTCTCTACATCTTGGTCTGGGTTTGTGCACAGGGTTCTCTCTACATCTTGGTCTGGGTTTGTGCCCAGGGTTCTCTCTACATCTTGGTCTGGGTTTGTGCCCAGGGCTCTCTTTACATCTTGGTCTGGGTTTGTGCCCAGGGCACTCTCTACATCTTGGTCTGGGTTTGTGCCAGGGTTCTCTCTACATCTTGGTCTGGGTTTGTGCACAGGGTTCTCTCTACATCTTGGTCTGGGTTTGTGCCCAGGGCACTCTCTACATCTTGGTCTGGGTTTGTGCCCAGGGCACTCTCTACATCTTGGTCTGGGTTTGTGCACAGGGTTCTCTCTACATCTTGGTCTGGGTTGTGCCCAGGGCACTCTTACATCTTGGTCTGGGTTTGTGCACAGGGTTCTCTCTACATCTTGGTCTGGGTTTGTGCCCAGGGCACTCTCTACATCTTGGTCTGGGTTTGTGCCCAGGGTTCTCTCTACATCTTGGACTGGGTTTGTGCCCATGGCACTCTCTACATCTTGGTCTGGGTTTGTGCCCAGGGCACTCTCTACATCTTGGTCTGGGTTTGTGCCCAGGGCACTCTCTACATCTTGGTCTGGGTTTGTGCCCAGGGTTCTCTCTACATCTTGGTCTGGGTTTGTGCCCAGGGCACTCTCTACATCTTGGTCTGGGTTTGTGCCCAGGGCACTCTCTACATCTTGGTCTGGGTTTGTGCCCAGGGCATCTCTCTACATCTTGGTCTGGGTTTGTGCCCAGGGCACTCTCTTACATCTTGGTCTGGGTTTGTGCCAGGGTTCTCTCTACATCTTGTCTGGGTTTGTGCCCAGGGCACTCTCTACATCTTGGTCTGGGTTTGTGCCCAGGGCACTCTCTACATCTTTGTCTGGGTTTGTGCCCAGGGCACTCTCTACATCTTGGTCTGGGTTTGTGCCCAGGGTTCTCTCTACATCTTGGTCTGGGTTTGTGCCCAGGGCACTCTCTACATCTTGGTCTGGGTTCGTGCCCAGGGTTCGCTCTACATCTTTGTCTGGGTTTGTGCCCAGGGCACTCTCTATATATTGGACTGGGTTTGTGCCCAGGGCACTCTCTACATCTTGGTCTGGGTTTGTGCCCAGGGTTCTCTCTACATCTTGGTCTGGGTTTGTGCCCAGGGTTCTCTCTACATCTTGGTCTGGGTTTGTGCACTATGCATTCTCTTCATCTTGATCTGGGTTTGTGCACAGGGTTCTCTCTACATCTTGGTCTGGGTTTGTGCACAGGGCACTCTCTACATCTTGATCTGGGTTTGTGCACAGGGTTCTCTCTACATCTTGATCTGGGTTTGTGCCCAGGGCACTCTCTACATCTTGGTCTGGGTTTGTGCACAGGGTTCTCTCTACATCTTGGTCTGGGTTTGTGCCCAGGGCACTCTCTACATCTTGGTCTGGGTTTGTGCCCAGGGCACTCTCTACATCTTGGTCTGGGTTTGTGCACAGGGTTCTCTCTACATCTTGATCTGGGTTTGTGCCCAGGGCACTCTCTACATCTTGGTCTGGGTTTGTGCCCAGGGCACTCTCTACATCTTGGTCTGGGTTTGTGCCCAGGGCACTCTCTACATCTTGGTCTGGGTTTGTGCACAGGGCACTCTCTACATCTTGGTCTGGGTTTGTGCACAGGGCACTCTCTACATCTTGGTCTGGGTTTGTGCCCAGGGCACTCTCTACATCTTGGACTGGGTTTGTGCCCAGGGCACTCTCTACATCTTGGTCTGGGTTTGTGCCCAGGGCACTCTCTACATCTTGGACTGGGTTTGTGCCCAGGGTACTCTCTACATCTTAGACTGGGTTTGTGCCCTGGGTTCTATCTACATCTTGGTCTGGGTTTGTGCCCAGGGTTCTCTCTACATCTTGGTCTGGGTTTGTGCACAGGGCACTCTCTACATCTTGGACTGGGTTTGTGCCCAGGGCACTCTCTACATCTTGGACTGGGTTTGTGCACAGGGCACTCTCTACATCTTGGACTGGGTTTGTGCCCAGGGCACTCTCTACATCTTGGACTGGGTTTGTGCCCAGGGTACTCTCTACATCTTGGACTGGGTTTGTGCCTTGGGTTCTCTCTACATCTTGGTCTGGGTTTGTGCCCAGGGTTCTCTCTACATCTTGGTCTGGGTTTGTGCACAGGGCACTCTCTACATCTTGGTCTGGGTTTGTGCCCAGGGTTCTCTCTACATCTTGGTCTGGGTTTGTGCCCAGGGTTCTCTCTACATCTTGGTCTGGGTTTGTGCACATGCACTCTTTACATCTTGATCTGGGTTTGTGCACAGGGTTCTCTCTACATCTTGGTCTGGGTTTGTGCACAGGGCACTCTCTACATCTTGGTCTGGGTTTGTGCACAGGGTTCTCTCTACATCTTGATCTGGGTTTGTGCACAGGACACTCTCTACATCTTGATCTGGGATTGTGCACAGGGTTCTCTCTACATCTTGATCTGGATTTGTGCCCAGGGCACTCTCTACATCTTGGTCTGGGTTTGTGCACAGGGTTCTCTCTACATCTTGATCTGGGTTTGTGCACAGGACACTCTCTACATCTTGATCTGGGTTTGTGCCCAGGGCACTCTCTACATCTTGATCTGGGTTTGTGCACAGGACACTCTCTACATCTTGATCTGGGTTTGTGCCCAGGCACTCTCTACATCTTGATCTGGGTTTGTGCACAGGGTTCTCTCTACATCTTGATCTGGGTTTGTGCACAGGACACTCTCTACATCTTGATCTGGGTTTGTGCCCAGGGCACTCTCTACATCTTGATCTGGGTTTGTGCCCAGGGCACTCTCTACATCTTGGTCTGGGTTCGTGCCCAGGGTTCGCTCTACATCTTTGTCTGGGTTTGTGCCCACGGCACTCTCTATATATTGGACTGGGTTTGTGCCCAGGGCACTCTCTACATCTTGGTCTGGGTTTGTGCCCAGGGTTCTCTCTACATCTTGGTCTGGGTTTGTGCACTGTGCATTCTCTTCATCTTGATCTGGGTTTGTGCACAGGGTTCTCTCTACATCTTGGTCTGGGTTTGTGCACAGGGTTCTCTCTACATCTTGGTCTGGGTTTGTGCACAGGGTTCTCTCTACATCTTGATCTTGATTTGTGTCCAGGGCTCTCTTTACATCTTGGTCTGGGTTTGTGCACAGGGCACCCTCTACATCTTGGTCTGGGTTTGTACCCAGGGTTCTCTCTACATCTTGGTCTGGGTTTGTGCACAGGGTTCTCTCTACATCTTGGTCTGGGTTTGTGCCCAGGGCACTCTCTACATCTTGGACTGGGTGTGTGCCCAGGGCACTCTCTACATCTTGGTCTGGGTTTGTGCACAGGGTTCTCTCTACATCTTGGTCTGGGTTTGTGCCCAGGGCACTCTTTACATCTTGGTCTGGGTTTGTGCACAGGGTTCTCTCTACATCTTGGTCTGGGTTTGTGCCCAGGGCACTCTCTACATCTTGGTCTGGGTTTGTGCCCAGGGTTCTCTCTACATCTTGGACTGGGTTTGTGCCCATGGCACTCTCTACATCTTGATCTGGGTTTGTGCCCAGGGTTCTCTCTACATCTTGGTCTGGGTTTGTGCCCAGGGCACTCTCTACATCTTGGTCTGGGTTTGTGCCCAGGGCACTCTCTACATCTTGATCTGGGTTTGTGCCCAGGGCACTCTCTACATCTTGGTCTGGGTTTGTGCCCAGGGTTCGCTCTACATCTTGGACTGGGTTTGTGCCCAGGGCACTCTCTACATCTTGGTCTGGGTTTGTGCCCAGGGCACTCTTTACATCTTGGTCTGGGTTTGTGCCCAGGGCACTCTCTACATCTTGGTCTGGGTTTGTGCCCAGGGCACTCTCTACATCTTGGTCTGGGTTTGTGCCCAGGGTTCTCTCTACATCTTGGACTGGGTTTGTGCCCAGGGCACTCTCTACATCTTGGTCTGGGTTTGTGCCCAGGGCACTCTTTACATCTTGTTCTGGGTTTGTGCCCAGGGCACTCTCTACATCTTGGTCTGGGTTTGTGCCCAGGGCACTCTCTACATCTTGGTCTGGGTTTGTGCCCAGGGCACTCTCTACATCTTGGTCTGGGTTCGTGCCCAGGGTTCGCTCTACATCTTTGTCTGGGTTTGTGCCCAGGGCACTCTCTATATATTGGACTGGGTTTGTGCCCAGGGCACTCTCTACATCTTAGTCTGGGTTTGTGCCCAGGGTTCTCTCTACATCTTGGTCTGGGTTTGTGCCCAGGGTTCTCTCTACATCTTGGTCTGGGTTTGTGCACTATGCATTCTCTTCATCTTGATCTGGGTTTGTGCACAGGTTTCTCTCTACATCTTGATCTGGGTTTGTGCACTATGCATTCTCTTCATCTTGATCTGGGTTTGTGCACAGGGCACCCACTACATCTTGATCTGGGTTTGTGCACAGGGTTCTCTCTACATCTTGATCTGGGTTTGTGCACAGGGTTCTCTCTACATCTTGGTCTGGGTTTGTGCACAGGGCACCCTCTACATCTTGGTCTGGGTTTGTACCCAGGGTTCTCTCTACATCTTGGTCTGGGTTTGTGCCCAGGGCACTCGCTACATCTTCGTCTGGGTTTGTGCACAGGGTTCTCTCTACATCTTGGTCTGGGTTTGTGCCCAGGGCACTCTCTACATCTTGGACTGGGTTTGTGCCCAGGGCACTCTCTACATCTTGGTCTGGGTTTATGCACAGGGTTCTCTCTACATCTTGATCTGGGTTTGTGCCCAGGGCACTCTCTACATCTTGGTCTGGGTTTGTGCCCAGGGCACTCTCTACATCTTGGTCTGGGTTTGTGCCCAGGGCACTCTCTACATCTTGGTCTGGGTTTGTGCACAGGGCACTCTCTACATCTTGGTCTGGGTTTGTGCACAGGGCACTCTCTACATCTTGGACTGGGTTTGTGCCCAGGGCACTCTCTACATCTTGGACTGGGTTTGTGCCCAGGGCACTCTCTACATCTTGGACTGGGTTTGTGCCCAGGGCACTCTCTACATCTTGGACTGGGTTTGTGCCCAGGGTACTCTCTACATCTTAGACTGGGTTTGTGCCCTGGGTTCTATCTACATCTTGGTCTGGGTTTGTGCCCAGGGTTCTCTCTACATCTTGGTCTGGGTTTGTGCACAGGGCACTCTCTACATCTTGGACTGGGTTTGTGCCCAGGGCACTCTCTACATCTTGGACTGGGTTTGTGCACAGGGCACTCTCTACATCTTGGACTGGGTTTGTGCCCAGGGCACTCTCTACATCTTGGACTGGGTTTGTGCCCAGGGTACTCTCTACATCTTAGACTGGGTTTGTGCCCTGGGTTCTCTCTACATCTTGGTCTGGGTTTGTGCCCAGGGTTCTCTCTACATCTTGGTCTGGGTTTGTGCACAGGGCACTCTCTACATCTTGATCTGGGTTTGTGCCCAGGGTTCTCTATACATCTTGGTCTGGGTTTGTGCCCAGGGTTCTCTCTATATCTTGGTCTGGGTGTGTGCACTATGCACTCTTTACATCTTGATCTGGGTTTGTGCACAGGGTTCTCTCTACATCTTGATCTGGGTTTATGCACAGGACACTCTCTACATCTTGATCTGGGTTTGTGCACAGGGATCTCTCTACATCTTGATCTGGGTTTGTGCACAGGACACTCTCTACATCTTGATCTGGGTTTGTGCACAGGGTTCTCTCTACATCTTGATCTGGATTTGTGCCCAGGGCACTCTCTACATCTTGGTCTGGGTTTGTGCACAGGACACTCTCTACATCTTGATCTGGGTTTGTGCCCAGGGCACTCTCTACATCTTGATCTGGGTTTGTGCACAGGACACTCTCTACATCTTGGTCTGGGTTTGTGCCCAGGGCACTCTATACATCTTGGTCTGGGTTTGTGCCCAGGGTTCGCTCTACATCTTGGACTGGGTTTGTGCCCAGGGCACTCTCTACATCTTGGTCTGGGTTTGTGCCCAGGGCACTCTCTCTTGGTCTGGGTTTGTGCCCAGGGCACTCTCTACATCTTGGTCTGGGTTTGTGCCCAGGGGTCTGGGTTTGTGCCCAGGGTTCTCTCTACATCTTTGACTGGGTTTGTGCCCAGGGCACTCTCTACATCTTGGTCTGGGTTTGTGCCCAGGGCACTCTTTACATCTTGCTGGGTTTGTGCCCAGGGCACTCTCTACATCTTGGTCTGGGTTTGTGCCCAGGGCACTCTCTACATCTTGGTCTGGGTTTGTGCCCAGGGCACTGGTCTGGGTTCGTGCCCAGGGTTCGCTCTACAGTCTGGCCCAGGGCACTCTCTATATATTGGACTGGGTTTGTGCCCAGGGCACTCTCTACATCTTAGTCTGGGTTTGTGCCCAGGGTTCTCTCTACATCTTGGTCTGGGTTTGTGCCCAGGGTTCTCTCTACATCTTGGTCTGGGTTTGTGCACTATGCATTCTCTTCATCTTGATCTGGGTTTGTGCACAGGTTTCTCTCTACATCTTGATCTGGGTTTGTGCACTATGCATTCTCGTCATCTTGATCTGGGTTTGTGCACAGGGCACACATCTTGATCTGGGTTTGTGCACAGGGTTCTCTCTACATCTTGATCTGGGTTTGTGCACAGGGTTCTCTCTACATCTTGGTCTGGGTTTGTGCACAGGGCACCCTCTACATCTTGGTCTGGGTTTGTACCCAGGGTTCTCTCTACATCTTGGTCTGGGTTTGTGCCCAGGGCACTCGCTACATCTTCGTCTGGGTTTGTGCACAGGGTTCTCTCTACATCTTGGTCTGGGTTTGTGCCCAGGGCACTCTCTACATCTTGGACTGGGTTTGTGCCCAGGGCACTCTCTACATCTTGGTCTGGGTTTATGCACAGGGTTCTCTCTACATCTTGATCTGGGTTTGTGCCCAGGGCACTCTCTACATCTTGGTCTGGGTTTGTGCCCAGGGCACTCTCTACATCTTGGTCTGGGTTTGTGCCCAGGGCACTCTCTACATCTTGGTCTGGGTTTGTGCACAGGGCACTCTCTACATCTTGGTCTGGGTTTGTGCACAGGGCACTCTCTACATCTTGGACTGGGTTTGTGCCCAGGGCACTCTCTACATCTTGGACTGGGTTTGTGCCCAGGGCACTCTCTACATCTTGGACTGGGTTTGTGCCCAGGGCACTCTCTACATCTTGGACTGGGTTTGTGCCCAGGGTACTCTCTACATCTTAGACTGGGTTTGTGCCCTGGGTTCTCTCTACATCTTGGTCTGGGTTTGTGCCCAGGGTTCTCTCTACATCTTGGTCTGGGTTTGTGCACAGGGCACTCTCTACATCTTGGACTGGGTTTGTGCCCAGGGCACTCTCTACATCTTGGACTGGGTTTGTGCACAGGGCACTCTCTACATCTTGGACTGGGTTTGTGCCCAGGGCACTCTCTACATCTTGGACTGGGTTTGTGCCCAGGGTACTCTCTACATCTTAGACTGGGTTTGTGCCCTGGGTTCTCTCTACATCTTGGTCTGGGTTTGTGCCCAGGGTTCTCTCTACATCTTGGTCTGGGTTTGTGCACAGGGCACTCTCTACATCTTGATCTGGGTTTGTGCCCAGGGTTCTCTATACATCTTGGTCTGGGTTTGTGCCCAGGGTTCTCTCTATATCTTGGTCTGGGTGTGTGCACTATGCACTCTTTACATCTTGATCTGGGTTTGTGCACAGGGTTCTCTCTACATCTTGATCTGGGTTTATGCACAGGACACTCTCTACATCTTGATCTGGGTTTGTGCACAGGGTTCTCTCTACATCTTGATCTGGGTTTGTGCACAGGACACTCTCTACATCTTGATCTGGGTTTGTGCACAGGGTTCTCTCTACATCTTGATCTGGATTTGTGCCCAGGGCACTCTCTACATCTTGGTCTGGGTTTGTGCACAGGACACTCTCTACATCTTGATCTGGGTTTGTGCCCAGGGCACTCTCTACATCTTGATCTGGGTTTGTGCACAGGACACTCTCTACATCTTGATCTGGGTTTGTGCCCAGGACACTCTCTACATCTTGATCTGGGTTTGTGCACAGGGTTCTCTCTACATCTTGATCTGGGTTTGTGCACAGGACACTCTCTACATCTTGATCTGGGTTTGTGCCCAGGGCACTCTCTACATCTTGATCTGGGTTTGTGCCCAGGGCACTTTCTACATCTTGATCTGGGTTTGTGCACAGGACACTCTCTACATCTTGATCTGGGTTTGTGCACAGGGTTCTCTCTACATCTTGATCTGGGTTTGTGCACAGGATACTCTCTACATCTTGATCTGGGTTTGTGCCCAGGGCACTCTCTACATCTTGATCTGGGTTTGTGCCCAGGGCACTCTCTACATCTTGATCTGGGTTTGTGCCCAGGGCACTCTCTACATCTTGGTCTGGGTTTGTGCCCAGGGTTCTCTCGACATCTTGATCTGGGTTTGTGCACAGGACACTCTCTACATCTTGATCTGGGTTTGTGCACATGGTTCTCTCTACATCTTGATCTGGGTTTATGCCCAGGGCACTCTCTACATCTTGGTCTGGGTTTGTGCCCAGGGCACTCTCTATATCTTGATCTGGGTTTGTGCCCAGGGTACTCTTTACATCTTAGAGCATATCCATGTTCTCGTTATTAAAAACGGAGAATAATTATGTGATGTGTGACAAAATAGTAATGGAGGTTAACATTTATTAAATATTTATTAAATAATATAAATACTGAATGTGTCACACATTTAGAACTATATATGACGGCTAACAACAGAGTGTGGTGTATTCAGAGAACACAGTTAGAAACAATAGTCGTTACAATTAAGAAGGGAAGTGAATGTTGGCATCCGCTAATTAGTTATGTTGTTACATGTATATTGTAGCTCCGTGTGTCGGCAAGCGATGCAGTAACGGGGGTACTCTCGATGCCAACTCATGCTCATGCAGCTGCAGAAAACCATTCACTGGAGATACCTGCGAATTCGGTGAGATTTTTTCAATTAATGTGCAGTATTAAATTCATTAACAAAACCCATTATAAGGCAGATTATGACCACGATACGAGTCTAATCACAGGTGTCATCCCTTGTCTAATCCTAGTAATATTAACAATATGGACTTTAAACCGTGGTGCATTATGTATCATATCTGACTTATCGATGTTATACACCAACCATCTAAAATAACCAGGAATGCATTAAACCGAGGTGCATCATAGCTCACGTATAGATCCTGAGACCCAGCCTAGTGTTCAAAACATATATTTCATAATATAATTATTCTTTCAGCGCAGTGCCCCATAAACGGAGATCCTGGATTTTGTAAATTCTGGCCGCCAAAATACTGCCAGATGTATTATAACGTCCCAGAAGAATGTCCGTACATGTGCAATATCTGTCAACCGGACAACGTGGCAGTAAGCGTGCGGGGAAGACCAAAACGAATGGGAGAAGAGGTAGGGAACAGAAGCCCCTTGTTGAACGTCATTGGAAGACCAATGCGTCTGGGAGACGCACCAGAAACACGACGGAAATGATTAAAACTGTGCAAACAAATAATAAATTATGCAATATGTGGTAGATGAGGATACTGTAGCAACACCATGTTCAAATCTTGAATGAAGGTGCTTACACTTGGTTTAAACATACACCAGTAAACCCTGAATGAAAGTGCTTAACACTTGTTTAAACATACACCAGTAAACCCTGAATGAAGGTGCTTACACTTGTTTAAACATACACCAGTAAACAACCCTGAATGAAAGTGCTTAACACGTGTTTAAACATACACCAGTAAACCCTGAATGAAAGTGCTTAACACTTGTTTAAACATACACCAGTAAACCCTGAATGAAGGTGCTTACACTTGTTTAAACATACACCAGTAAACAACCCTGAATGAAAGTGCTTAACACGTGTTTAAACATACACCAGTAAACCCTGAATGAAAGTGCTTAACACTTGTTTAAACATACACCAGTAAACCCTGAATGAAGGTGCTTACACTTGTTTAAACATACACCAGTAAACAACCCTGAATGAAAGTGCTTAACACGTGTTTAAACATACACCAGTAAACCCTGAATGAAAGTGCTTAACACTTGTTTAAACATACACCAGTAAACCCTGAATGAAGGTGCTTACACTTGTTTAAACATACACCAGTAAACAACCCTGAATGAAAGTGCTTAACACGTGTTTAAACATACACCAGTAAACCCTGAATGAAAGTGCTTAACACTTGTTTAAACATACACCAGTAAACCCTGAATGAAGGTGCTTACACTTGTTTAAGCATACACCAGTAAACCCTGAATGAAGGTGCTTAACACTTGTTTAAACATACACCAATAAACCCTGAATGAAGGTGCTTACACTTGTTTAAACATACACCAGTAAACCCTGAATGAAGGTGCTTAACACTTGTTTAAACATACACCAGTAAACCTTGAATGAAGGTGCTTAACACTTGTTTAAACATACACCAGTAAACCCTGAATGAAGGTGCTTAACACTTGTTTAAATATACACCAGTAAACCCTGAATGAAGGTGCTTAACACTTGTTTAAACATACACCAGTAAATCCTGAATGAAGGTGCTTAACACTTGTTTAAACATAAACCAGTAAACCCTGAATGAAGGTGCTTAACACTTGTTTAAACATACACCAATAAACCCTGAATGAAGGTGCTTACACTTGTTTAAACATACACCAGTAAACCCTGAATGAAGGTGCTTACACTTGTTTAAGCATACACCAGTAAACCCTGAATGAAGGTGCTTACACTTGTTTAAACATACACCAGTAAACCCTGAATGAAGGTGCTTACAGGTGTTTAAACATACACCAGTAAACTCTGAATGAAGGTGCTTAACACTTGTTTAAACATACACCAATAAATCCTGAATGAAGGTGCTTACACTTGTTTAAACATACAGCCGTAATTCCTGAATGAAGGTGCTTAACACTTGTTTAAACATACACCAGTAAACCCTGAATGAAGGTGCTTAACACGTGTTTAAACATACAGCCGTAATTCCTGAATGAAGGTGCTTAATACTTGTTTAAACATACAGCCGTAATTCCTGAATGAAGGTGCTTACACTTGTTTAAACATACAGCCGTAATTCCTGAATGAATGTGCTTAACACTATTTTAAACATACAGCCGTAATTCCTGAATGAAGGTGCTTAATACATATTTAAGCATTCATCCGTAATTCCTGAATAAAAGTGCTTAACACTTGTTAATTGCAAGTATGAGATTGCAAGTACAAACATACACTGTATCTATGATTCCATGTGCTTGCAAGTACAAACATACACTGTATCTATGTTTCCATGTGCTTGCTAGTACAAACATACACTGCATCTATGTTTCCATGTGCTTGCAAGTACAAACCTTCACTGTATCTATGTTTCCATGTGATTGCTAGTACAAACATACACTGCATCTATGTTTCCATGTGATTGTAAGTACAAACATACACTGTATCTATGTTTCCATGTGCTTACAAGTACAAACATACACTGTATCTATGTTTCCATGTGATTGTAAGTACAAACATACACTGTATCTATGTTTCCATGTGCTTGCAAGTACAAACATACACTGTATATATGTGTCCATGTGCTTGCAAGTACAAACATACACTATATCTATGTTGCCATGTGCTTACAAGTACAAACATACAATGTATCTATGTTTCCATGTGCTTGCAAGTACAAACATACGCTGTATCTATGTTTCCATATGATTGCTAGTACAAACATACACTGTATCTATGTTTCCATGTGCTTGCAAGTACACACATACACTGTATATATGTTTCCATGTGCTTGCAAGTACAAACATACACCGTATCTATGCTTCCATGTGCTTGCAAGTACACACATACACTGTATCTATGTTTCCATGTGCTTGCAAGTACAAACATACACTGTATCTATTTTTCCATGTGGTTGCAAGTACAAACATACACTGTATCTATGTTTCCATGGGGTTGCAAGTACAAACCTACACTGTATCTATGTTTCCATGTGATTGCTAGTAGAAACATACACTGTATATATGTTGCCATGTGCTTGCTAGTACAAACATACACTGTATCTATGTTTCCATGAGATTACAAGTACAAACATACGCTGCATCTATGTGTCCATGTGCTTGCAAGTACAAACATACACTTTATCTATGTTCCATGTGCTTGCAAGTACAAACATACACTGTATCTATGTTTCCATGTGCTTGCAAGTACAAATATACACTGTATCTATGTTTCCATGTGCTTGCAAGTACAAACATACACTTTATCTATGTTCCATGTGCTTGCAAGTACAAACATACACTGTATCTATGTTTCCATGTGCTTGCAAGTACAAACATACACTGTATATATGTTTCCATGTGCTTGCAAGTACAAACATACACTGTATCTATGTTTCCATGGGATTACTAGTACAAACATACACTGTATCTATGTTTCCATGTGCTTGCAATTACAAACATACACTGTATCTATGTTTCCATATGCTTGCTTGCAAGTACAAACATACACTGTATATATGTTTCCATGTGCTTGCTTGCAAGTACAAACATACACTGTATCTATGTTTCCATATGCTTGCTTGCAAGTACAAACATACACTGTATCTATGTTTCCATGTGCTTGCTTGCAAGTACAAACATACACTGTATCTATGTTTCCATATGCTTGCTTGCAAGTACAAACATACACTGTATCTATGTTTCCATGTGCTTGCTTGCAAGTACAAACATACACTGTATATATGTGTCCATGTGCTTGCAGGTACACACATACACTCTATCTATGTTTCCATGTGCTTGCAGGTACACACATACACTGTATCTATGTTTCCATGTGCTTGCAGGTACACACATACACTGTATCTGTGTCCATGTGCTTGCAGGTACACACATACACTGCATCTATGTTTCCATGTGACTGCTAGTACAAACATACACTGTATCTATGTTTCCATGTGCTTGCAAGTACAAACATACACTGTATCTATTTTTCCATGTGGTTGCAAGTACAAACATACACTGTATCTATGTTTCCATGTGCTTGCTTGCAAGTACAAACATACACTGTATCTATGTTTCCATATGCTTGCTTGCAAGTACAAACATACACTGTATATATGTTTCCATGTGCTTGCTTGCAAGTACAAACATACACTGTATCTATGTTTCCATATGCTTGCTTGCAAGTACAAACATACACTGTATATATGTTTCCATGTGCTTGCAAGTACAAACATACACTGTATCTATGTTTCCATGGGGTTGCAAGTACAAACCTACACTGTATCTATGTTTCCATGTGATTGCTAGTACAAACATACACTGTATCTATGTTGCCATGTGCTTGCTAGTACAAACATACACTGTATCTATGTTTCCATGTGATTACAAGTACAAACATACACTGCATCTATGTTTCCATGTGCTTGCAAGTACAAACATACACTGTATATATGTGTCCATGTGCTTGCAGGTACACACATACATTCTATCTATGTTTCCATGTGCTTGCAGGTACACACATACACTGTATATATGTGTCCATGTGCTTGCAGGTACACACATACACTGCATCTATGTTTACATGTGACTGCTAGTACAAACATACACTGTATCTATGTTTCCATGTGCTTGCAAGTACAAACATACACTGTATCTATTTTTCCATGTGCTTGCAAGTACAAACATACACTGTATCTAAGTTTCCATGTGCTTGCAAGTACAAACATACACTGCATCTATGTTTCCATGTGCTTGCAAGTACAAACATTCACTGTATCTATGTTTCCATGAGATTGCAAGTACAAACATACACTGTATCTATGTTTCCATGTGCTTAGGTACAAACATACACTGTATCTATGTTTCCATGTGCTTGTTGGTACAAACATACACTGCATCTATGTTTCCATGTGCTTGCAAGTACACAAATACACTGTATCTATGTTTCCATGTGCTTGCTTGCAAGTACAAACATACACTGTATCTATGTTTCCATATGCTTGCTTGCAAGTACAAACATACACTGTATATATGTTTCCATGTGCTTTCTTGCAAGTACAAACATACACTGTATCTATGTTTCCATATGCTTGCTTGCAAGTACAAACATACACTGTATCTATGTTTCCATGTGCTTGCTTGCAAGTACAAACATACACTGTATATATGTTTCCATGTGCTTGCAAGTACAAACATACACTGTATATATGTTTCCATGGGGTTGCATGTACAAACCTACACTGTATCTATGTTTCCATGTGATTGCTAGTACAAACATACACTGTATCTATGTTTCCATGGGATTGCAAGTACAAACATACACTGCATCTATGTTTCCATGTGCTTGCAAGTACAAACATTCACTGTATCTATGTTTCCATGGGATTGCAAGTACAAAC
Organism: Archivesica marissinica; assembly: GCA_014843695.1. Taxonomy (NCBI): domain Eukaryota; kingdom Metazoa; phylum Mollusca; class Bivalvia; order Venerida; family Vesicomyidae; genus Archivesica; species Archivesica marissinica. Next base: position 31,716,944 of record CM026401.1, read on the forward strand.
ATACACTGTATCTATGTTTCCATGTGCTTAAGTACAAACATACACTGTATCTATGTTTCCATGTGCTTGTTGGTACAAACATACACTGTATCAATGTTTCCATGTGCTTGCAAGTACACAATTACACTGTATCTATGTTTCCATGTGCTTGCAAGTACAAACATACACTGTATCTATGTTTCCATATGCTTGCTTGCAAGTACAAACATACACTGTATATATGTTTCCATGTGCTTGCTTGCAAGTACAAACATACACTGTATCTATGTTTCCATATGCTTGCTTGCAAGTACAAACATACACTGTATCTATGTTTCCATGTGCTTGCTTGCAAGTACAAACATACACTGTATATATGTTTCCATGTGCTTGCAAGTACAAACATACACTGTATCTATGTTTCCATGGGGTTGCAAGTACAAACCTACACTGTATCTATGTTTCCATGTGATTGTTAGTACAAACATACACTGTATCTATGTTGCCATGTGCTTGCAAGTACAAACATACACTGTATCTATGTTTCCATATGCTTGCTTGCAAGTACAAACATACACTGTATATATGTTTCCATGTGCTTGCTTGCAAGTACAAACATACACTGTATATATGTTTCCATGTGCTTGCTTGCAAGTACAAACATACACTGTATCTATGTTTCCATATGCTTGCTTGCAAGTACAAACATACACTGTATCTATGTTTCCATGTGCTTGCTTGCAAGTACAAACATACACTGTATATATGTTTCCATGTGCTTGCAAGTACAAACATACACTGTATCTATGTTTCCATGGGGTTGCAAGTACAAACCTACACTGTATCTATGTTTCCATGTGATTGTTAGTACAAACATACACTGTATCTATGTTGCCATGTGCTTGCTAGTACAAACATACACTGTATCTATGTTTCCATGTGATTACAAGTACAAACATACACTGCATCTATGTTTCCATGTGCTTGCAAGTACAAACATACACTGTATATATGTGTCCATGTGCTTACAGGTACACACATACACTCTATCTATGTTTCCATGTGCTTGCAGGTACACACATACACTGTATCTATGTGTCCATGTGCTTGCAGGTACACACATACACTGCATCTATGTTTCCATGTGACTGCTAGTACAAACATACACTGTATCTATGTTTCCATGTGCTTGCAAGTACAAACATACACTGTATCTATGTTTCCATGTACTTGCAAGTACAAACATACACTTTATCTATTTTTCCATGTGGTTGCAAGTACAAACATACACTGTATCTATGTTTCCATGGGGTTGCAAGTACAAACCTACACTGTATCTATGTTTCCATGTGATTGCTAGTAGAAACATACACTGTATCTATGTTGCCATGTTCTTGCTAGTACAAACATACACTGTATCTATGTTTCCATGTGATTACAAGTACAAACATACACTGCATCTATGTTTCCATGTGCTTGCAAGTACAAACATACACTGTATCTATGTTTCCATGTCCTTTAATATTGTGTCCCTAGGCAAGGCACTTAAATTCCACATTGCCTCTTCCCTTTCCGTCATGGCGCTGGATTCCACCAGGAATCAGGTCGCCAGAGCGATTAAACTAACGTTGAAAGAACTTGTTTCGCAATCGAGCAACATTATATTCGTATAAACTAAATACGCCAGGCTTTGGCTGTTTGACTTCCGTGTTCCAGTGATACAGGTCAAGCAAAGCACCTCATACACCTTGCTTAATACTTGCTACGACCTTGATGTGTGGGTTAAATCTGCGTAAGATTTGTTAGCGACATTAAATGGACGACACGTCCATCTACCGTAACTGGGGTGGGATGGGTGGGAAAGGGTATTAAGCTATCGATTATAGTTGTATTGGTAGTAGTCATGGTAATACTTGCTACGACCTTGATGGGTGGATTAAATATGCTTAGTAACACAATTAATAAGTGTATTTCATGTGTTAGCGACATTAAAGGGACGACACTTCCATCTACCGTAAATGGGGTGGGAGGGGTGGGGGAAGGGTAGTAAGCTTGTAAATAAGTAATGGCTGTTACACTGGAACAATGTTTCCCATTTAACAATGTAAGAGATTTTGCTCGGATATATTTGATCATTTCGAAATTAAATGAGTTGTTGTTGTTATTGTCGAATCAACTTTCCGGACAATATCAATTCACACGTGTTGTGTTTACGTGTCCGTTATGTTAGTTTTCCTACAGTGTCGATCGATATTATAAAAGTACTTGATTCTCGAAATGCTTTGTCCGTCGGCTCACCCGATCGTGCTTATTCGACCGTGGAGCGACCTAGTCGACAATACCAGTTCACGTGTATTTTCCTGTCCATTATGTAAGTACTAGATTCTCGAAAGTCTGTGTCCGTCGGCTGACCTCCTAACTGCGTGCACGTCGCGGCCGAGGCACATCTCGCAGCCGGCGTGGGATTCCGGGATCTTCTGACTGTCGAACTTGTGACAATGGATACACCTTTCAGCACCGCTGTTCTACAGACATGGTGGAGATGCGGACTGACCCTGAAGCGATCTAGTCGACTAGACGGCTAATTTCAGGATCCATTTAAAAGCTGGCATTTAGAAATAATTTATTATGTATGTTATGTGTCACCTGCTATTCAAGTTGAAGGAAGAACATCTCCGTGATGTGTCTACTAGACCAGCGAACCGGCGTATAGATACATAATCGTCATAGAAACATACAGTATCCCATATGCCCCGGCGGTGTCATTATATACAGAACATACATTATATACAGAACATACATTATATACAGAACACACATTATATACAGAACATACATTATATACAGAACATACATTATATACAGAACATACATTATATACAGAACATACATTATATACAGAACAAACATTATATACAGAACATACATTATATACAGAACATACATTATATACAGAACATACATTATATACAGAACATACATTATATACAGAACAAACATTATATACAGAACATACATTATATACAGAACATACATTATATACAGAACAACATTATATACAGAACATACATTATATACAGAACAACATTTTATATACAGAAATGTTTTTGTCATTAATACAGAACTAATATATACAGAACATAATATATACAGATATATACAGAACATACATTATATACAGAACATACATTATATACAGAACATACATTATATACAGAACATACATTATATACAGAACAAACATTATATACAGAACATACATTATATACAGAACATACATTATATACAGAACATACATTATATACAGAACATACATTATATACAGAACAAACATTATATACAGAACATACATTATATACAGAACATACATTATATACAGAACAAACATTATATACAGAACATACAGTATATACAGAACAAACATTATATACAGAACATACATTATATACAGAACATACATTATATACAGAACAAACATTATATACAGAACATACATTATATACAGAACATACATTATATACAGAACATACATCATATACAGAACATACATCATATACAGAACATACATTATATACAGAACATACATTATATACAGAACATACATTATATACAGAACATACATTATATACAGAACATACATTATATACAGAACAAACATCATATATAAACAGCTTATCAGATAACATATATATATACAAAGTTAGAAAATGTAGTTAAAGCGACACTACATCAGTGAAAACACAATTTTTTACAAAATGTATTTTCCTATTATATGGTATAAAAATTTTACCAAATATTTCCCTCAAATACTGAGTATTTCAACAAATAAACAAACGTCGTATACGCGGTTTGTTTACATAACAAAATAATGTACAACATCCATGCGTAATACAACTAGTGTATCCTGAATAACGCGATTGATGTTACAGATTTACCGTTATATATCACATGTGTGCCTATTTATTAGTAGACTATTCTTTGTTAAATTATCTCTAAACGACATTATCTCGCGCTTAGTATTGACTCCGATGACAAACAAACGTCAATTCAGGAGCGTGGACGACCGTTATATGAAATCATACTTTCAATACACAAAAACACTGTTTATTGATTCAATGTTAGTATTAGAATGTATTCAGAAGTATTTGTAGTAGCAATGCATTTATATATGAACAAATGTATTTTATTTGCTTTTTGCGATATAATGTCGCTTTAAATATACACTATATACAGTGTACAATTAAGCTAATAAACACATGTTCATAAAACAGATGCTCAATATGTATATAGATTATAAACCTTTCGGAAACGAAATGAAACATGTATAAAATGGCATATTAGTGCTGAGCAGAATAAACTAACATATTATCGTAAAATACGTTTCCATGGAGACTTAGACGGACAGTATTCATCACGTGTGTACGTCGTTACTTAACAAACTAAGTATTTCAATATCTTGCAAATGTCTATTTAGAAATTAATAACATCTTCTCACATTCCAAAACTATACTCAATACATGTACACATGTATTTGATAGTAATTGTGTTGCCTAATATATGTTTTGTAAATGATTCATAGGAAAATAGATAACCATACAAGCAGATTGCTTTCTCCTCAATCCTACATGTATGTACATAATATTTATACTTGACTATGTTTATTCAAAGAAATAAATATTGTTTAAACTAAATGTCGGGAATGAAACCGTATCTATTTCTTTCGTCATTATAATAATGACGCAAACGCAAATCCTGCTTTGCCAGATAGTCGCAGGGTAAGCAGCACAGTTGACCGAAACATGTTAGTTGTTTGTATACAATTTCCGTCTCTATCACTGGGACACCAAGGCAACTAAGGGACATGTCTGTATTTGTAAATGGTGTCAGATCTTGGAAAAGTTTAACTCAAAATATGTGACGTCTTTCCAGCTGTAATAAGATGGAATTATACCCTTAGCTCCACAGTTCCCATCCAAATATACCTTTTGGTAGAACTACCGACGTGTATACGGTTTCCTAGGAGACGGGACGTATGCCATGTTCCACACTACTAGTATACATTAGTAAAGTTCCGATTAGTGTGGTGCTTGCTTCCTGCATGGAATCACATACCGACATATATTTATTTAAGGTGATACCAGGGTGCATTTCATTAATTATATCTCTATGTTCCTGGTGATACCTAGATATATCTCTATGTTCCTGGTGATACCTAGATATATATCTCTATGTTCCTGGTGATACCTAGATATATATCTCTATGTTCCTGGTGATACCTAGATATATATCTCTATGTTCCTGGTGATACCTAGATATATATCTCTATGTTCCTGGTGATACCTAGATATATATCTCTATGTTCCTGGTGATACCTAGATATATATCTCTATGTTCCTGGTGATACCTAGATATATATCTCTATGTTCCTGGTGATACCTAGATATATATCTCTATGTTCCTGGTGATACCTAGATATATATCTCTATGTTCCTGGTGATACCATAGATATATATCTCTATGTTCCTGTGACTAGATATATATCTCTATGTTCCTGGTGATACCTAGATATATATCTCTATGTTCCTGGTGATACCTAGATATATATCTCTATGTTCCTGGTGATACCTAGATATATATCTCTATGTTCCTGGTGATACCTAGATATATATCTCTATGTTCCTGGTGATACCTAGATATATATCTCTATGTTCCTGGTGATACCTAGATATATATCTCTATGTTCCTGGTGATACCTAGATATATATCTCTATGTTCCTGGTGATACCGATACCTAGATATATATCTCTATGTTCCTGGTGATACCTAGATATATATCTCTATGTTCCTGGTGATACCTAGATATATATCTCTATGTTCCTGGTGATACCTAGATATATATCTCTATGTTCCTGGTGATACCTAGATATATCTCTATGTCTGGTGATACTAGATATAATACCTAGATATATATCTGATTATTCTCTATGTTCCTGGTGATACCTAGATATATATCTCTATGTTCCTGGTGATACCTAGATATATATCTCTATGTTCCTGGTGATACCTAGATATATATCTCTATGTTCCTGGTGATACCTAGATATATATCTCTATGTTCCTGGTGATACCTAGATATATATCTCTATGTTCCTGGTGATACCTAGATATATATCTCTATGTTCCTGGTGATACCTAGATATATATCTCTATGTTCCTGGTGATACCTAGATATATATCTCTATGTTCCTGGTGATACCTAGATATATATCTCTATGTTCCTGGTGATACCTAGATATATATCTCTATGTTCCTGGTGATACCTAGATATATATCTCTATGTTCCTGGTGATACCTAGATATATATCTCTATGTTCCTGGTGATACCTAGATATATATCTCTATGTTCCTGGTGATACCTAGATATATATCTCTATGTTCCTGATGACCTAGATATATTCTCTATGTTCTGGTGTTTTTGTTTGTGATACCTAGATATATATCTCTATGTTCCTGGTGATACCTAGATATATATCTCTATGTTCCTGGTAGATATATATCTTTGTTGGTGATACCTAGATATATATCTCTATGTTCCTGGTGATACCTAGATATATATCTCTATGTTCCTGGTGATACCTAGATATATATCTCTATGTTCCTGGTGATACCTAGATATATATCTCTATGTTCCTGGTGATACCTAGATATATATCTCTATGTTCCTGGTGATACCTAGATATATATCTCTATGTTCCTGGTGATACCTAGATATATATCTCTATGTTCCTGGTGATACCTAGATATATATCTCTATGTTCCTGGTTATACCTAGATATATATCTCTATGTTCCTGGTGATACCTAGATATATATCTCTATGTTCCTGATGATACCTAGATATATATCTCTATGTTCCTGGTGATACCTAGATATATATCTCTATGTTCCTGGTGATACCTAGATATATATCTCTATGTTCCTGGTGATACCTAGATATATATCTCTATGTTCCTGGTGATACCTAGATATATATCTCTATGTTCCTGGTGATACCTAGATATATATCTCTATGTTCCTGGTTATACCTAGATATATATCTCTATGTTCCTGGTGATACCTAGATATATATCTCTATGTTCCTATGTTCCTGATGATACCTAGATATATATCTCTATGTTCCTGGTGATACCTAGATATATATCTCTATGTTCCTGGTGATACCTAGATATATATCTCTATGTTCCTGGTGATACCTAGATATATATCTCTATGTTCCTGGCGATACCTAGATATATATCTCTATGTTCCTGGTTATACCTAGATATATATCTCTATGTTCCTGGTTATACCTAGATATATATCTCTATGTTCCTGGTGATACCTAGATACATATCTCTATGTTCCTGGTGATACCTAGATATATGTCTCTATGTTCCTGGTGATACATAGATATATATCTCTATGTTCCTGGTGATATCTAGATATATATCTCTATGTTCCTGGTGATACCTAGATATATATATCTATGTACCTATGTTCCTGATGATACCTAGATATATATCTCTATGTTCCTGGTGATACCTAGATATATATATCTATGTACCTATGTTCCTGATGATACCTAGATATATATCTCTATGTTCCTGGTTATACCTAGATATATATCTCTATGTTCCTGGTGATACCTAGATATATATCTCTATGTTCCTGGTGATACCTAGATATATATCTCTATGTTCCCGGCGATACCTAGATATATATCTCTATGTTCCTGGTGATACCTAGATATATATCTCTATGTTCCTGGTGATACCTAGATATATATCTCTATGTTCCTGGTGATACCTAGATATATATCTCTATGTTCCTGGTGATACCTAGATATATATCTCTATGTTCCTGATGATACCTAGATATATATCTCTATGTTCCTGATGATACCTAGATATATATCTCTATGTTCCTGGTGATACCGTGATACCTAGATATATATCTCTATGTTTCTGGTTATACCTAGATATATATCGCTATGTTCCTGGTGATACCTAGATATATATCTCTATGTTCCTGGTTATACCTAGATATATATCTCTATGTTCCTGGTGATACCTAGATATATATCTCTATGTTCCTGATGTAACCTAGATATATATCTCTATGTTTCTGGTTATACCTAGATATATATCGCTATGTTCCTGGTGATACCTAGATATATATCTCTATGTTCCTGGTTATACCTAGATATATATCTCTATGTTCCTGGTGATACCTAGATATATATCTCTATGTTCCTGGCGATACCTAGATATATATCTCTATGTTCCTGGTGATACCTAGATATATATCTCTATGTTCCTGGTGATACCTAGATATATATCTCTATGTTCCTGATGATACCTAGATATATATCTCTATGTTCCTGGTGATACCTAGATATATATCTCTATGTTCCTGGTGATACCTAGATATATATCTCTATGTTCCTGGTGATACCTAGATATATATCTCTATGTTCCTGGTGATACCTAGATATATATCTCTATGTTCCTGGTGATACTGTCATACCTAGATATATATCTCTATGTTCTTTGTGATACCTAGATATATATCTCTATGTTCCTGGTGATACCTAGATATATATCTCTATGTTCCTGGTGATACCTAGATATATATCTCTATGTTCCTGGTGATACCTGATACCTAGATATATATCTCTATGTTCCTGATGTAACCTAGATATATATCTCTATGTTTCTGGTTATACCTAGATATATATCGCTATGTTCCTGGTGATACCTAGATATATATCTCTATGTTCCTGGTGATACCTAGATATATATCTCTATGTTCCTGGTGATACCTAGATATATATCTCTATGTTCCTGGTGATACCTAGATATATATCTCTATGTTCCTGGTGATACCTAGATATATATCTCTATGTTCCTGGTGATACCTAGATATATATCTCTATGTTCCTGGTGATACCTAGATATATATCTCTATGTTCCTGGTGATACCTAGATATATATCTCTATGTTCCTGGTGATACCTAGATATATATCTCTATGTTCCTGGTGATACCTAGATATATATCTCTATGTTCCTGGTGATACCTAGATATATATCTCTATGTTCCTGGTGATACCTAGATATATATCTCTATGTTCCTGGTGATACCTAGATATATATCTCTATGTTCCTGGTGATACCTAGATATATATCTCTATGTTCCTGGTGATACCTAGATATATATCTCTATGTTCCTGGTGATACCTAGATATATATCTCTATGTTCCTGGTGATACCTAGATATATATCTCTATGTTCCTGGTGATACCTAGATATATCTCTATGTTCCTGGTGATACCTAGATATATATCTCTATGTTCCTGGTGATACCTAGATATATATCTCTATGTTCCTGGTGATACCTAGATATATATCTCTATGTTCCTGGTGATACCTACCTAGATATATATCTCTATGTTCCTGGTGATACCTAGATATATATCTCTATGTTCCTGGTGATACCTAGATATATATCTCTATGTTCCTGGTGATACCTAGATATATATCTCTATGTTCCTGGTGATACCTAGATATATATCTCTATGTTCCTGGTGATACCTAGATATATATCTCTATGTTCCTGGTGATACCTAGATATATATCTCTATGTTCCTGGTGATACCTAGATATATATCTCTATGTTCCTGGTGATACCTAGATATATATCTCTATGTTCCTGGTGATACCTAGATATATATCTCTATGTTCCTGGTGATACCTAGATATATATCTCTATGTTCCTGGTGATACCTAGATATATATCTCTATGTTCCTGGTGATACCTAGATATATATCTCTATGTTCCTGGTGATACCTAGATATATATCTCTATGTTCCTGGTGATACCTAGATATATATCTCTATGTTCCTGGTGATACCTAGATATATATCTCTATGTTCCTGGTGATACCTAGATATATATCTCTATGTTCCTGGTGATACCTAGATATATATCTCTATGTTCCTGGTGATACCTAGATATATATCTTATGTTCCTGTGATACCTAGATATATATCTCTATGTTCCTGGTGATACCTAGATATATATCTCTATGTTCCTGGTGATACCTAGATATATATCTCTATGTTCCTGGTGATACCTAGATATATATCTCTATGTTCCTGGTGATACCTAGATATATATCTCTATGTTCCTGGTTATACCTAGATATATATCTCTATGTTCCTGGTGATACCTAGATATATATCTCTATGTTCCTGGTGATACCTAGATATATATCTCTATGTTCCTGATGATACCTAGATATATATCTCTATGTTCCTGGTGATACCTAGATATATATCTCTATGTTCCTGGTGATACCTAGATATATATCTCTATGTTCCTGGTGATACCTAGATATATATCTCTATGTTCCTGGTGATACCATACCTAGATATATATCTCTATGTTCCTGGTGATACCTAGATATATATCTCTATGTTCCTGGCGATACCTAGATATATATCTCTATGTTCCTGGTGATACCTAGATATATATCTCTATGTTCCTGGTGATACCTAGATATATATCTCTATGTTCCTGGTGATACCTAGATATATATCTCTATGTTCCTGGTGATACCTAGATATATATCTCTATGTTCCTGGTGATACCTAGATATATATCTCTATGTTCCTGGTGATACCTAGATATATATCTCTATGTTCCTGGTGATACCGTGATATATATCTCTATGTTCCTGGTGATACCTAGATATATATCTCTATGTTCCTGGTGATACCTAGATATATATCTCTATGTTCCTGGTGATACCTAGATATATATCTCTATGTTCCTGGTGATACCTAGATATATATCTCTATGTTCCTGGTGTAACCTAGATATATATCTCTATGTTTCTGGTTATACCTAGATATATATCTCTATGTTCCTGGTGATACCTAGATATATATCTCTATGTTCCTGGTGATACCTAGATATATATCTCTATGTTCCTGGTGATACCTAGATATATATCTCTATGTTCCTGGTGATACCTAGATATATATCTCTATGTTCCTGGTGATACCTAGATATATATCTCTATGTTCCTGGTGATACCTAGATATATATCTCTATGTTCCTGGTGATACCTAGATATATATCTCTATGTTCCTGGTGATACCTAGATATATATCTCTATGTTCTGTGATACCTAGATATATATCTCTATGTTCCTGATGTAACCTAGATATATATCTCTATGTTTCTGGTTATACCTAGATATATATCGCTATGTTCCTGGTGATACCTAGATATATATCTCTATGTTCCTGGTGATACCTAGATATATATCTCTATGTTCCTGGTGATACCTAGATATATATCTCTATGTTCCTGGTGATACCTAGATATATATCTCTATGTTCCTGGTGATACCTAGATATATATCTCTATGTTCCTGGTGATACCTAGATATATATCTCTATGTTCCTGGTGATACCTAGATATATATCTCTATGTTCCTGGTGATACCTAGATATATATCTCTATGTTCCTGGTGATACCTAGATATATATCTCTATGTTCCTGGTGATACCTAGATATATATCTCTATGTTCCTGGTGATACCTAGATATATATCTCTATGTTCCTGGTGATACCTAGATATATATCTCTATGTTCCTGGTGATACCTAGATATATATCTCTATGTTCCTGGTGATACCTAGATATATATCTCTATGTTCCTGGTGATACCTAGATATATATCTCTATGTTCCTGGTGATACCTAGATATATATCTCTATGTTCCTGGTGATACCTAGATATATATCTCTATGTTCCTGGTGATACCTAGATATATATCTCTATGTTCCTGGTGATACCTAGATATATATCTCTATGTTCCTGGTGATACCTAGATATATATCTCTATGTTCCTGGTGATACCTAGATATATATCTCTATGTTCCTGGTGATACCTAGATATATATCTCTATGTTCCTGGTGATACCTAGATATATATCTCTATGTTCCTGGTGATACCTAGATATATATCTCTATGTTCCTGGTGATACCTAGATATATATCTCTATGTTCCTGGTGATACCTAGATATATATCTCTATGTTCCTGGTGATACCTAGATATATATCTCTATGTTCCTGGTGATACCTAGATATATATCTCTATGTTCCTGGTGATACCTAGATATATATCTCTATGTTCCTGGTGATACCTAGATATATATCTCTATGTTCCTGGTGATACCTAGATATATATCTCTATGTTCCTGGTGATACCTAGATATATATCTCTATGTTCCTGGTGATACCTAGATATATATCTCTATGTTCTTTGTGATACCTAGATATATATCTCTATGTTCCTGGTGATACCTAGATATACGTATTATTCAAGTTCCTCAATAATCCCAGGACCAAAGAGGAATAGCATCGTGTTGCTATTGAATTTAGTTTTAGCTTCGTTGAATACGATGATGGCACACATTTTCTTGAATACTTATGATACTTTCGTGCAATTAGCAAGATATCGTCTGCAAGCCATCAACGCATATACAAAGATTGCTTTCCTCCGATTCACGAATTAAGACGTTTATAAATAAACGATAAGAGTATTGGTGAAGTTTTGCCTCCCTGACGGATACCCTGCAATACGTTAAACCAGTCTAGCGGTAAGGTTCCGATTGTTTGTACTTGCAAGCATATGGAAACATAGATACAGTGTATGTGTGTATTTGCAAGCACATGGAAACATAGATACAGTGTATGTTTGTACTTGCAAGCACATGGACACATAGATACAGTGTATGTTTGTACTAGCAGTCACATGGAAACATAGATACAGTGTATGTTTGTACTAGCAGTCATGTGGAAACATAGATACAGTGTATGTTTGTACTTGCAAGCACATGGACACATAGATGCAGTGTATGTTTGTACTTGCAAGCACATGGAAACATAGATACAGTGTATGTTTGAACTTGCAAGCACATGGACACATAGATACAGTGTATGTTTGTACTAGCAGTCACATGGAAACATAGATACAGTGTATGTTTGTACTTGTAAGCACATGGAAACATAGATACAGTGTATGTTTGTACTAGCAAGCACATGGAAACATAGATACAGTGTGTGTTTGTACTAGCAGTCACATGGAAACATAGATACAGTGTATGTTTGTACTTGCAAGCACATGGAAACATAGATACAGTGTATGTTTGTACTAGCAAGCACATGGAAACATAGATACAGTGTATGTTTGTACTAGCAAGCACATGGAAACATAGATACAGTGTATGTTTGAACTTGCAAGCACATGGACACATATATGCAGTGTATGTGTGTACTTGCAAGCACATGGAAACATAGATGCAGCATATGTTTGTACTTGCAAGCACATGGACACATAGATACAGTGTATGTTTGTACTAGCAAGCACATGGAACATAGATACAGTGTATGTTTGTACTTGCAAGCACATGGAAACATATATACAGTGTATGTTTGTACTTAAGCACATGGAAACATAGATGCAGTGTATGTTTGTACATGCAATCACATGGAAACATAGATACAGTGTATGTTTGTACTTAAGCACATGGAAACATAGATGCAGTGTATGTTTGTACTTGCAAGCACATGGAAACATAGATATAGTGTATGTTTGTACTTGCAAGCACATGGAAACATAGATACAGTGTATGTTTGTACTAGCAGTCACATGGAAACATAGATACAGTGTATGTTTGTACTGCAAGCACATGGAAACATAGATACAGTGTATGTTTGTACCTAAGCACATGGAAACATAGATACAGTGTATGTTTGTACTAGCAGTCACATGGACACATAGATGCAGTGTATGTTTGTACTTGCAAGCACATGGAAACATAGATACAGTGTATGTTTGTACTTGCAAGCACATGGAAACATAGATACAGTGTATGTTTGTACTAGCAGTCACATGGAAACATAGATACAGTGTATGTTTGTACTTGCATGCACATGGAAACATAGATACAGTGTATGTTTGTACTTAAGCACATGGAAACATAGATACAGTGTATGTTTGTACTTGCAAGCACATGGAAACATAGATACAGTGTATGTTTGTACTTGCAAGCACATGGAAACATATATACAGTGTATGTTTGTACTTAAGCACATGGAAACATAGATGCAGTGTATGTTTGTACATGCAATCACATGGAAACATAGATACAGTGTATGTTTGTACTTAAGCACATGGAAACATAGATGCAGTGTATGTTTGTACTTGCAAGCACATGGAAACATAGATATAGTGTATGTTTGTACTTGCAAGCACATGGAAACATAGATACAGTGTATGTTTGTACTAGCAGTCACATGGAAACATAGATACAGTGTATGTTTGTACTGCAAGCACATGGAAACATAGATACAGTGTATGTTTGTACCTAAGCACATGGAAACATAGATACAGTGTATGTTTGTACTAGCAGTCACATGGACACATAGATGCAGTGTATGTTTGTACTTGCAAGCACATGGAAACATAGATACAGTGTATGTTTGTACTTGCAAGCACATGGAAACATAGATACAGTGTATGTTTGTACTAGCAGTCACATGGAAACATAGATACAGTGTATGTTTGTACTTGCAAGCACATGGAAACATAGATACAGTGTATGTTTGTACTTAAGCACATGGAAACATAGATACAGTGTATGTTTGTACTAGCAGTCACATGGAAACATAGATACAGTGTATGTTTGTACTTGCAAGCACATGGAAACATAGATACAGTGTATGTTTGTACTAGCAAATCACATGGAAACATAGATACAGTGTATGTTTGTACTTGCAAGCACATGGAAACATAGATACAGTGTATGTTTGTACTTGCAAGCACATGGAAACATAGATACAGTGTATGTTTGTACTTGCAAGCACATGGAAACATAGATACAGTGTATGTTTGTACTTGCAAGCACATGGAAACATAGATACAGTGTATGTTTGTACTTGCAGTCACATGGAAACATAGATACAGTGTATGCTTGTACTTGCAGTCACATGGAAACATAGATACAGTGTATGTTTGTACTTGCAAGCACATGGAAACATAGATACAGTGTATGTTTGTACTTGCAAGCACATGGAAACATAGATACAGTGTATGCTTGTACTTGCAAGCACATGGAAACATAGATACAGTGTATTATTTGTACTTGCAATCCCATGGAAACATAGATACAGTGTATGTTTGTACTTACAAGCACATGGAAACATAGATACAGTGTATGCTTGTACTTGCAATCTCATGGAAACATAGATACAGTGTATGTGTGTACTTGCAAGCACATGGAAACATAGATACAGTGTATGTTTGTACTTGCAAGCCCATGGAAACATAGATACAGTGTATGTTTGTACTTGCAAGCACATGGACACATAGATACAGTGTATGTTTGTACTTGTAACCACATGGACACAGATACAGTGTATGTTTGTACTTGCAACCACATGGAAACATAGATACAGTGTATGTTTGTACTTGCAAGCACATGGAAACATAGATACAGTGTATGTTTGTACTTGCAAGCACATGGAAACATAGATACAGTGTATGTTTGTACTTGCAAGCACATGGAAACATAGATACAGTGTATGTTTGTACTTAAGCACATGGAAACATAGATACAGTGTATGTTTGTACTTAAGCACATGGAAACATAGATACAGTGTATGTTTGTACTTGCAAGCACATGGAAACATAGATACAGTGTATGTTTGTACTTGCAAGCACATGGAAACATAGATACAGTGTATGTTTGTACTTGATCCATGGAAACATAGATACAGTGTATGTTTGTACTTGCAAGCACATGGAAACATAGATACAGTGTATGTTTGTACTTAAGCACATGGAAACATAGATACAGTGTATGTTTGTACTAATCACATGGAAACATAGATACAGTGTATGTTTGTACTTGCAAGCACATGGAAACATAGATACAGTGTATGTTTGTACTTGCAAGCACATGGAAACATAGATACAGTGTATGTTTGTACTTGCAAGCACATGGAAACATAGATACAGTGTATGTTTGTACTTGCAAGCACATGGAAACATAGATACAGTGTATGTTTGTACTTGCAGTCACATGGAAACATAGATACAGTGTATGTTTGTACTTGCAAGCACATGGAAACATAGATACAGTGTATGTTTGTACTTACAAGCACATGGAAACATAGATACAGTGTATGTTTGTACTTGCAGTCACATGGAAACATAGATACAGTGTATGTTTGTACTTGCAAGCACATGGAAACATAGATACAGTGTATGTTTGTACTTGCAAGCACATGGAAACATAGATACAGTGTATGTTTGTACTAGCAAGCACATGGAAACATAGATACAGTGTATGTTTGTACTTGCAAGCACATGGAAACATAGATACAGTGTATGTTTGTACATGCAAGCACATGGAAACATAGATACAGTGTATGTTAGTACTTGCAACCACATGGAAACATAGATACAGTGTACGTGTGTACTTGCAAGCACATGGACACATAGATACAGTGTATGTTTGTACTTGCAAGCGCATGGAAACATAGATACAGTGTATGTTTGTACTTACAACCACATGGAAACATAGATACAGTGTATGTTTGTACTTAAGCACATGGAAACATAGATACAGTGT
This sequence comes from Archivesica marissinica, assembly GCA_014843695.1. Lineage (NCBI taxonomy): Eukaryota > Metazoa > Mollusca > Bivalvia > Venerida > Vesicomyidae > Archivesica > Archivesica marissinica. The sequence goes on from CM026401.1 coordinate 31,733,671, forward strand.
ATGTTTGTACTTACAACCACATGGAAACATAGATACAGTGTATGTTTGTACTTAAGCACATGGAAACATAGATACAGTGTATGTTTGTACATGCAGTCACATGGAAACATAGATACAGTGTATGTTTGTACTTGCAAGCACATGGAAACATAGATACAGTGTATGTTTGTACATGCAAGCACATGGACACATAGATACAGTGTATGTTTGTACTTGCAACCACATGGAAACATAGATACAGTGTATGTTTGTACTTAAGCACATGGAAACATAGATACAGTGTATGTTTGTACTTAAGCACATGGAAACATAGATGCAGTGTATGTTTGTACTTAAGCACATGGAAACATATATACAGTGTATGTGTGTACTTGCAAGCACATGGAAACATAGATACAGTGTATGTTTGTACTTAAGAACATGGAAACATAGATGCAGTGTATGTTTGTACTTAAGCACATGGAAACATATATACAGTGTATGTGTGTACTTGCAAGCACATGGAAACATAGATACAGTGTATGTTTGTACTTAAGCACATGGAAACATAGATACAGTGTATGTGTGTACGTTCAGTCACATGGAAACATAGATACAGTGTATGTTTGTACTAGCAAGCACATGGAAACATAGATGCTGCGTATGTTTGTACTTGCAAGCACATGGACACATAGATACAGTGTATATTTGTACGTGCAGTCACATGGAAACATAGATACAGTGTATGTTAGTACTTGCAAGCACATGGACACATAGATACAGTGTATGTTTGTACGTGCAGTCACATGGAAACATAGATACAGTGTATGTTAGTACTTGCAAGCACATGGAAACATAGATACAGTGTATGCTTGTACTTGTAAGCACATGGAAACATAGATACAGTGTATGTGTGTACTTGCAAGCACATGGAAACATAGATACAGTGTATGTTTGTACTTAAGCACATGGAAACATAGATACAGTGTATGTTTGTACTTGTAATCACATGGACACATAGATACAGTGTATGTTTGTACTTGTAATCACATGGAAACATAGCTACAGTGTATGTTTGTACTTGCAACCACATGGAAACATAGATACAGTGTATGTTTGTACTTGCAAGCACATGGAAACATAGATACAGTGTATGTTTGTACTTGCAAGCACATGGAAACATAGATACAGTGTAGGTTTGTACTTGCAAGCACATGGAAACATAAATACAGTGTATGTTTGTACTTGCAAGCACATGGAAACATAGATACAGTGTATGCTTGTACTTGCAGTCACATGGAAACATAGATACAGTGGACGTTTGTACTTGCAACCACATGGAAACATAGATACAGTGTATGTTTGTACTTGCAAGCACATGGAAACATAGATACAGTGTATGTTTGTACTTGCAAGCACATTGAAACATAGATACAGTGTATGTTTATACTTGCAAGCACATGGAAACATAGATACAGTGTACGTTTATACTTGCAAGCACATGGAAACATAGATACAGTGTACGTTTGTACTTGCAAGCACATGGAAACATAGATACAGTGTATGTTTGTACTTGCAAGCACATGGAAACATAGATACAGTGTATGTTTGTACTTACAAGCACATGGAAACATAGATACACTGTATGTTTGTACTTGTAATCACATGGAAACATAGATACAGTGTATGTTTGTACTTGCAGTCACATGGAAACATAGATACAGTGTATGTTTGTACTTGCAGTCACATGGAAACATAGATACAGTGTATGTTTGTACTTGCAAGCACATGGACACATAGATACAGTGTATGTTTGTACTTGTAACCACATGGACACATAGATACAGTGTATGTTTGTACTTGCAACCACATGGAAACATAGATACAGTGTATGTTTGTACTTGCAAGCACATGGAAACATATATACAGTGTATGTTTGTACTTGCAAGCCCATGTAAACATAGATACAGTGTATGTTTGTACTTGCAAGCACATGGACACATAGATACAGTGTATGTTTGTACTTGTAACCACATGGACACAGATACAGTGTATGTTTGTACTTGCAACCACATGGAAACATAGATACAGTGTATGTTTGTACTTGTAAGCACATGGAAACATAGATACAGTGTATGTTTGTACTTAAGCACATGGAAACATAGATACAGTGTATGTTTGTACTTAAGCACATGGAAACATAGATACAGTGTATGTTTGTACTTGCAACCACATGGAAACATAGATACAGTGTATGTTTGTACTTGTAAGCACATGGAAACATAGATACAGTGTATGTTTGTACTTAAGCACATGGAAACATAGATGCAGTGTATGTTTGTACTTAAGCACATGGAAACATATATACAGTGTATGTGTGTACTTGCAAGCACATGGAAACATAGATACAGTGTATGTTTGTACTTGCAAGCACATGGAAACATAGATACAGTGTACGTTTGTACTTGTTATCCCATGGAAACATAGATACAGTGTATATTTGTACTTGCAAGCACATGGATACATAGATACACTGTATGTTTGTACTTGTAATCACATGGAAACATAGATACAGTGTATATTTGTACTTGCAAGCACATGGATACATAGATACAGTGTATGTTTGTACTTGTAATCACATGGAAACATAGATACAGTGTATGTTTGTACTTGCAGTCACATGGAAACATAGATACAGTGTATGTTTGTACTTGCAGTCACATGGAAACATAGATACAGTGTATGTTTGTACTTGCAAGCACATGGACACATAGATACAGTGTATGTTTGTAGTTGTAACCACATGGACACATAGATACAGTGTATGTGTGTACGTTCAGTCACATGGAAACATAGATACAGTGTATGTTTGTACTAGCAAGCACATGGAAACATAGATGCTGCGTATGTTTGTACTTGCAAGCACATGGACACATAGATACAGTGTATATTTGTACGTGCAGTCACATGGAAACATAGATACAGTGTATGTTAGTACTTGCAAGCACATGGACACATAGATACAGTGTATGTTTGTACGTGCAGTCACATGGAAACATAGATACAGTGTATGTTAGTACTTGCAAGCACATGGAAACATAGATACAGTGTATGCTTGTACTTGTAAGCACATGGAAACATAGATACAGTGTATGTGTGTACTTGCAAGCACATGGAAACATAGATACAGTGTATGTTTGTACTTAAGCACATGGAAACATAGATACAGTGTATGTTTGTACTTGCAAGCACATGGACACATAGATACAGTGTATGTTTGTACTTGTAATCACATGGAAACATAGATACAGTGTATGTTTGTACTTGCAACCACATGGAAACATAGATACAGTGTATGTTTGTACTTGCAAGCACATGGAAACATAGATACAGTGTATGTTTGTACTTAAGCACATGGAAACATAGATACAGTGTATGTTTGTACTTGCAAGCACATGGAAACATAGATACAGTGTATGTTTGTACTTGCAAGCACATGGAAACATAGATACAGTGTATGTTTGTACTTGCAGTCACATGGAAACATAGATACAGTGTATGTTTGTACTTGCAACACATGGAAACATAGATACAGTGTATGTTTGTACTTGCAAGCACATGGAAACATAGATACAGTGTATGTTTGTACTTGCAAGCACATGGAAACATAGATACAGTGTATGTTTGTACTTGCAAGCACATGGAAACATAGATACAGTGTATTTTTGTACTTGCAATCACATGGAAACATAGATACAGTGTATGTTTGTACTTACAAGCACATGGAAACATAGATACAGTGTATGTTTGTACTTGCAAGCACATGGAAACATAGATACAGTGTATGTTTGTACTTGCAAGCACATGGAAACATAGATACAGTGTATGTTTGTACTTGCAAGCACATGGAAACATAGATACAGTGTATGTTTGTACTTGTAACCACATGGAAACATAGATACAGTGTATGTTTGTACTTGCAACCACATGGAAACATAGATACAGTGTATGTTTGTACTTGTAAGCACATGGAAACATAGATACAGTGTATGTTTGTACTTAAGCACATGGAAACATAGATACAGTGTATGTTTGTACTTAAGCACATGGAAACATAGATACAGTGTATGTTTGTACTTGCAAGCACATGGAAACATAGATACAGTGTATGTTTGTACTTGCAACCACATGGAAACATAGATACAGTGTATGTTTGTACTTGCAACCACATGGAAACATAGATACAGTGTATGTTTGTACTTGCAAGCACATGGAAACATAGATACAGTGTATGTTTGTACTTAAGCACATGGAAACATAGATACAGTGTATGTTTGTACTTAAGCACATGGAAACATAGATACAGTGTATGTTTGTACTTGCAACCACATGGAAACATAGATACAGTGTATGTTTGTACTTGTAAGCACATGGAAACATAGATACAGTGTATGTTTGTACTTAAGCACATGGAAACATAGATGCAGTGTATGTTTGTACTTAAGCACATGGAAACATATATACAGTGTATGTGTGTACTTGCAAGCACATGGAAACATAGATACAGTGTATGTTTGTACTTGCAAGCACATGGAAACATAGATACAGTGTATGTTTGTACTTGTTATCCCATGGAAACATAGATACAGTGTATGTTTGTACTTGCAAGCACATGGATACATAGATACAGTGTATGTTTGTACTTGTAATCACATGGAAACATAGATACAGTGTATATTTGTACTTGCAAGCACATGGATACATAGATACAGTGTATGTTTGTACTTGTAATCACATGGAAACATAGATACAGTGTATGTTTGTACTTGCAGTCACATGGAAACATAGATACAGTGTATGTTTGTACTTGCAGTCACATGGAAACATAGATACAGTGTATGTTTGTACTTGCAAGCACATGGACACATAGATACAGTGTATGTTTGTACTTGTAACCACATGGAAACATAGATACAGTGTATGTTTGTACTTGCAACCACATGGAAACATAGATACAGTGTATGTTTGTACTTGCAAGCACATGGAAACATAGATACAGTGTATGTTTGTACTTGCAAGCACATGGAAACATAGATACAGTGTATGTTTGTACTTGCAAGCACATGGACACATAGATACAGTGTATGTTTGTACTTGTAACCACATGGACACAGATACAGTGTATGTTTGTACTTGCAACCACATGGAAACATAGATACAGTGTATGTTTGTACTTGTAAGCACATGGAAACATAGATACAGTGTATGTTTGTACTTAAGCACATGGAAACATAGATACAGTGTATGTTTGTACTTAAGCACATGGAAACATAGATACAGTGTATGTTTGTACTTGCAAGCACATGGAAACATAGATACAGTGTATGTTTGTACTTAAGCACATGGAAACATAGATACAGTGTATGTTTGTACTTGCAACCACATGGAAACATAGATACAGTGTATGTTTGTACTTGTAAGCACATGGAAACATAGATACAGTGTATGTTTGTACTTAAGCACATGGAAACATAGATGCAGTGTATGTTTGTACTTGCAAGCACATGGACACATAGATACAGTGTATGTTTGTAGTTGTAACCACATGGACACATAGATACAGTGTATGTGTGTACGTTCAGTCACATGGAAACATAGATACAGTGTATGTTTGTACTAGCAAGCACATGGAAACATAGATGCTGCGTATGTTTGTACTTGCAAGCACATGGACACATAGATACAGTGTATATTTGTACGTGCAGTCACATGGAAACATAGATACAGTGTATGTTAGTACTTGCAAGCACATGGACACATAGATACAGTGTATGTTTGTACGTGCAGTCACATGGAAACATAGATACAGTGTATGTTAGTACTTGCAAGCACATGGAAACATAGATACAGTGTATGCTTGTACTTGTAAGCACATGGAAACATAGATACAGTGTATGTGTGTACTTGCAAGCACATGGAAACATAGATACAGTGTATGTTTGTACTTAAGCACATGGAAACATAGATACAGTGTATGTTTGTACTTGTAATCACATGGACACATAGATACAGTGTATGTTTGTACTTGTAATCACATGGAAACATAGCTACAGTGTATGTTTGTACTTGCAACCACATGGAAACATAGATACAGTGTATGTTTGTACTTGCAAGCACATGGAAACATAGATACAGTGTATGTTTGTACTTGCAAGCACATGGAAACATAGATACAGTGTAGGTTTGTACTTGCAAGCACATGGAAACATAAATACAGTGTATGTTTGTACTTGCAAGCACATGGAAACATAGATACAGTGTATGCTTGTACTTGCAGTCACATGGAAACATAGATACAGTGGACGTTTGTACTTGCAACCACATGGAAACATAGATACAGTGTATGTTTGTACTTGCAAGCACATGGAAACATAGATACAGTGTATGTTTGTACTTGCAAGCACATTGAAACATAGATACAGTGTATGTTTATACTTGCAAGCACATGGAAACATAGATACAGTGTACGTTTATACTTGCAAGCACATGGAAACATAGATACAGTGTACGTTTGTACTTGCAAGCACATGGAAACATAGATACAGTGTATGTTTGTACTTGCAAGCACATGGAAACATAGATACAGTGTATGTTTGTACTTACAAGCACATGGAAACATAGATACAGTGTATGTTTGTACTTGTAATCACATGGAAACATAGATACAGTGTATGTTTGTACTTGCAGTCACATGGAAACATAGATACAGTGTATGTTTGTACTTGCAGTCACATGGAAACATAGATACAGTGTATGTTTGTACTTGCAAGCACATGGACACATAGATACAGTGTATGTTTGTACTTGTAACCACATGGACACATAGATACAGTGTATGTTTGTACTTGCAACCACATGGAAACATAGATACAGTGTATGTTTGTACTTGCAAGCACATGGAAACATATATACAGTGTATGTTTGTACTTGCAAGCCCATGGAAACATAGATACAGTGTATGTTTGTACTTGCAAGCACATGGACACATAGATACAGTGTATGTTTGTACTTGTAACCACATGGACACATAGATACAGTGTATGTTTGTACTTGCAACCACATGGAAACATAGATACAGTGTATGTTTGTACTTGTAAGCACATGGAAACATAGATACAGTGTATGTTTGTACTTAAGCACATGGAAACATAGATACAGTGTATGTTTGTACTTAAGCACATGGAAACATAGATACAGTGTATGTTTGTACTTGCAACCACATGGAAACATAGATACAGTGTATGTTTGTACTTGTAAGCACATGGAAACATAGATACAGTGTATGTTTGTACTTAAGCACATGGAAACATAGATGCAGTGTATGTTTGTACTTAAGCACATGGAAACATATATACAGTGTATGTGTGTACTTGCAAGCACATGGAAACATAGATACAGTGTATGTTTGTACTTGCAAGCACATGGAAACATAGATACAGTGTACGTTTGTACTTGTTATCCCATGGAAACATAGATACAGTGTATGTTTGTACTTGCAAGCACATGGATACATAGATACACTGTATGTTTGTACTTGTAATCACATGGAAACATAGATACAGTGTATATTTGTACTTGCAAGCACATGGATACATAGATACAGTGTATGTTTGTACTTGTAATCACATGGAAACATAGATACAGTGTATGTTTGTACTTGCAGTCACATGGAAACATAGATACAGTGTATGTTTGTACTTGCAGTCACATGGAAACATAGATACAGTGTATGTTTGTACTTGCAAGCACATGGACACATAGATACAGTGTATGTTTGTACTTGTAATCACATGGAAACATAGATACAGTGTATGTTTGTACTTGCAAGCACATGGAAACATAGATACAGTGTATGTTTGTACTTGCAAGCACATGGAAACATAGATACAGTGTATGTTTGTACTTGCAAGCACATGGAAACATAGATACAGTGTATGTTTGTACTTGCAAGCACATGGAAACATAGATACAGTGTATGTTTGTACTTGTAAGCACATGGACACAGATACAGTGTATGTTTGTACTTGCAACCACATGGAAACATAGATACAGTGTATGTTTGTACTTGTAAGCACATGGAAACATAGATACAGTGTATGTTTGTACTTAAGCACATGGAAACATAGATACAGTGTATGTTTGTACTTGCAGCACATGGAAACATAGATACAGTGTATGTTTGTACTTGCAAGCACATGGAAACATAGATACAGTGTATGTTTGTACTTGCAAGCACATGGAAACATAGATACAGTGTATGTTTGTACTTGCAAGCACATGGAAACATAGATACAGTGTATGTTTGTACTTGTAAGCACATGGAAACATAGATACAGTGTATGTTTGTACTTAAGCACATGGAAACATAGATACAGTGTATGTTTGTACTTAAGCACATGGAAACATAGATACAGTGTATGTTTGTACTTAAGCACATGGAAACATAGATACAGTGTATGTTTGTACTTGCAACCACATGGAAACATAGATACAGTGTATGTTTGTACTTAAGCACATGGAAACATAGATACAGTGTATGTTTGTACTTGCAACCACATGGAAACATAGATACAGTGTATGTTTGTACTTGTAAGCACATGGAAACATAGATACAGTGTATGTTTGTACTTAAGCACATGGAAACATAGATGCAGTGTATGTTTGTACTTAAGCACATGGATACATATATACAGTGTATGTGTGTACTTGCAAGCACATGGAAACATAGATACAGTGTATGTTTGTACTTGCAAGCACATGGAAACATAGATACAGTGTATGTTTGTACTTACAAGCACATGGAAACATAGATACAGTGTATGTTTGTACTTGTAATCACATGGAAACATAGATACAGTGTATGTTTGTACTTGTAAGCACATGGAAACATAGATACAGTGTATGTTTGTACTTGTAAGCACATGGAAACATAGATACAGTGTATGTTTGTACTTGCAAGCACATGGAAACATAGATACAGTTTATGTTTGTACTTGTAATCACATGGAAACATAGATACAGTGTATGTTTGTACTAGCAGTCACATGGAAACATAGATACAGTGTATGTTTGTACTTGCAACCACATGGAAACATAGATACAGTGTATGTTTGTACTTGCAACCACATGGAAACATAGATACAGTGTATGTTTGTACTAGCAGTCACATGGAAACATAGATACAGTGTATGTTTGTACTTGCAATCACATGGAAACATAGATACAGTGTATGTGTGTACTTGCAAGCACATGGACACATAGATACAGTGTATGTTTGTACTTGCAAGCACATGGAAACATAGATACAGTGTATGTTTGTACTAGCAACCACATGGACACATAGATACAGTGTATGTTTGTACTTGCAAGCACATGGACACATAGATACAGTGTATGTTTGTACTTGCAACCACATGGAAACATAGATACAGTGTATGTTTGTACTAGCAGTCACATGGAAACATAGATACAGTGTATGTTTGTACTTGCAAGCACATGGAACATAGATACAGTGTATGTTTGTACTTGCAAGCACATGGAAACATAGATACAGTGTATGTTTGTACTAGCAATCACATGGAAACATAGATACAGTGTATGTTTGTACTTGCAAGCACATGGACACATAGATACAGTGTATGTTTGTACTTGCAACCACATGGA
>CM026401.1:31744372-31837395 GCA_014843695.1 Archivesica marissinica
TGTGTACACTATCATCCACATTGGGTATATATAGTTTGTGTACACTATCATCCACATTGGGTATATATAGTTTGTGTACACTATCATCCACATTGGGTATATATAGTTTGTGTACACTATCATCCACATTGGGTATATATAGTTTGTGTACACTATCATCCACATTGGGTATATATAGTTTGTGTACACTATCATCCACATTGGGTATATATAGTTTGTGTGCACTATCATCCACATTGGGTATATATAGTTTGTGTACACTATCATCCACATTGGGTATATATAGTTTGTGTACACTATCATCCACATTGGGTATATATAGTTTGTGTACACTATCATCCACATTGGGTATATATAGTTTGTGTGCATCATACACATTGGGTATATATAGTTTGTGTACACTATCATCCACATTGGGTATATATAGTTTGTGTACACTATCATCCACATTGGGTATATATAGTTTGTGTACACTATCATCCACATTGGGTATATATAGTTTGTGTACACTATCATCCACATTGGGTATATATAGTTTGTGTACACTATCATCCACATTGGGTATATATAGTTTGTGTACACTATCATCCACATTGGGTATATATAGTTTGTGTACACTATCATCCACATTGGGTATATATAGTTTGTGTACACTATCATCCACATTGGGTATATATAGTTTGTGTACACTATCATCCACATTGGGTATATATAGTTTGTGTGCATCATACACATTGGGTATATATAGTTTGTGTACACTATCATCCACATTGGGTATATATAGTTTGTGTACACTATCATCCACATTGGGTATATATAGTTTGTGTACACTATCATCCACATTGGGTATATATAGTTTGTGTACACTATCATCCACATTGGGTATATATAGTTTGTGTACACTATCATCCACATTGGGTATATATAGTTTGTGTACACTATCATCCACATTGGGTATATATAGTTTATGTACACTATAATACACATTGGGTATATATAGTTTGTGTGCACTATCATCCACATTGGGTATATATAGTTTTTGTGAACTATCATCCACATTGGGTATATATAGTTTGTGTGCACTATCATCCATATTGGGTATATATAGTTTGTGTACACTATCATCCACATTGGGTATATATAGTTTGTGTACACTATCATCCACATTGGGTATATATAGTTTGTGTACACTATCATCCACATTGGGTATATATAGTTTGTGTACACTATCATCCACATTGGGTATATATAGTTTGTGTACACTATCATCCACATTGGGTATATATAGTTTGTGTACACTATCATCCACATTGGGTATATATAGTTTGTGTACACTATCATCCACATTGGGTATATATAGTTTGTGTACACTATCATCCACATTGGGTATATATAGTTTGTGTACACTATCATCCACATTGGGTATATATAGTTTGTGTACACTATCATCCACATTGGGTATATATAGTTTGTGTACACTATCATCCACATTGGGTATATATAGTTTGTGCACTATCATCCACATTGGGTATATATAGTTTGTGTACACTATCATCCACATTGGGTATATATAGTTTGTGTACACTATCATCCACATTGGGTATATATAGTTTGTGTACACTATCATCCACATTGGGTATATATAGTTTGTGTACACTATCATCCACATTGGGTATATATAGTTTGTGTACACTATCATCCACATTGGGTATATATAGTTTGTGTACACTATCATCCACATTGGGTATATATAGTTTGTGTACACTATCATCCACATTGGGTATATATAGTTTGTGTACACTATCATCCACATTGGGTATATATAGTTTGTGTACACTATCATCCACATTGGGTATATATAGTTTGTGTACACTATCATCCACATTGGGTATATATAGTTTGTGTACACTATCATCCACATTGGGTATATATAGTTTGTGTACACTATCATCCACATTGGGTATATATAGTTTGTGTACACTATCATCCACATTGGGTATATATAGTTTGTGTACACTATCATCCACATTGGGTATATATAGTTTGTGTACACTATCATCCACATTGGGTATATATAGTTTGTGTGCATCATCCACATTGGGTATATATAGTTTGTGTACACTATCATCCACATTGGGTATATATAGTTTGTGTACACTATCATCCACATTGGGTATATATAGTTTGTGTACACTATCATCCACATTGGGTATATATAGTTTGTGTACACTATCATCCACATTGGGTATATATAGTTTGTGTACACTATCATCCACATTGGGTATATATAGTTTGTGTACACTATCATCCACATTGGGTATATATAGTTTGTGTACACTATCATCCACATTGGGTATATATAGTTTGTGTACACTATCATCCACATTGGGTATATATAGTTTGTGTACACTATCATCCACATTGGGTATATATAGTTTGTGTACACTATCATCCACATTGGGTATATATAGTTTGTGTACACTATCATCCACATTGGGTATATATAGTTTGTGTACACTATCATCCACATTGGGTATATATAGTTTGTGTGCACTATCATCCACATTGGGTATATATAGTTTGTGTACACTATCATCCACATTGGGTATATATAGTTTGTGTACACTATCATCCACATTGGGTATATATAGTTTGTGTACACTATCATCCACATTGGGTATATATAGTTTGTGTACACTATCATCCACATTGGGTATATATAGTTTGTGTACACTATCATCCACATTGGGTATATATAGTTTGTGTACACTATCATCCACATTGGGTATATATAGTTTGTGTACACTATCATCCACATTGGGTATATATAGTTTGTGTACACTATCATCCACATTGGGTATATATAGTTTGTGTACACTATCATCCACATTGGGTATATATAGTTTGTGTACACTATCATCCACATTGGGTATATATAGTTTGTGTACACTATCATCCACATTGGGTATATATAGTTTGTGTGCACTATCATCCACATTGGGTATATATGTTTGTCACTAATCCACATTGGGTATATATAGTTTGTGTACACTATCATCCACATTGGGTATATAGTTTGTGTACACTATCATCCACATTGGGTATATATAGTTTGTGTACACTATCATCCACATTGGGTATATATAGTTTGTGTACACTATCATCCACATTGGGTATATATAGTTTGTGTACACTATCATCCACATTGGGTATATATAGTTTGTGTACACTATCATCCACATTGGGTATATATAGTTTGTGTACACTATCATCCACATTGGGTATATATAGTTTGTGTACACTATCATCCACATTGGGTATATATAGTTTGTGTACACTATCATCCACATTGGGTATATATAGTTTGTGTGCATCATCACATTGGGTATATATAGTTTGTGTACACTATCATCCACATTGGGTATATATAGTTTGTGTACACTATCATCCACATTGGGTATATATAGTTTGTGTACACTATCATCCACATTGGGTATATATAGTTTGTGTACACTATCATCCACATTGGGTATATATAGTTTGTGTACACTATCATCCACATTGGGTATATATAGTTTGTGTACACTATCATCCACATTGGGTATATATAGTTTGTGTGCACTATCATCCACATTGGGTATATATAGTTTGTGTACACTATCATCCACATTGGGTATATATAGTTTGTGTGCACTATCATCCACATTGGGTATATATAGTTTGTGTACACTATCATCCACATTGGGTATATATAGTTTGTGTACACTATCATCCACATTGGGTATATATAGTTTGTGTACACTATCATCCACATTGGGTATATATAGTTTGTGTACACTATCATCCACATTGGGTATATATAGTTTGTGTACACTATCATCCACATTGGGTATATATAGTTTGTGTACACTATCATCCACATTGGGTATATATAGTTTGTGTACACTATCATCCACATTGGGTATATATAGTTTGTGTACACTATCATCCACATTGGGTATATATAGTTTGTGTACACTATCATCCACATTGGGTATATATAGTTTGTGTACACTATCATCCACATTGGGTATATATAGTTTGTGTACACTATCATCCACATTGGGTATATATAGTTTGTGTGCATCATACACATTGGGTATATATATTTGTGTACACTATCATCCACATTGGGTATATATAGTTTGTGTACACTATCATCCACATTGGGTATATATAGTTTGTGTACACTATCATCCACATTGGGTATATATAGTTTGTGTACACTATCATCCACATTGGGTATATATAGTTTGTGTACACTATCATCCACATTGGGTATATATAGTTTGTGTACACTATCATCCACATTGGGTATATATAGTTTGTGTACACTATCATCCACATTGGGTATATATAGTTTGTGTGCACTATCATCCATATTGGGTATATATAGTTTGTGTACACTATCATCCACATTGGGTATATATAGTTTGTGTGCACTATCATCCACATTGGGTATATATAGTTTGTGTGCACTATCATCCACATTGGGTATATATAGTTTGTGTGAACTATCATCCACATTGGGTATATATAGTTTGTGTGCACTAACATCCATATTGGGTATATATAGTTTGTGTACACTATCATCCACATTGGGTATATATAGTTTGTGTGAACTATCATCCACATTGGGTATATATAGTTTGTGTGCACTAACATCCACATTGGGTATATATAGTTTGTGTGAACTATCATCCACATTGGGTATATATAGTTTGTGTGCACTAACATCCATATTGGGTATATATAGTTTGTGTACACTATCATCCACATTATGTATATATAGTTTTTGTGAACTATAATACACATTGGGTATATATAGTTTGTGTACACTATCATCCGCATTGGGTATATATAGTTTGTGTACACTAACATACACATTGGGTATATATAGTTTGTGTACACTATCATCCACATTGGGTATATATAGTTTGTGTACACTATCATCCACATTGGGTATATATAGTTTGTGTACACTATCATCCACATTGGGTATATATAGTTTGTGTACACTATCATCCACATTGGGTATATATAGTTTGTGTACACTATCATCCACATTGGGTATATATAGTTTGTGTACACTATCATCCACATTGGGTATATATAGTTTGTGTACACTATCATCCACATTGGGTATATATAGTTTGTGTACACTATCATCCACATTGGGTATATATAGTTTGTGTACACTATCATCCACATTGGGTATATATAGTTTGTGTACACTATCATCCACATTGGGTATATATAGTTTGTGTACACTATCATCCACATTGGGTATATATAGTTTGTGTACACTATCATCCACATTGGGTATATATAGTTTGTGTACACTATCATCCACATTGGGTATATATAGTTTGTGTACACTATCATCCACATTGGGTATATATAGTTTGTGTACACTATCATCCACATTGGGTATATATAGTTTGTGTACACTATCATCCACATTGGGTATATATAGTTTTGTGAACTATCATCCACATTGGGTATATATAGTTTGTGTGCATCATCCACATTGGGTATATATAGTTTGTGTACACTATCATCCACATTGGGTATATATAGTTTGTGTGCACTATCATCCACATTGGGTATATATAGTTTGTGTACACTATCATCCACATTGGGTATATATAGTTTTTGTGAACTATCATCCACATTGGGTATATATAGTTTGTGTGCATCATACACATTGGGTATATACAGTTTGTGTACACTATCATCCACAATGGGTATATATAGTTTGTGTACACTATCATCCACATTGGGTATATATAGTTTGTGTGTACTATCATCCACATTGGGTATATATAGTTTGTGTACACTATCATCCACATTGGGTATATATAGTTTGTGTACACTATCATCCACATTGGGTATATATAGTTTGTGTACACCATCATCCACATTGGATATATATAGTTTGTGTGCATTATCATCCACATTGGGTATATATAGTTTGTGTACACTATCATCCATATTGGGTATATATAGTTTATGTACACTCTAATCCACATTGGGTATATATATTTTGTGTGCACTATCATCCACATTGGGTATATATAGTTTGTGTACACCATCATCCACATTGGATATATATAGTTTGTGTGCATTATCATCCACATTGGGTATATATAGTTTGTGTACACTATCATCCATATTGGGTATATATAGTTTATGTACACTCTAATCCACATTGGGTATATATATTTTGTGTGCACTATCATCCACATTGGGTATATATAGTTTGTGTACACCATCATCCACATTGGATATATATAGTTTGTGTGCATTATCATCCACATTGGGTATATATAGTTTGTGTACACTATCATCCATATTGGGTATATATAGTTTATGTACACTATCATCCACATTGGGTATATATAGTTTTGTACACTATCATCCAATTGGGTATATATAGTTTTGTACACTCTAATCCACATTGGGTATATATAGTTTGTGTACACTATCATCCACATTGGGTATATATAGTTTGTGTACACTATCATTCACATTGGGTATATATAGTTTGTGTGCACTATCATCCACATTGGGTATATATAGTTTGTGTACACTATCATCCACATTGGGTATATATAGTTTGTGTGCACTATCATCCACATTGGGTATATATAGTTGTGTACACTATCATCCACATTGGGTATATATAGTTTGTGTACACTATCATCCACATTGGGTATATATAGTTTGTGTACACTATCATCCACATTGGGTATATATAGTTTGTGTACACTATCATCCACATTGGTATATATAGTTGTGTCATCATACACATTGGGTATATATAGTTTGTGTGCACTATCATCCACATTGGGTATATATAGTTTGTGTACACTATCATCCACATTGGGTATATATAGTTTGTGTACACTATCATCCACATTGGGTATATATAGTTTGTGTGCACTATCATACACATTGGGTATATATAGTTTGTGTACATTATCATCCACATTGGGTATATATAGTTTGTGTACACTATCATCCACATTGGGTATATATAGTTTGTGTACACTATCATCCACATTGGGTATATATAGTTTGTGTACACTATCATCCACATTGGGTATATATAGTTTGTGTACACTATCATCCACATTGGGTATATATAGTTTGTGTGCACTATCATCCACATTGGGTATATATAGTTTGTGTACACTATCATCCACATTGGGTATATATAGTTTGTGTACACTATCATCCACATTGGGTATATATAGTTTGTGTACACTATCATCCACATTGGGTATATATAGTTTGTGTACACTATCATCCACATTGGGTATATATAGATTGTGTGCACTATCATCCACATTGGGTATTTAGTTTGTGTACACTATCATCCACATTGGGTATATATATTTTGTGTGCACTATCATCCACATTGGGTATATATAGTTTTTGTACACTATCATCCACATTGGGTATATATAGTTTGTTCACATTGGGTATATATAGTTTGTGTACACTATCATCCACATTGGGTATATATAGTTTGTGTACACTATCATCCACATTGGGTATATATAGTTTGTGTACACTATCATCCACATTGGGTATATATAGTTTGTGTGCACTATCATCCACATTGGGTATATATAGTTTGTGTACACTATCATCCACATTGGGTATATATAGTTTGTGTGAACTATCATCCACATTGGGTATATATAGTTTGTGTGCACTAACATCCATATTGGGTATATATAGTTTGTGTACACTATCATCCACATTATGTATATATAGTTTGTGTGAACTATCATCCACATTGGGTATATATAGTTTGTGTGCACTATCATCCACATTGGGTATATATAGTTTGTGTGAACTATCATCCACATTGGGTATATATAGTTTGTGTGCACTAACATCCATATTGGGTATATATAGTTTGTGTACACTATCATCCACATTAGGTATATATAGTTTGTGTGAACTATCATCCACATTGGGTATATATAGTTTGTGTGCACTAACATCCACATTGGGTATATATAGTTTGTGTGAACTATCATCCACATTGGGTATATATAGTTTGTGTGCACTAACATCCATATTGGGTATATATAGTTTGTGTACACTATCATCCACATTAGGTATATATAGTTTTTGTGAACTATAATACACATTGGGTATATATAGTTTGTGTACACTATCATCCGCATTGGGTATATATAGTTTGTGTACACTAACATACACATTTGGGTATATATAGTTTGTGTACACTATCATCCACATTGGATATATATAGTTTGTGTACACTATCATCCACATTGGGTATATATAGTGTGTGTACACTATCATCCACATTGGGTATATATAGTGTGTGTACACTATCATCCACATTGGGTATATATAGTTTGTGTACACTATCATCCACATTGGGTATATATAGTTTGTGTGCATCATACACATTGGGTATTTATAGTTTGTGTACACTATCATCCACATTGGGTATATATAGTTTGTGTACACTATCATCCACATTGGGTATATATAGTTTGTGTACACTATCATCCACATTGGGTATATATAATTTGTGTACACCATCATCCACATTGGGTATATATAGTTTATGTACACTATAATACACATTGGGTATATATAGTTTGTGTGCACTATCATCCACATTGGGTATATATAGTTTTTGTGAACTATCATCCACATTGGGTATATATAGTTTGTGTGCACTAACATCCATATTGGGTATATATAGTGTTTGTACACTATCATCCATATTGGGTATATATAGTTTGTGTACACTATCATCCACATTGGGTATATATAGTGTGTGTACACTATCATCCATATTAGGTATATATAGTTTGTGTGCACTATCATCCACATTGGGTATATATAGTTTGTGTACACTATCATCCACATTGGGTATATATAGTTTGTGTGCATCATACACATTGGGTATATATAGTTTGTGTACACTATCATACACATTGGGTATATATAGTTTGTGTACACTATCATCCACATTGGGTATATATAGTTTGTGTACACTATCATCCACATTGGGTATATATAGTTTGTGTGTACTATCATCCACATTGGGTATATATAGTTTGTGTACACTATCATCCACATTGGGTATATATAGTTTGTGTACACTATCATCCACATTGGGTATATATAGTTTGTGTACACCATCATCCACATTGGGTATATATAGTATTTGTGAACTATCATCCACATTGGGTATATATAGTTTGTGTGCATCATACATATTGGGTATATATAGTTTGTGTACACTATCATCCACATTAGGTATATATAGTTTGTGTGCACTATCATCCACATTGGGTATATATAGTTTGTGTACACTATCATCCACATTGGGTATATATAGTTTGTGTACACTATCATCCACATTGGGTATATATAGTTTGTGTACACTATCATCCACATTGGGTATATATAGTTTGTGTGTACTATCATCCACATTGGGTATATATAGTTTGTGTACACTATCATCCACATTGGGTATATATAGTTTGTGTACACTATCATCCACATTGGGTATATATAGTTTGTGTACACCATCATCCACATTGGGTATATATAGTATTTGTGAACTATCATCCACATTGGGTATATATAGTTTGTGTGCATCATACATATTGGGTATATATAGTTTGTGTACACTATCATCCACATTGGGTATATATAGTTTGTGTGTACTATCATCCACATTGGGTATATATAGTTTGTGTACACTATCATCCACATTGGGTATATATAGTTTTTGTGATCTATCATCCACATTGTGTATATATAGTTTGTGTGCATCATACACATTGGGTATATACAGTTTGTGTACACTATCATCCACAATGGGTATATATTGTTTGTGTACACTAGCATCCACATTGGGTATACATAGTTTGTGTACACTATCATCCACATTGGGTATATATAGTTTGTTTACACTATCATCCACATTGGGTATATATTGTTTGTGTACACTATCATCCACATTGGGTATATATAGTTTGTGTACACTCTAATCCACATTGGGTATATATATTTTGTGTGCATCCTACACATTGGGTATATATAGTTTGTGTGTACTATCATTCACACTGGGTATATATAGTTTGTGTACACTATCATCCACATTGGGTATATATAGTTTGTGTGTACTATCATTCACACTGGGTATATATAGTTTGTGTGCACTATCATTCACACTGGGTATATATAGTTTGTGTACACTATCATCCACATTGGGTATATATTGTTTGTGTGCACTATCATCCACATTGGGTATATATAGTTTTTGTACACTATCATCCACATTGGGTATATATAGTTTGTGTACACTATCATCCACAGTGAGTATATATAGTTTGTGTACACTATCATCCACATTGGGTATATATAGTTTGTGTACACTATCATCCACATTGGGTATATATAGTTTTTGTGCATCATACACATTGGGTATATATAGTTTGTGTGCACTATCATCCACATTGGGTATATATAGTTTATGTACACTATAATACACATTGGGTATATATAGTTTGTGTACACTATCATCCACAGTGGGTATATATAGTTTGTGTACACTATCATCCACATTGGGTATATATAGTTTGTGTACACTATCATCCACATTGGGTATATATAGTTTGTGTACACTATCATCCACATTGGGTATATATAGTTTGTGTACACTATCATCCACATTGGGTATATATAGTTTGTGTACACTATCATCCACATTGGGTATATATAGTTTGTGTACACTATCATCCACATTGGGTATATATAGTTTGTGTGTACTATCATCCACATTGGGTATATATAGTTTGTGTACACTATCATCCACATTAGGTATATATAGTTTGTGTACACTATCATCCACATTGGGTATATATAGTTTGTGTACACTAACATCCACATTGGGTATATATAGTTTGTGTACACTAACATCCACATTGGGTATATATGTATTGTGTGCACTATCATCCACATTGGGTATTTAGTTTGTGTACACTAACATCCACATTGGGTATATATATATTGTGTGCACTATCATCCACATTGGGTATATATAGTTTTTGTACACTAACATCCACATTGGGTATATATAGTTTGTGTACACTATCATCCACATTGGGTATATATAGTTTATGTGCATCATACACATTGGGTATATATAGTTTGTGTACACTATCATCCACATTGGGTATATATAGTTTGTGTACACTATCATCCACATTGGGTATATATAGTTTGTGTACACTATCATCCACATTGGGTATATATAGTTTGTGTGTACTATTATCCACATTGGGTATATATAGTTTGTGTACACTATCATCCACATTGGGTATATATAGTTTGTGTGAACTATCATCCACATTGGGTATAATATTATATAGTTTGTGTGCACTAACATCCATATTGGGTATATATAGTTTGTGTACACTATCATCCACATTATGTATATATAGTTTGTGTGAACTATCATCCACATTGGGTATATATAGTTTGTGTGCACTAACATCCATATTGGGTATATATAGTTTGTGTGCACTAACATCCATATTGGGTATATATAGTTTGTGTACACTATCATCCACATTAGGTATATATAGTTTTTGTGAACTATAATACACATTGGGTATATATAGTTTGTGTACACTATCATCCGCATTGGGTATATATAGTTTGTGTACACTAACATACACATATTGGGTATATATAGTTTGTGTACACTATCATCCACATTGGATATATATAGTTTGTGTACACTATCATCCACATTGGGTATATATAGTGTGTGTACACTATCATCCACATTGGGTATATATAGTGTGTGTACACTATCATCCACATTAGGTATATATAGTTTGTGTACACTATCATCCACATTGGGTATATATAGTTTGTGTGCATCATACACATTGGGTATATATAGTTTGTGTACACTATCATCCACATTGGGTATATATAGTTTGTGTACACTATCATCCACATTGGGTATATATAGTTTGTGTACACTATCATCCACATTGGGTATATATAATTTGTGTACACCATCATCCACATTGGGTATATATAGTTTATGTACACTATAATACACATTGGGTATATATAGTTTGTGTGCACTATCATCCACATTGGGTATATATAGTTTTTGTGAACTATCATCCACATTGGGTATATATAGTTTGTGTGCACTAACATCCATATTGGGTATATATAGTGTGTGTACACTATCATCCATATTGGGTATATATAGTTTGTGTACACTATCATCCACATTGGGTATATATAGTTTGTGTACACTATCATCCATATTAGGTATATATAGTTTGTGTGCACTATCATCCACATTGGGTATATATAGTTTGTGTACACTATCATCCACATTGGGTATATATAGTTTGTGTGCATCATACACATTGGGTATATATAGTTTGTGTACACTATCATACACATTGGGTATATATAGTTTGTGTACACTATCATCCACATTGGGTATATATAGTTTGTGTACACTATCATCCACATTGGGCATATATAGTTTGTGTGTACTATCATCCACATTGGGTATATATAGTGTGTGTACACTATCATCCACATTGGGTATATATAGATTGTGTACACTATCATCCACATTGGGTATATATAGTTTGTGTACACTATCATCCACATTGGGTATATATAGTTTGTTTACACTATCATCCACATTGGGTATATATAGTTTGTGTACACCATCATCCACATTGGGTATATATAGTTTGTGTACACTATCATCCACATTGGGTATATATAGTTTGTGTACACTATCATCCACATTGGGTATATATAGTTTGTGTACACTATCATCCACATTGGGTATATATAGTGTGTGTACACTATCATCCACATTGGGTATATATAGTTTGTGTGCATCATACACATTGGGTATATATAGTTTGTGTGCACTATCATCCACATTGGGTATATATAGTTTATGTACACTATAATACACATTGGGTATATATAGTTTGTGTACACTATCATCCACATTGGGTATATATAGTTTGTGTACACTATCATCCACATTGGGTATATATAGTTTGTGTACACTATCATCCACATTGGGTATATATAGTTTGTGTACACTATCATCCACATTGGGTATATATAGTTTGTGTACACTATCATCCACATTGGGTATATATAGTGTGTGTACACTATCATCCACATTGGGTATATATAGTTTGTGTGCAATATCATCCACATTGGGTATATATAGATTGTGTGCACTATCATCCACATTGGGTATATATAGTTTGTGTGCACTAGCATCCACATTGGGTATATATAGTTATCATCCACATTGGGTGTTTATAGTTTATTTGCACTATCATCCAAATTGGGTATTTATAGTTTGTGTGCACTATACGTATACACCGTCGGAAGATATTTTATATGTAGATTTTTTGTATATGTCTGGTATTTCTGCTGCTTAAAATGTCAAAATTCTGTTGGTTTATACAAATATATATTAGCTCGATTGCGAAACAAGTTCATACAACTTATATTAATCACTCTCGAGACCTGATGGAAACCATCGCCACGAGGGATAGAGAGGAGGCAATGTGTTTAAATGCCTTGTCTAAGTTCACAATCATAACGGCTACAGCTGGACTCGAACTCGGGGCATTTCGCACCTGAAGCAAACGCGCTATCACGACTCCCACAATACAATAATATACACCGTTGTTCTGGCATGAATTAATGCAATTAATTGTTCTTTCCTTTCAGACATTTCATCGATGCCATCAATAGCTGTGGGATAGCTGAAATTGCCGTAATGTTATTCTAAATAAACATAGCAACGTAACATAGCAATGTAACATAGCAACGTAACGTAGCATAGCAACGTAACATATCAATGTAACATAGCAACGTAACGTAGCATAGCAACGTACATTGATTATATTTGTGTTGTTCTAGGGTCAATGCCAATTGATGCGCCATATTTTCCTATTAACTCTTTGCATGCTGGGTAAAATAAAATCTATAAATATTTCAAATAATTGTAGCAGACAACAACTCATAACACGTAGCACACTAGAGCATTTCAGTAACACACTTAGAGCATTTCAGTAGCACACTAGAGCATTTCAGTAGCACACTAGAACATTTCAGTAGCACACTAGAGCATTTCAGTAACACACTAGAGCATTTCAGTAGCACACTAGAGCATTTCAGTGACACACTAGAGCATTTCAGTAGCACACTAGAGCATTTCAGTAGCACACTAGAGCATTTCAGTAGCACACTAGAACATTTCAGTAGCACACTAGAGCATTTCAGTAACACACTAGAGCATTTCAGTAGCACACTAGAGCATTTCAGTGACACACTAGAGCATTTCAGTAGCACACTAGAGCATTTCAGTAGCACACTAGAGCATTTCAGTAGCACACTAGAACATTTCAGTAGCACACTAGAGCATTTCAGTAACACACTAGAGCATTTCAGTAGCACACTAGCACAGCTGGCTAAAAGGAACATCACATATGAGAATGAACAAATGGGCGCTTATGAAATCAGCACATTTTATACAGCACATTAGTACATTTCAGTTGCACAAAAGCACATCTGCCTATAAATAACAGCACATTAGAATTCACGAATGTGCGAATGCGCACTTATGAAATCAGCACATTTAATACAGCACATTAGTACATTTCCATAGCATAATTGCACACCTGGCTAAAACGAACATCACATTGAGAACGGTGTTATTTCAGCATGTGTATGATTATGTACTAGTATGATAATAATATGCTGTTCTTGTTAATTAGTGCATTCTTCACATTACAACAACACTAAAAGCACGTTCTAATATTGAGATATTAGTCATCATACACACAGTGCGCTACGTCCCCCACACCCCACCCCTACCCCCACCTTTCCAGATAAATCCCATTTTCCAAATGTTCATACTCAACAAATGTCCAGTAATACGACATACTTCTAAACGTTTAATGACTTACAATTTTCGAAAAGAAACATTTGTAAGTTTATCCCAGAAAATTCCATTAGTTCAGAGCAGCATGGGTGGGGGGTGAGTAACAGCAGCATGGGTGGGGGATGAGTAACAGCAGCATGGGTGGGGGTGAGTAACAGCAGCATGGGTGGGGGTGAGTAACAGCAGCATGGGTGGGGGGTGAGTAACAGCAGCATGGGTGGGGGGTGAGTAACAGCAGCATGTGTGGGGTGAGTAACAGCAGCATGGGTGGGGGGTGAGTAACAGCAGCATGTGTGGGGGTGAGTAACAGCAGCATGGGTGGGGGGTGAGTAACAGCAGCATGTGTGGGGGTGAGTAACAGCAGCATGGGTGGGGGTGAGTAACAGCAGCATGGGTGGGGGGTAAGTAACAAAATAATATAACACTGCACAGACACCCTCGAACCTACCAGCCCTAGTTCCGAATCAACGAAGCCTTGGGACATGCAACCTGTTACCCAAGCTGGCCCGATGACTTGTCAAGCAGACATCTACAAACACAATTTTTCGGTGTGAATAAAGACTGGTAGGTCGAATGTAGAGGATTACCAGGAGCCACCTCATCTGTGGGACCCCCATGAGGGCTTTGAGGAACGGTCAGCCACCCACGGCAGCCACAGTAGCCTCTATTTCTATTAAACAATTCTACATAGATTTCAGTCATAAACTTTTAATATATAACACATTTAAAAGTAGATACAAATTTATGCACAACAAAGCTGAGTCATGTAGTGTAGTATTTCACAACAAAAATATAAAACTTTAGTAATCTATTTTGAACAATTTTTAGAATATGAATAGAAGAATGAAAGTTAATTGGGGTTTTTTTTGGGGGGGGGGGTTAACGTCGCACCAACAGCTGTGGTCATATGGCGACTTTCCAGCTATTTTTGGTGGAGGAAGACCCCAGGTGCCCCTTTGAGCAGTATTTCAGGTGCGGGCCTATCAGTTATTTGCTGAATATTGAAAACAGGAATTAGACCAACAAAGTCATTGCAAAACTGATTAACAAAAGGTTTGTTTATCTTTGGGTTTAATTAAACACAATAAGTCATACAGCGACTTTCCAGCTGTTATAGGAGCAGTCATACAATCATTTAAAAAATATAAATATAGTCAGTTTGGTAGTGCTGGCTAGGCATGTAAAAATAAGCTAAACAATATACAATAATTGACAGTATAGAATTGTTTTCAAAATATATGAATTACCGTACTTACTTGCCTATAAGACGGGATTTTTATCAGATTATGATCCCAAACGTGGCTTCTTATAAACTAGTGACCAAACAAAATCAGTTTGTTCCAACTCAATAATTGATGATCTTACATTGAAATAACTGAAAGGTTGTAACAAAAGCATAGACTTTCACAGCTCTGTCTGTAAACTGAACTTGTCAATAGCATAGACTTTCACAGCTCTGTCTATAAACTGAACTTGTCAATAGCATAGACTTTCACAGCTCTGTCTGTAAACTGAACTTGTCAATAGCATAGACTTTCACAGCTCTGTCTGTAAACTGAACTTGTCAATAGTAAAAAAAATTTAAGCATTTTAGCAAATCAAATTTATTGTGCATCAGTGCATGTTTTTATGATTTGACATAATTTACAGTGCTTAATTATTTGTTTGATCTTTACTTCTGAGTGGTTTCCATTTTATCAACCCGTCTTATATGCGGGTCTATGCAACATACAACCGACTTGAAGTTGGGGGGGCGTCTTATAGTCGAGATCATCTTTTAGGCAAGTAAATATGGTAAGACACGATGTAGAGGCGCACAATAAAATGTAGTCAATTCTGTGACAATGTATATACCAATTATAAAATACATGATATATAAATTACAACCTTTTCAATATAATCATTTAAAATACAATGTATATGTACAATAGATAGCTTACTATAAATAGTATTAGCTTATCTTACCCATTCCTACACATTCTGCACACATATTTCATACCCAGTTGCAGAACACATATAGATCATATATATATCACATTCAACACAATGTCATTTCATTCATAAAACTATAACAACACACAATTCATGACTGGCCATCCTGGCATTGCAAAAACATTGATACGATCATGAACAGATATTATATATGATCATGAACAGATATTATATACGATCATGAACAGATATTATATATGATCATGAACAGATATTATATATGATCATGAACAGATATTATATATGATCATGAACAGATAATAAAAACGATCATGACCAGATATTATATATGGTCATGAACAGATATTATATACAATCATGAACAGATATTATATACGATCATGAACAGATATTATATACGATCATGAACAGATATTATATATGATCATGAACAGATATTATATACGATCATGAACAGATATTATATATGATCATGAACAGATATTATATACGATCATGAACAGCTATTATATACGATCATGAACTACATGTAAACAGATCTGTAGTCCAGTGGTAACACGCTGGACTGGTAATCCAGGGATCGCAGGTTCGATTCCCCGTCTGACCCTAATAATATTAACAGTCTTTCAGATGGGACGTTAATCCGAGGTCTCGTGTCGGCGCTTTACACCGTGCACGTAAAAGAACCAGAGGAGACTTTGTACTATCCTCCAAAAATCTAAAATGACTAATCTCTTCAGGAGGCGTCGCTCATATAGGCAACCGGTAGCGACAATAAATAAACGTAAAACACTCACATGTAGCATTAAATAATATGAAAAATGATAAAAGGCCAGGTTTTGATGAATATACGGTTGATTTTTAAAATGAGAGACATGTCAATTTTTACTTTGAAATCTTTAAATTATGGATATGGAATGACATTATATCTGTTACACAGAAACAAGAAATTATTACATGTTTACCTAAACCAAATAAAAATAGACATTTCTAGAAAAATATGGCAACCCATTACTAAATGTCGTATATAAACTACCTTCAGTGGTTATTGCAAATAGTCTAAAACCTCTTTTAGGAAAGAAAACTAGCCATGATGAAAACGGATTAATTACTGGAAGACTTATTGGTGACAACACAAGGCTACTATATGACATATTATTTGAAACCCTACGACTAGTCTGGAAACAGGCGGGCTAGCCTGGGAACAGGCGGGCTAGCCTGGGAACAGGAGGGCTAGCCTGATAACAGGAGGGCTAGCCTGGGAATATGAGGGCTAGCCTGGGAACAGGAGGGCTAGCCTGGGAACAGGCGGACTAGCCTGGGAACAGGAGGGCTAGCCTGGGAACAGGAGGGCTAGCATGGGAACAGGAGGGCTAGCCTGGAACAGGAGGGCTAGCCTGGGAACAGGAGGGCTAGCCTGGAAACAGGCGGACTAGCCTGGGAACAGGCAGACTAGTCTGGGAACAGGCGGACTAGTCTGGGAACAGGTAGATTAGTCTGGAAACAGGCGGGCTAGCCTGGGAACAGGCAGACTAGTCTGGGAACAGGTGGACTAGCCTGGGAACAGGCAGACTAGCCTGGGAACAGGCGGACTAGTCTGGGAACAGGCAGACTAGTCTGGGAACAGGCGGACTAGTCTGGGAACAGGCAGACTAGTCTGGGAACAGGCGGACTAGCCTGGGAACAGGCAGACTAGTCTGGGAACAGGTAGATTAGACTGGAAACAGGCGGACTAGCCTGGGACCAGGCATACTAGCCTGGGAACAGGCGGACTAGTCTGGGAACAGGCAGACTAGTCTGGGAACAGGCGGACTAGTCTGGGAACAGGCAGACTAGTCTGGGAACAGGCGGACTAGCCTGGGAACAGGCAGACTAGTCTGGGAACAGGCAGACTAGTCTGGGAACAGGCAGACTAGTCTGGGAACAGGCAGACTAGTCTGGGAACAGGCGGACTAGTCTGGGAACAGGCGGACTAATCTGGAAACAGGCAGACTAGTCTGGGAACAGGCAGACTAGTCTGGGAACAGGCGGACTAGTCTGGGAACAGGCGGGCTAGCCTGGGAACAGGCGGACTAGCCTGAGAACAGGCAGACTAGTCTGGGAACAGGCAGGCTAGCCTGTGAACAGGCGGACTAGCCTGGGAACAGGCAGACTAGTCTGGGAACAAGCAGACTAGCCTGGGAACAGGAAGGCTAGTCTGGGAACAGGCGGGTTAGCCTGGGAACAGATGGGCTAGCCTGGGAACAGGTAGACTAGTCTGGGAACAGGCGTAGATATATTTTGGCTGGTCAGTCATATAAATATAAATTGACACCGAGACCATTAATTGGGCTGTATTGAGTTTCTGATAATGTCATTTTGCCATTAGTAAATTAGTGAAAAATCTACAGACTAGAACCCAGGCTACCAAACGACAACTAATTCCTGATACTTTTTCAGCAAATATTTGATTCTATATCTGGGTTAAAACATTGGTTTTTTATGTCTGTTCCATCTTTTTAAAAAAATGGATTTATAGACATGTATAATCACTGTCCTCACATACAGACATGTATAATCACTGTCCTCACATAGAGACATGTATAATCACTGTCCTCACATACAGACATGTATAATCACTGTCCTCACATACAGACATGTATAATCACTGTCCTCACATACAGACATGTATAATCACTGTCCTCACATATAGACATGTATAATCACTGTCCTCACATATATACATGTATAATCACTGTCCTCACATATATACATGTATAATCACTGTCCTCACATATATACATGTATAATCACTGTCCTCACATATATACATGTATAATCACTGTCCTCACATATAGACATGTATAATCACTGTCCTCACATACAGACATGTATAATCACTGTTCTCACATACAGACATGTATAATCACTGTCTTCACATACATACATGTATAATCACTGTCCTCACATATAGACATGTATAATCACTATCCTCACATAAGACATGTATAATCACTATCCTCACATATAGACATGTATAATCACTATCCTCACATACAGACATGTATAATCACTATCCTCACATATAGACATGTATAATCACTGTCCTCACATATAGACATGTATAATCACTGTCCTCACATACAGACATGTATAATCACTATCCTCACATATAGACATGTATAATCACTGTCCTCACATATATACATGTATAATCACTGTCCTCACATATATACATGTATAATCACTGTCCTCACATATATGCATGTATAATCACTGTCCTCACATACAGACATGTATAACCACTGTCCTCACATATATACATGTATAATCACTGTCCTCACATATATACATGTATAATCACTGTCCTCACATACAGACATGTATAATCACTATCCTCACATATAGACATGTATAATCACTGTCCTCACATATATACATGTATAATCACTATCCTCACATACAGACATTTATAATCACTGTCCTCACATATATACATGTATAATCACTATCCTCACATACAGACATTTATAATCACTGTCCTCACATATAGACATGTATACTCACTGTATTCACATACAGACATGTATAATCACTGTCCTCACATATAGACATGTATACTCACTGTATTCACATACAGACATGTATAATCACTGTCCTCACATATATACATGTCTAATCACTGTCCTCACATACAGACATTTATAATCACTGTCCTCACATATAGACATGTATACTCACTGTATTCACATACAGACATGTCTAATCACTGTCCTCACATATATACATGTCTAATCACTGTCCTCACATATATACATGTCTAATC
This sequence comes from Archivesica marissinica, assembly GCA_014843695.1. Classification (NCBI taxonomy): domain Eukaryota; kingdom Metazoa; phylum Mollusca; class Bivalvia; order Venerida; family Vesicomyidae; genus Archivesica; species Archivesica marissinica. The sequence goes on from CM026401.1 coordinate 31,765,201, forward strand.
ACTGTCCTCACATATAGACATGTATAATCACTGTCCTCACATTCAGACATGTATAATCACTATCCTCACATATATACATGTCTAATCACTGTCCTCACATATAGACATGTATAATCACTGTCCTCACATATATACATGTATAATCACTATCCTCACATATATACATGTCTAATCACTGTCCTCACATATATACATGTCTAATCACTGTCCTCACATATAGACATGTATAACCACTGTCCTCACATATAGACATGTATAATCACTGTCCGCATATATATACATGTATAACCACTATCCTCACATATATACATGTATAATCACTGTCCTCACATATATACATGTTTGATCACTATCCTCACATACAGACATTTATAATCACTGTCCTCACATATAGACATGTATAATCACTATCCTCACATACAGACATTTATAATCACTGTCCTCACATATATACATGTATAATCACTATCCTCACATACATACATTTATAGTCACTGTCCTCACATATATACATGTATAATCACTATCCTCACATACAGACATTTATAATCACTGTCCTCACATATAGACATGTATAATCACTGTCCTCACATACAGACATGTCTAATCACTGTCCTCACATATATACATGTATAATCACTGTCCTCACATACAGACATGTCTAATCACTGTCCTCACATATATGCATGTCTAATCACTGTCCTCACATATATACATGTATAACCACTGTCCTCACATATGTACATGTCTAATCACTGTCCTCACATATATACATGTATAATCACTGTCCTCACATATATCCATGTCTAATCACTGTCCTCACATATATTCATGTATAATCACTGTCCTCACATATATACATGTCTAATCACTGTCCTCACATATATACATGTATAATCACTGTCCTCACATACAGACATGTCTAATCACTGTCCTCACATATATGCATGTATAATCACTGTCCTCACATATATACATGCCTAATCACTGTCCTCACATATATACATGTATAATCACTGTCCTCACATATATTCATGTTTAATCTCTGTCCTCACATATATACATGTATAATCACTGTCCTCACATATATACATGTATAATCACTGACCTCACATACAGACATGTCTAATCACTGTCCTCACATATATGCATGTATAATCACTGTCCTCACATATATACATGCCTAATCACTGTCCTCACATATATACATGTATAATCACTGTCCTCACATATATTCATGTATAATCACTGTCCTCACATATATGCATGTATAATCACTGTCCTCACATATATACATGTCTAATCACTGTCCTCACATATATACATGTATAATCACTGTCCTCACATACAGACATGTCTAATCACTGTCCTCACATATAGACATGTATAACCACTGTCCTCACATATATACATGTATAATCACTGTCCTCACATACAGACATGTCTAATCACTGTCCTCACATATATGCATGTATAATCACTGTCCTCACATATATACATGCCTAATCACTGTCCTCACATATATACATGTATAATCACTGTCCTCACATATATTCATGTATAATCACTGTCCTCACATATATGCATGTATAATCACTGTCCTCACATATATACATGTCTAATCACTGTCCTCACATATATACATGTATAATCACTGTCCTCACATACAGACATGTCTAATCACTGTTCTCACATATAGACATGTATAACCACTGTCCTCACATACAGACATGTATAATCACTGTCATCACATATAGACATGTATAATCACTGTCCTCACATACAGACATGTATAATCACTGTCCTCACATATATACATGTATAATCACTGTCCTCACATACAGACATGTATAATCACTGTCCTCACATATACACATGTATAATCACTGTCCTCACATATATACATGTATAATCACTGTCCTCACATACAGACATGTATAATCACTGTCCTCACATATATACATGTATAATCACTGTCTTCACATATAGACATGTATAATCACTGTCCTCACATACAGACATGTATAATCACTGTCCTCACATATATACATGTATAATCACTGTCCTCACATATATACATGTATAATCACTGTCCTCACATATATACATGTATAATCACTGTCCTCACATATACACATGTATAATCACTGTTCTCACATATATACATGTATAATCACTGTCCTCACATACAGACATGTCTAATCACTGTCCTCACATATATACATGTATAATTACTGTCCTCACATACAGACATGTTAATCACTGTCCTCACATATAGACATGTATAATCACTGTCCTCACATACAGACATGTCTAATCACTGTCCTCACATATATACATGTATAATCACTGTCCTCACATGCAGACATGTCTAATCACTGTCCTCACATATAGACATGTATAATCACTGTCCTCACATATATACATGTCTAATCACTGTCCTCACATATAGACATGTATAACCACTGTCCTCACATATAGACATGTATAACCACTGTCCTCACATATATACATGTCTAATCACTGTCCTCACATATATACATGTAAAACCACTGTCTTCACATATAGACATGTATAACCACTGTCCTCACATATATACATGTCTAATCACTGTCCTCACATATATACATGTCTAATCATTGTCCTCACATATAGACATGTCTAATCACTGTCCTCACATATAGACATGTATAATCACTGTCCTCACATATATACATATCTAATTACTGTCCTCACATAGATGCATGTATAAATACTGTCCTCACATATATACATGTCTAATCACTGTCCTCACATAGATGCATGAATAATCACTGTCCTCACATAGATGCATGTCTAATCACTGTCCTCACATAGATGCATGTATAATCACTGTCCTCACATAGATGCATGTCTAATCACTGTCCTCACATAGATGCATGTATAATCACTGTCCTCACATAGATGCATGTATAATCACTGTCCTCACATAGATGTTGTTTTTTTTTAGTTTATATGTCGCACCAACATCTTAAGTCATATGGCGACACACCTGGCTATTACTGGTGGAGGATCTCCGAGCAGTATTTCGGGCACGGATGGGCTCACGGGTAGAACCACAATCCTACTGCAAACCAGCTGGATAGCTTCCTCACATGAAAGAATTCGACACTCCCAGTAGGATTCAACTTACAGCGGTGAGGGGCAAGTGATTTGAAGTGAACAGTAAACACTCGACGACCACATAAATGTATGTCTAATCACTATCGTCAAATGTAGGTATTTGCCTGTATTGCACGTTAGATTGGAACCAAGCTGTTATTTCCTCTATTGTCTTTCCTTTAGTCTCTGGCACTTTGAATAATATGAATAGCCAGAAGATTGCCAGGAACACAATGAATGGGATAAATGAGTAGGCTTTTACTGCATCCTGAAATATACAATGGGATGAATGAATAGGCTTGTATTGCATCCTGATATATACAATGGGATGAATGAGTAGGCTTTTATTGCATCCTGATATATACAATGGGATTAACCAATAGGCTTTTATTGCATCCTGATATATACAATGGGATGAATGAGTAGGCTTTTATTGCATCCTGATATATACAATGGGATGAATGAGTAGGCTTTTATTGCATCCTGATATATACAATGGGATTAACCAATAGGCTTTTATTGCATCATGATATATACAATGGGATGAATGAGTAGGCTTTTATTGCATCCTGATATATATAATGGGATGAATGAATAGGCTTTTATTGCATCCTGAAACAAACGATGGGATGAATGAGTAGGCTTTATTGCATCCTGATATATATAATGGGATGAATGATTAGGCTTTTATTGCATCCTTATATATGCAATGGGATGAATGAGTAGGCTTTTATTGCATCCTGATATATACAATGGGATTAACCAATATGCTTTTATTGCATCCTGATATATATAATGGTATGAATGAGTAGGCTTTTATTGCATCCTGATATATATAATGGGATGAATGAATAGGCTTTTATTGCATCCTGTTATATACAATGGGATTAACCAATAGGCTTTTATTGCATCCTGATATATACAATGGGATGAATGAGTAGGCTTTTATTGCATCCTGATATATATAATGGGATGAATGAGTAGGCTTTATTGCATTCTGATATATATAATGGGATGAATGAATAGGCTTTTATTGCATCCTGATATATACAATGGGATGAATGAGTAGGCTTTTATTGCATCCTGATATATACAATGGGATGAATGAGTAGGCTTTTATTGCATCCTGAAACATACAATGGGATGAATGAGTAGGCTTTATTGCATCCTGATATATATAATGGGATGAATGAGTAGGCTTTATTGCATCCTGATATATACAATGGGATGAATGAGTAGGCTTTTATTGCATCCTGATATATACAATGGGATGAATGAATAGGCTTTTATTGCATCCTGATATATACAATGGGATGAATGAATAGGCTTTTATTGCATCCTGATATATACAATGGGATGAATGAGTAGGCTTTTATTGCATCCTGATATATATAATGGGATGAATGAGTAGGCTTTTATTGCATCCTGAAACAAATGATGGGATTAATAACATCCGTAGGTTAATATTGCGCACTGAAGCATACAAAATGTTTAAATAGAAATTGTTTTTGATAAAAACTGTATGTCTCCCCATTCACTGTTACTTCAGTGGAGTAATAAAAGCATGAACATGAAACATACGAAGTCATTGCAATACAGAGTGTAGTACTATGAAGGAGTATTTAACAATGCTTTCCATTTCAAATACAGAACCTTCAATTTTTACAACTTTCAAGAGAGACAAAACACTGAATATTATTTTTTTTAAAAACAACATGGAGTGGTGAAGGACAATGTAGTTACTGGTGGACAATGTAGTTACTGTAGAACAATGTAGTTAGGGTAGGACAATGTAGTTACTGTTGGACAATGTAGTTACTGTAGGACAATGTAGTTACTGTAGAACAATGTAGTTACTGAAGGACAATGTAGTTACTGGTGGACAATGTAGTTACTGTAGAACAATGTAGTTAGGGTAGGACAATGTAGTTACTGTAGGACAATGTAGTTACTGTAGGACAATGTGGTTACTGTAGGACAATGTAGTTACTGTAGGAAAATGTGGTTACTGTAGGACAATGTAGTTACTGTAGGACAATGTAGTTACTGTAGGACAATGTAGTTACTGAAGGACAATGTAGTTACTGTAGGACAATGTAGTTACTGAAGGACAATGTAGTTACTGTAGGACAATGTAGTTACTGTAGGACAATGTAGTTACTGAAGGACAATGTAGTTACTGTAGGACAATGTAGTTACTGTAGGACAATGTAGTTACTGTAGGACAATGTAGTTACTGAAGGACAATGTAGTTACTGTAGGACAATGTAGTTACTGTAGGACAATGTAGTTACTGTAGGACAATGTAGTTAGTGTAGGACAATGCAGTTACTGTAGGACAATGTAGTTACTGTAGGACAATGTAGTTACTGTAGGACAATGTAGTTACTGTAGGACAATGTAGTTAGTGTAGGACAATGTAGTTACTGTAGGACAATGTAGTTACTGTAGGACAATGTAGTTACTGTAGGGCAATGTAGTTACTGTATGACAATGTAGTTACTGTAGGGCAATGTGGTTACTGTAGGACAATGTAGTTACTGTAGGACAATGTAGTTACTGTAGGACAATGTAGTTAGGGTAGGACAATGTAGTTACTGTTGGACAATGTAGTTACTGTAGGGCAATGTAGTTACTGTAGGACAATGTAGTTACTGTAGGACAATGTAGTTCCTGAAGGACAATGTAGTTACTGTTGGACAATGTAGTTACTGTAGGGCAATGTAGTTACTGTAGGACAATGTAGTTACTGTAGGACAATGTAGTTCCTGAAGGACAATGTAGTTACTGTAGGACAATGTAGTTAGGGTAGGACAATGTGGTTACTGTAGGACAATGTAGTTACTGTAGGACAATGTAGTTACTGTAGGACAATGTGGTTACTGTAGGACAATGTAGTTACTGTATGGCAATGTAGTTACTGTAGGACAATGTAGTTACTGTAGGACAAAGTAGTTACTGTAGGACAATGTAGTTACTGTAGGACAATGTAGTTACTGAAGGACAATGTAGTTACTGTAGGACAATGTAGTTACTGTAGGACAATGTCGTTAGGGTAGGACAATGTAGTTACTGTAGGACAATATAGTTACTGTAGGACAATGTAGTTACTGTAGGACAATGTAGTTACTGTAGGGCAATGTGGTTCCTGTATGACAATGTAGTTACTGTAGGACAATGTGGTTACTGTAGGATAAAGTAGTTACTGTAGGACAATGTAGTTACTGTAGGACAAAATAGTTACTGTTGGACAATGTAGTTACTGTAGAACAATGTAGTTACTGTAGGACAATGTAGTTACTGTAGGACAATGTAGTTACTGTAGGGCAATGTAGTTACTGTAGGACAATGTAGTTAATGTAGGACAATGTGGTTACTGTAGGACAATGTAGTTACTGTAGGGCAATGTAGTCACTGTAGGACAATGTAGTTACTGTAGGACAATGTGGTTACTGTAGGACAATGTAGTCACTGTAGGACAATGTAGTTACTGTAGGACAATGTGGTTACTGTAGGACAATGTAGTTACTGTAGGACAATGTAGTTACTGTAGGACAATGTGGTTACTGTAGGACATTGTAGTTACTGTAGGGCAATGTAGTTACTGTAGGGCAATGTAGTTACTGTAGGACAATGTAGTTACTGTAGGAAAATGTGGTTACTGTAGGACAATGTAGTTACTGTACGAATGTTAACATGTATACCATACAACTATACGGTACATGCTGTATGTATACAATACAACTATACAGTACATGCTGTATGTATACAATACAACTGTACTGTACATGCTGTGTGTATACAATTGTAACTGCTCCAGTGGGGCTCGAACTCGTGCATGCGGTATAATCAATCATCTACAGAGCTATCATGTCTCCATATGGAGCATTTACTAGCACGGGTTACTATATACTGTATTCATGTATACATGTAGTGTTTGTATGATGGTGTGTTGATGTCATGTAGACATGACATCATGCTAGATATGTTTACCTTATGTGTACTGTATTCATGTATACATGTACTGTTTGTATGATGGTGTGTTGGTGTCATGTAGACATGACATCATGCTAGATATGTTTACCTTATGTGTACTGTATTCATGTGTACATGTAGTGTTTGTATGATGGTGTATTGGTGTCATGTAGACATGACATCATGTTAGATATGTTTACCTTATGTGTACTGTATTCATGTATACATGTATAGTGTTTGTGTGATGGTGTGTTGGTGTCATGTAGACATGACATCATGCTAGATATGTTTACCTTATGTGTCCTGTATTCATGTATACATGTATAGTGTTTGTGTGAAGGTGTGTTGGTGTCATGTAGACATGACATCATGCTAGATATGTTTACCTTATGTGTACTGTATTCATGTATACATATAGTGTTTGTATGATGGTGTGTTGGTGTCATGTAGACATGACATCATGCTAGATATGTTTACCTTATGTGTACTGTATTCATACAAAATGACACAATATCACCCAATAATAGCTGTTATTAAAAGTAAAGTGTAAAGTGTTTGTTTATTATAGTGTCACCCCCATTTCTGACTTATGAGACACCTCTTTTTATGAACACCAGTACTCCCGAATCCTATGCTTGTATGCCAGACGCCAGGCTGGTAGGCAATCGGTAGCCATTATTTAACTAGCTGGCGGCTCACCAACCGGCCATATCAGAACGAACACCTGACGAGATTCGAACCTTCGACCACCCGCTCCGTAGGCGGACGCCTTAACCACTGGGCCATGGCCACCTGATTAAAGGATATATGATGCAGGTTTGTGTGAGACGTTATTAATATATTATCAATACATAAAAAGAGTAAATCAAACAACTAAATTGTATATAATCATTATTTGTATTGTATAAACATTCATTGCTGCAGGGTGAAGGCGCGTGAAAGCCAGTGTTACATGTATTGTGCATGAATTGTGTTAATTATCGAAGTGCACAGGTTAACTGTAAATATATAAGATGTGCTCGTGTGACTTGCAACTCTCATACGAGGGGTGATCTAGAAGTTGCGGGTCGAACGACATTTGTATGTCGTTTTATTGAAGTTGGAATGACAGTAAACTTATATATAATGCATTGAATACAAAAATCGAATACAAAAATATAATTTTGACAATATTCATAAGCACTCACATTAGACAATCACTATGATAAGTGATGTCGGGATAAGTGGAGAACACAGTTTACACAACACCATTTAACATTGATATCTCACCTACTATGGAAGACAGATGGTGTTTGCCTTGTCCGTCCGTCTGTCCGTCTTTCAGAACCTGAAAGAAACACAATTCTGTTTTATGATTTCTCCATGTAAATTATTAATAAATCACAACTTTACAGCTTTGGGTATTACTGAAATGTGACAGTATGGTCGACTGGGACAGTATGACACAGCACCACGCCTCATATGACAGAGCACCACGCCTCGTATGACAGAGCACCACGCCTCGTATGACACAGCAACACGCCTCGTATGACACAGCACCACGCCTCGTATGACAGAGCACCACGTCTCGTATGACAGAGCACCACGCCTCGTATGACACAGCATCACGTCTCGTATGACAGAGCACCACGCCTCGTATGACACAGCACCACGCCTCGTATTACACAGCACCACGCTTCGTATGACAGAGCACCACGCCTCGTATGACACAGCACCACGCCTCGTATGACACATCACCATGTCTCGTATGACAGAGCACCACATCTCGTATGACACAGCACCACGCCTCGTATTACACAGCACCACGCCTCGTATGACAGAGCACCACGCCTCGTATGACACAGCACCACGCCCTGTATGACAGAGCACCACGCCTCGTATGACAGAGCACCACGCCTCGTATGACAGAGCACCACGCCTCGTATGATAGAGCACCACGCCTCGTATGACACAGCACCACGCCTCGTATTACACAGCACCACGCCTCGTATGACAGAGCACCACGCCTTGTATGACACAGCACCACGCCTCGTATGACACAGCACCGCGTCTCGTATGACAGAGCACCACGTCTCGTATGACACAACACCACGTCTCGTATGCCACAATACAACGCCTCGTATTACACAGGAACACGCCTCGTATGACAGAGCACAACGTCTCGTATGACACAGCACCACGTCTCGTATGACACAGCACCACGCCTCGTATGACACAGCACCACGTCTCGTACGACACAGCACCACGCCTCGTATGACACAGCACCACGTCTCGTATGACAGAGCACCACGTCTCGTATGACACAGCACCACCTCTATGACAACACCACGTCTCGTATGACAGAGCACCACGTCTCGTATGACACAGCATCACGTCTCGTATGACACAGAACAACGTCTCGTATGACACAGCACCACGCCTCGTATGACACAGTACCACGCCTCGTATAACACAGCACCACGCCTCGTATGACAGAGCACCACGCCTCGTATGACACAGCACCACGTCTCGTATGACACAGCACCACGCCTCGTATGACACAGCACCACGCCTCGTATGACACAGCACCACGCCTCGTATGACACAGCACCACGCCTCGTATGACACAGCACCACGCCTCGTATGACACAGCACCACGCCTCGTATGACACAGCACCACGCCTCGTATGACAGAGCACCACGCATCGTATGACACAGCACCACGCCTCGTATGACAGAGCACCACGCCTCGTATGACACAGCACCACGCCTCGTATGACACAGCACCACGCCTCGTATGACACAGCACCACGGTTCGTATGACAGAGCACCACGTCTCGTATGACACAGCAACACGCCTCGTATGACAGAGCACCACGCCTCGTATGACACAGCACCACGTCTCGTATGACACAGCACCACGCCTCGTATGACACAGCACCACGTCTCGTATGACACAGCACCACGCCTCGTATGACACAGCACCACGCCTCGTATGACATAGCACCATGCCTCGCACACAGAAGAAGACAATGAACAGCATATACTTTGCTGACAGTCTCACCAGTGCGTGTGTTGGTGATGCTTGAATGTTGTTTGGTCTTGGGATCATACACACCAACCCCGGTCTCCTGTGCAAGGAATTAATGTCTAAATAGATAGTACCATGGTTACGATATCGTTTCAACGAAGTTGCTCTGTCATTATAACTCTTTTCAGTTGTGTTCATCAATGAGAATGCGAGTTCCGCCTAACACGTACACGTTTGTCATTCCCAGTTCATCATTAAGAAATTGTGAGTGATATTCATGCAACTAACATATGCATCTTTAATGTTCAAAATATAATAACAAAGATCTGCATGATGCCAGGAACCTATATAGAAAACAAAACGATACCGATGATGCTACGTAAATATCCCACCTACGTTAACATCACGTAGCCACACTGAGGAAAATGAGGCACTTGCCTCGGTTAGAATTTGGCAAGTAACGCCATGTATAGGAACACACTGATAAAACTGCCTTAAGAATGTACAGACAAGCATCCACACACATTAATCGGAGGTGGGGGTGGGGTCGCCTCGGTTATTTTCAGATTCTGGCTACGGCACTGGCCATGGAAGCTTTAATTTCGTAAAGAGTAAATGTATATTAATGTTGTTTGAAAATACTATAGCATATAATTATATCGAAAATGACAGTCTTATTTCATTTAACAAAATAAAGAGAACAAAAGTTATGTCAATTCTTCCGAACTTCTGGACCAACCCTTGTTACATGCAGATTTGGACTAGTAAATTATAGGCTATATGGGGGTAGGGTAGGTATGTCAACAATTCTCGAAACACACTATACAAGCCTAAGCATGTTTTTATATAGTTTAATATCGAAGTATTAAGTGTACCAGATGAGATTGTATGGTTTTGTGCTAAGTTTTAGTCTTCAAGGGAAATCTAAAACTAATAAATTGAGCGACAAATGACCAAAAACCACATAATAAAACACCCCTCGAAATGTTTTCAGTTGAACTTGTCCTAGGATTACACGATTTTCAAAGAACTTGTGTGAGCGGGTAAAGTTTACACATCGCTCACATCGAGGGTGAATAAGCTCAACCATCTAAACTCGACACTTATGAAATGGAAGAGCTGAAGAGGTGATGTTGCATTTTGCGGTGACCGTACGGTGTTCTACTCTGCATCTGGGAGGTAAGTTTCTATGTTCTATTTAGTAAGTTTCTATGTTATATTTAGTAAGACAGGAAACTTCTCAGCAACTGACCATTTCAACACAGTAGTAGAGCGTCGGATTTGGAATCGAACGATCCCGGGTTCGATACTCGGTCAGGCCACGTATGTAGTGTCATTGAGCAAGGCACCTCACACACATTGCTTAGTACTGGTTAATCGCTTAGGTCGGCTAAGCCTGCCCAGGAAAAATGTCTAGGTCCCCGACATACATATTTTCTTGGGTGTTCCTCGTATTATTGTGAATGTTGTTCAGACCAACCCTTTCAAGCCCAACATCGCCCCACCCCTACAGTCTCAACATAGCTCCACCCCTCTAGTCTCACCCGCCCCTCCAGTCTCAACATAACCCCACCCCTCCAGTCCCAACATAGCCCCACCCCTCTATTTGAAATCGACATGTGTGATTCTCCCACCGTTTCTGTACAATGGCTTTTACATGTAAGAACTAGCGATACATCAAAACCGGTCATAATTGCATGTTGAAATGTTGTCAAATCTAACGTTTTCGGAGTCTAGCTGTCTGTGATATTAATGCTTTCAATGTTCATTTGGTGAAATATAAATCTACTGTCCATATTCGCCTGTAAGAAGAGTTCTGTACCACAAGATTATGGCCTCAAAGTGGCTTCCCGTCTTATAAGCGAGTGCTAAAAAAATGTGATCCATGATTACGTTTTATAAAAAGAAAGCACTCTTAACACTGAACATTTCTTCAACTTGCAATGGACATACGTGCAATTTATACTTGTGTCTTGGTGTCCATTTTATCAACCTGTTTTATATGTGAGTGCATGCCAAAATCCACAGATTGTTGGCCAATTGCTTTGAAATGCCTCTAAAATGTACTAGATATTGACAAATATGTTGAAAATAGCAATAAAAAGCACCGTCGCAACACTATATATATATATATATTATTAGCCCAACTACGATGTTTAGAAATCTTGAATTTTAAACGGTATTGTTAATTATTGAATAGATTATAGAATCGGATCGACCATAAGGAATGAATGGGGGTTTGCTATGGACAATTTCTAGAGATTCTAGGAAAAGCATGCTATGGACAATTTCTAGGGATTCTAGGAAAAGCATGCTATGTGGGATTCTAGGAAAGGCATGCTATGACAACTTTCTTGGGATTCTAGGAAAAGCATGCTATGGACAACTTTCTTGTGATTCTAGGAAAAGCATGCTATGGACAAACAACTTTCTTGGGATTCTAGGAAAAGCATGCTATGGACAACTTTCTTGGGATTCTAGGAAAAGCATGCTATGGACAACTTTCTTGGGATTCTAGGAAAAGCATACTATGGACAACTTTCTTGGGATTCTAGGAAAAGCATGCTATGGACAACTTTCTTGGGATTCTAGGAAAAGCATGCTATGGACAACTTTCTTGGGATTCTAGGAAAAGCATGCTATGGACAACTTTCTTGGGATTCTAGGAAAAGGATGCTATGGACAACTTTCTTGTGATTCTAGAAAATAATTGCATCAATGATTGCATTTTTGTAACTTTTGTTCCCTCCAAAATTGTGTCACCTAATTTCGCGACCAAAATAAGCCAAGGTCAAACATGACTAATGTGATAGTGCCCCTTCTGCAAAACATATGTACATACAACTCTTGGATGCTCTGACAATCTGTTCAATCCTTATGGATCTCAATAAATAATGTATTCTAAAGATTCATTAATTAACCATACATTTTTAAACTATACAACGTTAAAGCAACACTACATCGGTGAAAACGCAAATTTCTGCAGAATGTAATTTGCTGTTATAAGGTATAGTTTTTTTCCAAATATTTGACTCAAAAACTTAGTATTTCAACGGTGGTGCCCTCTTCTGTTGAACATCAAAACAATAACCATGGCTTCCCAAAATTCCCTAAAACGACCACGACCATCAGACGATTCAGAAATACCACTTAAAGCGTATCCAAAATTCTTCATTATTGAATCAGAAATGCATGAAAAAAAATTGGCTCACTATCTCCATTTGTTATCGAAAAATCATTGGAAAGTTTAATTGGATCACCAAAATCTGTAAAAAAACTAAGAAACCAAACGTTACTTGTTGAAACTAAATCCAGATCACAAACTGAAAATATTTTAAAAATAAAACAAATATACGACATTGATGTTACTATAACGGAACACAGATCTCTAAACAGTTCCAAAGGTATAATCAAAGATCACATTTTAAAAGGAGTCTCGAACGAAGATATTGTTAAAAATTTAACTCCACAAGGCGTCACTCGAGCTAAAAGATTCATGTACAAAAAAGACGGCCAATTTTTTGAAACTAATACAATTTTATTAACCTTCAACAACACAGTTATTCCACCAAATCTGAAAATCTTTTATAGAATTATAAATGTCGAATTATATATACCAAATCCACTTCGATGTTTCAACTGCCAAAAATTTGGCCACCATGAAGACAACTGTAAAATTACAAAATACTCCATTTGTGAAAATTGTGGTATGGGTGAAAACGATCACCTTACCGCAAATTGCCCCAATCAATCAAAATGCGTAAACTGTAAAAAAGATCACATCTCAAAATCAAACAAATGCGAAACTTGGATAAAAGAAAAAGAAATCATGAAAATAAAGTGCTCACAAAATATCTCTTACTTCGAAGCAAGGAAAATTCAGGAACATAAACCAGATATATCATATTCTAAAATAGTTCAATCAGCAATAAATAAGCCAATAATGAAAAATGCATACACTCAAACTGAAATTATTACTGAAATTATTACCGAAAAATCCGAAGCCAAAAACAGTTCCAATGACAAAACAAAAACTCACTTATCTTCTCAATCCTCATCCCAATCAACATCTCGTAAATCCCGATCAACATCTGTTATTAAATCAAACTCATCACAGAGTAAAACGAACCAACAAAAAAACCCAAATAAACCAAATGGACCTAGCAACCTGAAACAAAACTCAGATAGACCACCGAAGGGATCAGTGGATCCCATAAAACAATCGAATAAATTCTCTTCATTAGAACATGAAGACATGGAGCTGGTACCAGATCCACCTCCAAACACTAAAATGTAATCTTTTTATGTACCATTTTTTAATCTTCTCTCCGTAAATAATGGATAAGAATAATACAATAATACAATGGAACTGTCGGGGACTAAAAGCAAACTATAATGAGATTTTAATACTTATATCTCTGCTTTCACCAAATATCCTTTGTTTGCAAGAAACTTTCCTAAAATCGACTGACAATATATATTTTAAAGATTTTATCATGTTTAATTTTATAAATAATGATTGTCAAAAGGCATCTGGTGGATCATCCATTCTCATAAAAAAGACTGTTCCACATGTCATCCAAACATTTTCTTAGATTTTGAATGGTCCGTACATGATGACCTACATGGAAGTGACCACTTCCCAATCGTAATCACAGAAATAAACAAATCAAAAGATGAATTTTACCCACAATGGAATCTACAAAAAGCTAATTGGGAAAAATTCCAAATTTTATGCAGAGAACATTTGATATTGGAAAAGATTGGGAACGAGGATCAAATCACCTCGTTTTCGAATTCACTTTTAAAAATTTCAACGGAATGCATTCCGAAATCCTCTACATCTTCTAAAAGAATTAGACCATGGTTTAATGACGATTGTAAAAATGTTATAAATAAACGAAAGAATGCATTGCGTAAATTTAATAAAACCCCCACAAAAGCAAATCTCTTAAACACACAAATTACACGAGCAAAAGCTCGAAGAACTATAAAAAATGCAAAACGCACTTCATGGCAAAAATATGTATCTACTATAAACTCTAATACATCAATGAAAAGGGTTTGGAATATGGTAGCAAAAATAAATGGCAAGAGGAAAAGCTCAAAAATTGTTCATCTAAATACATCTAATAATAGAACCCATTTAACAAAAAGACATATCCAATGTTTTAGGTGAAAACTTTCAAAACAACTTTTCAACATCAAACTATAATGAGAAGTTTCAGAAATTTAAAACTGAGAAAGAGAAAGAAAAAATTGATTTTCATTCTAGAAATGAAGAAAAATATAATCTACCATTCAATATGTCAGAACTCGAAACTGCTCTACAAAGAACAAAAGAAACGGCCACAGGTCCAGATCAAATCCATTATCAAATTATAAAACATTTACCAAATAATGCAATGATAACTCTTTTAGATATTTTTAATATGACTTGGGAAAGTGAGAACTTTCCCAAAGAATGGAGTGAAGCCATAATCATTCCTATTCCCCAACCAGGAAAAGATCATACAAATCCCACAAATTATCGTCCCATCGCACTAACTAGTTGTCTATGTAAAACCATGGAGAGAATGATTAACGATAGACTTGTTTGGTTCTTGGAATCAAACAGTTTGATTACGAGTTACCAAACGGGTTTTCGGAAAAATAAATGTACAACTGATCATCTAGTAAGACTAGAAACTTATATTCGTAATGCCTTCATCAAAAAAGAACATTTGGTAGCAGTTTTTTTCGATTTAGAAAAGGCATATGATACCACATGGAAATATGGTATTCTCAAAGATTTACACGATTTTGGTCTGAAAGGCCACTTGCCAAATTTTATTGCCAATTTTTTATCAAATAGAAATTTTAAAGTAAGAATTGGCTCAACGCTCTCCGATACATACAAACAAGAGCAAGGGGTGCCTCAAGGTAGTATTTTATCCCCGACACTTTTTAATATTAAAATAAATAGCATTGTGAAATGTTTAAACGAAACAGATTGCTCCTTATATGTAGATGATTTTGTAATGTTCTACAAATCTAAAAATATGGAAACCATTGAACAAAAACTCCAACAATGTCTAAATAAACTTGAAGATTGGGCAAACAAAAATGGTTTCAAATTCTCTAAAATTAAAACTCAATGCGTACATTTCTGTCAATTGAGAGGATTACATCCAGATCCAAATTTAAAAATTTACGGTTCACAAATTCCTGTAGTAGAAGAAGTAAAATTCCTAGGACTTATATTTGACAAAAAATTAACATTCATACCTCATATAAATTATCTACGGACGAAATGTCTAAAAGCTCTAAATATTTTGAAGGTGCTCTCCAATACAAATTGGGGAAGCGATTGTCCAGTTCTTATAAATCTATACAGATCACTTATCCGTTCCAAACTGGATTACGGATCCATTGTGTATGGATCGGCGAGAAAATCCTACTTGAAAAAGTTAGATACAATACATCATCAAGGTCTACGACTGGCTCTAGGAGCTTTTCGCACATCTCCCATAGAAAGCTTATATGCTGAAACAAATGAACCCTCTTTATACATACGGAGAGAGAAACTCTCGTTACAATATACAACCAAACTAGCTGCAAATCCCAAAAATCCTGCATTCAATTGCGTTTTCGAGCCTAAAAACAAAATAGTTTACGGAAACTCTCCATCCGCCATAAAACCACTAGGTCTCCGTATTAAACCATTATTAGTAGAAGCAAAATAGATACAACAATTATACAAGAAAACAAGTTGTTAAATAAAGAACCGTGGACTTTGACTACCCCAAACATTATTTTAGATCTTCATTTGTATGAGAATAAGAAAAGTGAAACTAGTCCAGATATTTTTAAAACAAAATTTTTAGAAATAAAATCTAAATATAAAGATTATATATCCATCTACACAGATGGCTCAAAAAGACTTGAAAAGGTTGCATGTGCAGCAGTTACCCATACTAAATCAAGTACTGTAAGATTACCTGATGACAGTTCAATTTTCTCTGCAGAAACACAAGCTATCGACCTAGCTCTTTCCCTTATAACGTTTAACGAAAACGACAAATTTATTATATTTTCCGACTCTTTGTCGGTTTTAACATCTCTCAAACAACCAAACCATTCCAACCCCCTAATTCAACAAATCTTTAAAAGATACATATCTATTAGCTCCTCAAAAACCGTTGTTTTTTGTTGGATTCCCAGTCATATAAACATACGAGGAAATGATGAAGCTGATTTTCTAGCAAAGTCTGCTTTAGACTTGCCAATAACAAACTCTAAAATACCGCATACGGATTTAAAATCCAATATTAGGAAATATGTCGATAGTAAATGTCAAATAAATTGGGACAATCAAGTTGGAAATAAATTACATGAAATTAAACCCATATTTTCAAGTACATATCGTACAAAACTAAACCGAAAAGAACAAGTTCGTTTGACTCGGTGTCGTATTGGACACACTTGGATTACACATTCTTATATTTTAAATGCAGAAGAACAACCCATATGTATTCCTTGTGATGAGATATTCACAGTGAAGCACTTTTTGCTCCACTGTGCCGACCTCATCTTTACAAGAAATGCATACTTTAATACAAATAGTATACAAGAATTATTCGATTCAGTACTGCCAAGTACAATATTAGGTTTTTTAAAAGAAACTCACCTTATAAATAGATTATAATGCAACTTATTGTGATTATCAAGTATATATATTATTTAAAATGTAACCTTTTAACATAGATCACGTTTTTTAAACAATTTTTATTTTTACAAATGTTTTCGACGCCACATGACCTTATTAGGTTGAGGCGTCGGTAAATAAGATATCGTCAAGATATCCATTAAATAAATAAATACTTATTGCCATTGGTACTTATTGCCAACCCGCCTCGGCCATCGGTACTTATTGCCAACCCTCCTCGGCCATTGGTACTTATTGCCAACCCCCCTCGGCCATTGGTACTTATTGCCATCGGTACTTATTGCCATCGGTACTTATTGTCATCGGTACTTATTGCCATTGGTACTTATTGTCAACCCTCCTCGGCCATCGGTACTTATTGCCTTCGGTACTTATTGCCAACCCCCCTCGGCCATTGGTACTTATTGCCTTCGGTACTTATTGTCAACCCACCTCGGCCATCGGTACTTATTGCCATTAGTACTTATTGCCAACCCTCCTCGGCCATCGGTACTTATTGCCATCGGTACTTATTGCCATTGGTACTTATTGCCAACCCTCCTCGGCCATCGGTACTTATTGCCAACCCTCCTCGGCCATCGGTACTTATTGCCATTGGTACTTATTGCCAACCCCTCGGCCATCGGTACTTATTGCCAACCTCCTCGGCATCGGTACTTATTGCCATCGGTACTTTTGCCATTGGTACTTATTGCCAACCCTCCTCGGCCATCGGTACTTATTGCCATCGTACTTATTGCCATTGGTACTTATTGCCATTGGTACTTATTGCCAACCCGCCTCGGCCATCGGTACTTATTGCCAACCCTCCTCGGCCATCGGTACTTATTGCCAACCCCCCTCGGCCATTGGTACTTATTGCCATCGGTACTTATTGTCATTGGTTCTTATTGCCATCGGTACTTATTGCCATCGGTACTTATTGCCATCGGTACTTATTGCCATCGGTACTTATTGTCATTGGTACTTATTGCCATCGGTACTTATTGCCATCGGTACTTATTGCCATCGGTACTTATTGCCATCGGTACTTATGCATCGGTACTTATTGCATCGGTACTTATTGCCATTGGTACTTATTGTCAACCCTCCTCGGCCATCGGTACTTATTGCCTTCGGTACTTATTGCCAACCCCCCTAGGCCATTGGTACTTATTGCCTTCGGTACTTATTGTCGACCCCCCTCGGCCATCGGTACTTATTGCCATCGGTACTTATTGCCAACCCAACTAGGCCATCGGTACTTATTGCCAACCCAACTAGGCCATCGGTACTTATTGTCAACCCTCCTCGGCCATCGGTACTTATTGCCATCGGTACTTATTGCCAACCCCCCTCGGCCATTGGTACTTATTGCCTTCGGTACTTATTGCCAACCCTCCTCGGCCATCGGTACTTATTGCCATCGGTACTTATTGTCAACCCTCCTCGGCCATCGATACTTATTGCCATCGGTACGTATTGCCATCGGTACTTATTGCCAACCCTCCTCGGCCATTGGTACTTATTGCCTTCGGTACTTATTGCTAACCCTCCTCGGCCATCGGTACTTATTGCCATTGGTACTTATTGTCAACCCTCCTAGGCCATCGGTACTTATTGCCATCGGTACTTATTGCCAACCCCCCTCGGCCATTGGTACTTATTGCCAACCCTCCTCGGCCATCGGTACTTATTGCCATCGGTACTTATTGCCAACCCCCCTCGGCCATTGGTACTTATTGCCTTCGGTACTTATTGTCAACCCCCTTCGGCCATCGGTACTTATTGCCTTCGGTACTTATTGCCTTCGGTACTTATTGCCAACCCCCTCGGCCATTGGTACTTATTGCCATCGGTACTTATTGTCAACCCTCCTCGGCCATCGGTACTTATTGCCAACCCCCCTCCGCCATTGGTACTTATTGCCATCGGTACTTATTGCAAACCCCCCTCGGCCATTGGTACTTATTGCCATCGGTACTTATTGTCAACCCCCTCGGCCATTGGTACTTATTGCCATCGGTACTTATTGTCAACCCCCCTCGGCCATTGGTACTTATTGCCATAGGTACGTATTGCCAACACCCCTCGGCCATTGGTACTTATTGTCAACCCTCTTCGGCCATTGGTACTTATTGTCATTGGTACTTATTGCCAACCCAACTAGGCCATCGGTACTTATTGTCAACCCTCTTCGGCCATTGGTACTTATTGCCATTGGTACTTATTGCCAAACCCTCTCGACCAGTGGTACTTATTGCCATCGGTACTTATTGCCAACCCCCCTCGGCCATCGGTACTTATTGCCATTGGTACTTATTGCCAAACCCTCTCGGTCAGTGGTACTTATTGCCAACCCTCTCGACCAGTGGTACTTATTGCCATCGGTACTTATTGCCAACCCCCCTCGGCCATTGGTACTTATTGCCATCGGTACTTATTGTCAACCCCCCTCGGCCATCGGTACTTATTGCCATTGGTACTTATTGCCAATCCCCCTCGGCCATTGGTACTTATTGCCAACCCTCCTCAGCCATTGGTACTTATTGCCAACCCGCCTCGGCCATCGGTACTTATTGCCAACCCCCTCGGCCATTGGTACTTATTGCCAACCCCTCTCGGCCATTGGTACTTATTGCCAACCCCCCTCGGCCATTGGTACTTATTGCCACCCCTCTCGGCCATTGGTACTTATTGCCAACCCCTCTCGGCCAGTGGTACTTATTGCCAACCCTCTCGGCCAGTGGTACTTATTGTCAATCCTCCTCAGCCGTTGGAACTTATTGCCAACCCTCCTCAGCCGTTGGAACTTATTGCCAATCCGCCTCGGCCATTGGGACTTATTGCCAATCCGCCTCGACCATTGGTACTTATTGCCAATCCGCCTCGTCCATTGGTACTTATTGCCAATCCGCCTCGACCATTGTTACTTATTGCCAATCCGCCTCGACCATTGGTACTTATTGCCAATCCGCCTCGACCATTGGTACTTATTGCCAATCCGCCTCGACCATTGGTACTTATTGCCAATCCGCCTCGACCATTGGTACTTATTGCCAATCCGCCTCGACCATTGGTACTTATTGCCAATCCGCCTCGACCATTGCTACTTATTGCCAATTCGCCTCGGCCACCCACTCGTACTTATTGCCAAACCCGTGTGATGGGTCTGCCTTTACTTTGCGTGTGATGGGTCTGCCATTACTTTGCTTGTGATGGGTCTGCCTTTACTTTGCATGTGATGGGTCTGCCTTTACCTTGCGTGTGACATGTCTGCCTTTACTTTGCGCGTGACAGGTCTGCCTTTACTTTGCGTGTGACTGGTCTGCCTTTACTTTGCGTGTGATGGGTCTGCCTTTACTTTGCGTGTGATGGGTCTGCCTTTACTTTGCGTGTGATGGGTCTGCCTTTACTTTGTGTGTGACTGGGCTGATGTCTGTCAAGGTTTTCAGGCAGTTACTCATTAGTTGTTTCCTCAAGGTAGTAGAGTGCTTGAAGTGCTCTATGAGTTTTCTACATTTCCCAAATGCTTTCAACACGTTAATGTATTCCAGTGCGGGTTTGGAACAAAGTTATAACTTGTACCCATTGGTACTTATTTTCTAATTCGCTTCTATATATATGCTTCCAATTTCAAAAATGTGTTCTAAAACTAGCTATTCTGTCTCATTGCATGAATAGGGATTCCTTGGTTTGTGATGTTTATATTGCAGTGTGTAGATTTGTCCGATTGTTTGTGTAGATTTGTCAGTTTGTTTGTGATGTTTATATTGCAGTCTTGTAGATTTGTCAATATGTATTTGTTTGATGCATTATAATGATTGTTTGGCTTTTACATGAACATTATTAATGTTTTTATTGAATTTTCATTACCGGTACCGAGTCTACAGCGTGGAACAGTCGCCAAGAGTCTACAGTGTGATGGAACATTCGCCAATAGTCTACAACATGGTGGAACGGTCGCCAACAGCCTACAACGTTGTGGAACGGTCGCCAAGAGCCTACAACGTTGTGGAACGGTCGCCAAGAGTCTACAACGTGGTGGAACGGTTGCCAATAGTCTACAGCGTGGTGGAACGGTTGCCAATAGTCTACAGCGTGGTGGAACGGTCGCCAAGAGTCTACAGCGTGGTGGAATGGTCGCCAAGAGTCTAAAACGTGTGAGGTGGTAGTGCGATAGGTTTAGTGGTAGTGTCATGGTTTAGTGGTAATGGTATTGCAGTCTGTAGATTTGACTATTTGTATTAAGGAAGCGGAGCAGATGTGGGTAAAACAATTTACAATTATATATGTTATTCATTGTGTTATTTGTTTGTCCTGTATGTATTACCGTGTGTAGATTTGTCCGTTTGTTTGTGATGTTTATATTGCAGTATTGTAGAGTTGTCAATATGTATTTGTTTGATACATTGTAATGATTGTTTGGTTTTTACATGAAAATTATTAATGTTTTTAATTTGTATTGAATGTCACCGCCCCAGCGGCTGGGGGCAAAAGAAATTCACTGCTGCCTGGCTGGTGTGCAGGTTGGGTAAAACTCCCACGAAACCAGCCGACCGCGTTCCACCAAAAACATATTCTAAAATTTAAATTCAAATACATATCCTAAAACTAAAGAAAGTCTTGAAAAATAAATATACCACAGAACTGAAATGTAAAACGCGTTAGAAAATATAAAAATATAACCATTAAAACTGAGAAATTAAATACAAAACAAAACTTTCTAATTTATTAAACTTATGTTTAAAATATCGTAATACTATACTGTTAGGATTTCAAACACGCGAACAATAAAACTAAACAAAAACAAATGAACAAAACAAACGAACAAAACAAACTAGGTTTAACAAAAATATAAATAAATGATTTTAAATAAATTAAAATCTCTTTAGGTAAATATTTTTCCCTTCCCAAACCCTGCATGTATGTCTTTTCTCTCTATCCTTGCTATATCATATATTAACATGCTCATTTGTTTACCATTTGTGCCTGTGGGTAGCGCACGGGACGAAGATTGTAACATTCATCTGTATTTATCACCATTTGTGTTGTGTACGTTTCACATTTTCTTTTCTCGTATCACTATGCACAATTTATACAAAATTGGGAACAAATTTTATCCCACTGTTTGATTATTTGAAATATTTTTCACATGGAATATCCACGTAACATCTTCCAAATAGTTCAGTACTCCAATGTATCATCTAACCGTACTCCAATGTATCATCTAACTAGTAGTATGTTTAGGCCTTCACCTAGCTTATGAAACATTTTGAAACAAATCGATTAACCCCTTGTCTGTAGGGATACAATATATAGATCATTTTACGTCTGTGATGGTTGGGGTGAAATCCCCTGATAAAACAGACGCCACCAGTTTGCCGTAGGTGACGACCCGGAAATAGGGATTCTGGTAGTTGAGGGGGCTCGGGGATCTCCAGCTCCTAACACACTACTTCGACCCTGGCTTCGGATAGACGTGGCGTCTGGGTTGGGCCTAGACAATCGGCTAGTCGTGCCTTGCTCTGGAATCGAAAAACTTATCTGCCTATCTTTCTTACTATATATGTATCGTCAGATACAAACCGTGTGTTGACTACCTTTTTTCCTTTCTTAAAGTAGATTCTTATGAGCGGCGGCTTAACGGGTTAATCGATGAATAGATAGGGGATCTGTGTGACTGTCCAGTTACTGGCAGGATCACAGTTTCCTCTATCAGTAGAGTATGACAGAAGAGTAGCATTAACGCTAGAGGTAGGAATACCACCTCTAAACTGCGTTCCCTGGTAGGACTCCGAGGCGGGTGGTGCCCTCTTCTGTTGAACATCAAAACAATAATCATGGCTTCCCAAAAGTCCCTAAAACGACCACGACCATCGGACGAATCAGAAATACCACTTAAAGCGTATCCAAAATTCTTCATTATTGAATCAGAAATGCATGAAAAAAAAATTGGCTCACTATCTCCATTTGTTATCGAAAAATCATTGGAAAGTTTAATTGGATCACCAAAATCTTTAAAAAAACTAAGAAACCAAACGTTACTTGTTGAAACTAAATCCATTCACAACTGAAAATATTTTAAAAAATAAAACAAATATCGACATTGATTTACTATAAACGAACACGATCTCTAAAACAGTTCCAAAGTATATCAAAGATCCCATTTTTAAAAGGATCTCGGGACGAAGATATTGTTTAAACAATTAACTCCACAAGTGCTCACTCAGCGAAAAGATTCATGTACCAAAAAAGAGGCCAATTTTTGAAACTATACAATTTTATTACCTTCCACAACACAGTTATTCCAACAAATCTGAAAATCTTTATAGATTATAAATGTCGAATTAATATACAAATCCACTTCGTGTTTCAACTGGCCAACATATTTGGCCCACCATGAAGACAACTGTAAAATTACAAAATACTCCATTTGTGAAAATTGTGGTATGGGTGATAACGATCACCTTACCGCAAATTGCCCCAATCAATCAAAATGCGTAAACTGTAAAAAAGATCACATCTCAAAATCGAACAAATGCGAAACTTGGATAAAAGAAAAAGAAATCATGAAAATAAAGTGCTCACAAAATATCTCTTACTTCGAAGCAAGGAAAATTCAGGAAAATAAACCAGATATATCATACTCTAAAATAGTTCAATCAGCAATAAATAAGCCAATAATGAAAAATGCATACACTCAAACTGAAATTATTACTGAAATTATTACCGAAAAATCCGAAGCCAAAAACAGTTCCAATGACAAAACAAAAACTCACTTATCTTCTCAATCCTCATCCCAATCAACATCTCGTAAATCCCGATCAACATCTGTTATTAAATCAAACTCATCACAGAGTAAAACGAACCAACAAAAAAAAAACAAATAAACCAAATGGACCTAGCAACCTGAAACAAAACTCAGATAGACCACCGAAGGGATCAGTGGATCCCATAAAACAATCGAATAAATTCTCTTCATTAGAACATGAAGACATGGAGCTGGTACCAGATCCACCTCCAAACACTAAAATGTAATCTTTTTATGTACCATTTTTTAATCTTCTCTCCGTAAATAATGGATAAGAATAATACAATAATACAATGGAACTGTCGGGGACTAAAAGCAAACTATAATGAGATTTTAATACTTATATCTCTGCTTTCACCAAATATCCTTTGTTTGCAAGAAACTTTCCTAAAATCGACTGACAATATATATTTTAAAGATTTTATCATGTTTAATTTTATAAATAATGATTGTCAAAAGGCATCTGGTGGATCATCCATTCTCATAAAAAAGACTGTTCCACATAGTAAAATAGACTTGACTACAAATTTACAGGCCATTGCTGCCAAGGTTACACTTTCAAAAACATTTACAATTTGTTCCATTTATATACCTCCAAACTCGCCATTAAAACAAAATGATTTAGAGAATCTTGTTGAACAATTACCTCGCCCTTTTATGTTAGTTGGAGATTTCAATGGACATAGTAAACTATGGGGATGTACAAATATCAATAATAAAGGAAAAATAATAGAAGACTTTATAACTGAAAATGATCTTTGTCTATTAAATGATAACAAATCGACATACCTTCATCCTTCCACAGGACATTTTTCTGCTTTAGATTTATGTATATGTCATCCAAACATTTTCTTAGATTTTGAATGGTCCGTACATGATGACCTACATGGAAGTGACCACTTCCCAATCGTAATCACAGAAATAAACAAATCAAAAGATGAATTTTACCCACAATGGAATCTACAAAAAGCTAATTGGGAAAAATTCCAAATTTTATGCAGAGAACATTTGATATTGGAAAAGATTGGGACCGAGGATCAAATCACCTCGTTTTCGAATTCACTTTTAAAAATTTCAACGGAATGCATTCCGAAATCCTCTACATCTTCTAAAAGAATTAGACCATGGTTTAATGACGATTGTAAAAATGTTATAAATAAACGAAAGAATGCATTGCGTAAATTTAATAAAATTCCCACAAAAGCAAATCTCTTAAACACACAAATTACACGAGCAAAAGCTCGAAGAACTATAAAAAATGCAAAACGCACTTCATGGCAAAAATATGTATCTACTATAAACTCTAATACATCAATGAAAAGGGTTTGGAATATGGTAGCAAAAATAAATGGCAAGAGGAAAAGCTCAAAAATTGTTCATCTAAATACATCTAATAATAGAACCCATTTAACAAAAAAAGACATCCAATGTTTTAGGTGAAAACTTTCAAAACAACTTTTCAACATTAAACTATAATGAGAAGTTTCAGAAATTTAAAACTGAGAAAGAGAAAGAAAAATTTGATTTTCATTCTAGAAATGAAGAAAAATATAATCTACCATTCAATATGTCAGAACTCGAAACTGCTCTACAAAGAACAAAAGAAACGGCCACAGGTCCAGATCAAATCCATTATCAAATTATAAAACATTTACCAAATCATGCAATGATAACTCTTTTAGATATTTTTAATATGACGTGGGAAAGTGAGAACTTTCCCAAAGAATGGAGTGAAGCCATAATCATTCCTATTCCCAAACCAGGAAAAGATCATACAAATACCACAAATTATCGTCCCATCGCACTAACTAGTTGTCTATGTAAAACCATGGAGAGAATGATTAACGATAGACTTGTTTGGTTCTTGGAATCAAACAGTTTGATTACGAGTTACCAAACGGGTTTTCGGAAAAATAAATGTACAACTGACCATCTAGTAAGACTAGAAACTTATATTCGTAATGCCTTCATCAAAAAAGAACATTTGGTAGCAGTTTTTTTCGATTTAGAAAAGGCATATGATACCACATGGAAATATGGTATTCTCAAAGATTTACACGATTTTGGTCTGAAAGGCCACTTGCCAAATTTTATTGCCAATTTTTTATCAAATAGAAATTTTAAAGTAAGAATTGGCTCAACGCTCTCCGATACATACAAACAAGAGCAAGGGGTGCCTCAAAGTAGTATTTTATCCCCAACACTTTTTAATATTAAAATTAATAGCATTGTGAAATGTTTAAACGAAACAGATTGCTCCTTATATGTAGATGATTTTGTAATGTTCTACAAATCTAAAAATATGGAAACCATTGAACAAAAACTCCAACAATGTCTAAATAAACTTGAAGATTGGGCAAACGAAAATGGTTTCAAATTCTCTAAAATTAAAACTCAATGCGTACATTTCTGTCAATTGAGAGGATTACATCCAGATCCAAATTTAACAATTTACGGTTCACAAATTCCTGTAGTAGAAGAAGTAAAATTCCTAGGACTTATATTTGACAAAAAATTAACATTCATACCTCATATAAATTATCTACGGACGAAATGTCTAAAAGCTCTAAATATTTTGAAGGTGCTCTCCAATACAAATTGGGGAAGCGATTGTCCAGTTCTTATAAATCTATACAGATCACTTATCCGTTCCAAACTGGATTACGGATCCATTGTGTATGGATCGGCGAGAAAATCCTACTTGAAAAAGTTAGATACAATACATCATCAAGGTCTACGACTGGCTCTAGGAGCACATCTCCCGTAGAAAGCTTATATGCTGAAACAAATGAACCCTCTTTATACATACGGAGAGAGAAACTCTCGTTACAATATACAACCAAACTAGCTGCAAATCCCAAAAATCCTGCATTCAATTGCGTTTTCGAGCCTAAAAACAATAGTTTACGGAAACTCTCCATCCGCCATAAAACCACTAGGTCTCCGTATTAAACCATTATTAGTAGAAGCAAAAATAGATACAACAATTATACAAGAAAACAAGTTGTTAAATAAAGAACCGTGGACATTGACTACCCCAAACATTATTTTAGATCTTCATTTGTATGAGAATAAGAAAAGTGAAACTAGTCCAGATATTTTTAAAACAAAATTTTTAGAAATAAAATCTAAATATAAAGATTATATATCCATCTACACAGATGTCTCAAAAAGACTTGAAAAGGTTGCATGTGCAGCAGTTACCCATACTAAATCAAGTACTGTAAGATTACCTGATGACAGTTCAATTTTCTCTGCAGAAACACAAGCTATCGACCTAGCTCTTTCCCTTATACGAAAACGACAAATTTATTATATTTTCCGACTCTTTGTCGGTTTTAACATCTCTCAAACAACCAAACCATTCCAACCCCCTAATTCAACAAATCTTTAAAAGATACATATCTATTAGCTCCTCAAAAACTGTTGTTTTTTTTTGGATTCCCAGTCATATAAACATACGAGGAAATGATGAAGCTGATTTTCTAGCAAAGTCTGCTTTAGAGTTGCCAATAACAAACTCTAAAATACCGCATACGGATTTAAAATCCAATATTAGGAAATATGTCGATAGTAAATGTCAAATAAATTGGGACAAACAAGTTGGAAATAAGTTACATGAAATTAAACCCATATTTTCAAGTACATATCGTACAAAACTAACCCGAAAAGAACAAGTTCGTTTGACTCGGTGTCGTATTGGACACACTTGGATTACACATTCTTATATTTTAAATGCAGAAGAACAACCCATATGTATTCCTTGTGATGAGATATTCACAGTGAAGCACTTTTTGCTCCACTGTGCCGACCTCATCTTTACAAGGAATGCATACTTTAATACAAATAGTATACAATAATTATTCGATTCAGTACTGCCAAGTACAATATTAGGTTTTTTAAAAGAAACTCACCTTATAAATAGATTATAATGCAACTTATTGTGATTATCAAGTATATATATTATTTAAAATGTAACCTTTTAACATAGATCACGTTTTTTTAAACAATTTTTATTTTTACAAATGTTTTCGACGCCACATGACCTTATTAGGTTGAGGCGTCGGTAAATAAGATATCGTCAAGATATCCATTAAATAAATAAATAAATAAATATGGTTTGAATGTTGTCTGTAGTTGTCAATATGTGTTTATGTCTGATGCATTTTGGATGAGTGATAGCATCCATTCGCTGTATACTTTCACATTTTTATTTTATATATTTTCAGATTGCGATTTTTTTAATTTTATATATTTTCAGTCGGCGATTTAGGAAGGAACTGGAGAAACTGTGGGTATATGTTACATGTTTGTTTATGTTTGAATGTTGTCTGTAGTTGTCAATATGTGTTTATGTCTGATGCATTTTGGATGAGCGATAGCATCCATGGGCTGTATACTTTCATATTTTTATTTTATATATTTTCAGATTGCGATTTTTTTAATTTTATATATTTTCAGTCGGCGATTTAGGAAGGAACTGGAGAAACTGTGGGTATATGTTACATGTTTGTTTATGTGTGAATGTTGTCTGTAGTTGTCAATATGTGTTTATGTCTGATGCATTTTGGATGAGCGATAGCATCCATGGGCTGTATACTTTCATATTTTTATTTTATATATTTTTAGATTGCGATTTTTTTAATTTTATATATTTTCAGTCCGCGATTTAGGAAGGAACTGGAGAAACTGCGAGTATGTGTTACATGTTTGTTTATGTTTGAATGTTGTCTGTAGTTGTCAATATGTGTTTATGTCTGATGCATTTTGGATGAGCGATAGCATCCATGGGCTGTATACTTTCACATTTTTATTTTATATATTTTCAGATTGCGATTTTTTTAATGATATATATTTTCAGTCGGCGATTTAGGAAGGAACTGGAGAAACTGTGGGTATGTGTTACATGTTTGTTTATGTGTGAATGTTGTCTGTAGTTGTCAATATGTGTTTGTCTGATGCATTTTGTATGAGCGATAGCATCCATGGGCTGTATAGTTTCATATTTTTATTTTATATATTTTTAGATTGCGATTTTTTTTAATGTTATATATTTTCAGTCGGCGATTTAGGAAGGAACTGGAGAAACTGAGTAAAATACTTTACGATTATCTACGTTGTTCAATATGTGTTACATGTTTGTTTATGTTTGAATGTTGTCTGTAGTTGTCAATATGTGTTTATGTCTGATGCATTTTGTATACTTTCATATTTTTATTTTATATATTTTCAGATTGCGATTTTTTCAATTTTATATATTTTCAGTCGGCGATTTAGGAAGGAGCTGAAGAAACTGTGGGTGTATGTTACATGTTTGTTTATGTTTGAATGTTGTCTGTAGTTGTCAATATGTGTTTATGTCTGATGCATTTTGGATGAGCGATAGCATCCATGGGCTGTATACTTTCATATTTTTATTTAATATATTTTTAGATTGCGATTTTTTTAATGTTATATATTTTCAGTCGGCGATTTAGGAAGGAACTGGAGAAATTGTTGGTATGTGTTACATGTTAATAAAGCCTTCTTCTTCTTCTTCTCATGTTTGTTTATGTTTGAATGTTGTCTGTAGTTGTCAATATGTGTTTATGTCTGATGAATTTTGGATGAGCGATAGCATCCATGGGCTGTATATTTTCACATTTTTATTTTATATATTATCAATCAGCTGTTTAGGAAGAACTGGAGAAACTGTGAGCAAAATAATTAAAAATGATCTATGTTATGTGTATGTTTGAACTGCTGTATGTATAGTATGTTTATTTTCATTCGGCGATTTCTACGGCCTGGAACTGTCGCTAACAATCTTCTGTATGGAACAGTCATTAACAGTCTGTGGCATGGAACAGTCGCTAACAGTCTCCGGCATGGAACGGTAGCTAACAGTCTGCGACATGGAACGGTCGCTAACAGTCTACGACATGGGACAGTCTACATATCTATTGTAAAAAGGCGAGTTAGCACTGGTTGTATTGTAAGGAAGTTTGTATTCACTGGCTATAGCACAATGTGTAGGTTATGACATGTTATAGATAGTTAGAGGCTCTATAAGTTATATTGCCCTTTTCACTTGCCAGAGAATGATGAGTAAATGTGGTCAGCATTTTAGAGTAAAAATGTCCAAGCTTGATATTTTGTTTTCTTTTGAATTAACTCATTACCATGTCATGGGTATGGACTTCATGTGAATCTCGAGCGGTTTTGTATAATGGAATGTACATAAATACATATTGATGCTGCAACTACATTTATCGCTCAATCTATTTCAGTGTATATGCACATGTGCCTATTACATGGGGTTAGGTTGTACTTTTTACCGATTTCTGCTCTGACCAATTTGCGTTTGAAAGGTGTAGTAATCATGAATTTGGTAGCTGGAAATGTGGTGTGTTGTACAATATTGAGCGCATTATAGTGAAGACATGATTTACAATGCTTTCATATACAGTCTCCATGGTCTAGTGGTTAAGGGAAGTCGTAGGTTCGTACCTCATCGGGGATAACTTCTACGATGTGCTAAATATTGACCCAAAACAATTAAAACACTCGCTATGTTATTATGCCCAAATAAAAGGTTCTAATCAGTGGTTCGTTCTGGTATGGCCGGTTGGTGAGCCACCAGCTAGTTAAATAATGGTTACCGATTGCCTACCAGCCTTATGCCTGGCTTACAACCAGAGGAATCGGAAAGTACTGATTTTCACAAAAAAGGTGTCTCATAGGGGTGACACTATAATAAACAAACACTTACCATACCTAGATGACACAATTAATACTTTTACTGTCCTTGTTGCAGGCAACAGCTAACACTCCTATTTAACGACCATGTATCCAGCACTATGTACCAAACCGGATGACAACTGTAGATCTGTTTGTGTGTGACAATTGATCAACAACTCGACAACTTCAACCACAACCAAACCAACGTATTCTGATATGAAACCTGCAAACATATTCTGATATGAAACCTGCAAACGTATTCTGATGTGGAACCTGTAAACGTATTCTGATGTGAAACCCGCACACGTATTCTGATGTGAAACCCGCAAACGTATTCTGATGTGAAACCTGCAAACGTATTCTGATATGGAACCTGCAAACGTATTCTGATATGGAACCTGCAAACGTATTCTGATGTGAAACCTGCAAACGTATTCTGACATGAAACCTGCAAACGTATTCTGATATGAAACCTGCAAATATATTCTGATATGGAACCTGCAAACGTATTCTGATGTGAAACCTACAAACGTATTCTGACATGAAACCTGCAAATATATTCTGATGTGAAACCTACAAACGTATTCTGACATGAAACCTGCAAATATATATAAATCGGTATCTAACACTTATCAACTGGGTTAAAGAAGTTGAGGGAGTTTTAATAACTGTTACTTTTATATGTATTATTGTTAATTTCTTGTATGACATTTACTAAAATTCAGGTTTGCATCATTATGAAATGCTACTCCTAAAGATTTGCTGACTTGTCTAATTAATTATATTTAGTACATTAGTGTTTGTAATGTTCCTGCATGCATTTGGGATTGTTTAGTTAGTTTATTTCTGTGCTCGTGCTACGACGGTTCTATGTTTTTTCCTCCAGAGGAGTTTTACGCAGGCAGCCGTCATCCACATATGATCAAATATGTAGAGAACATGTCAGTATTGAGAATTAGTCTGATGATAATGTACTGTAAATGTAGCATCTTTTCATAATGTTATTAATCAGTAATTTGTCTTTATGATGAGTAGTTGAATTTGGTTTGATAATTGGTTCATGTACTGTCCTACATTTTTAAAGAAGGCAATTGGCAACAGAAAATGAATCTATTTATAGTTTGTTGATGATAATACACTGTAAATGTAGTGTACTGTTTCATTGGTTCATAGTTTTACTAATTAGTATTTATAGTATTGTGATAGCAGAGGTTGAATTTAATTTGAGGTTTTTGTTCCAGTTTGATAATTGTTTATCTTTGCTATTTAATTTACAACATGTTTTGAATACCTCTCGAGATCTCATTCCTAATGTTATCCATCGCCAATTCAGTATGGAATTTAAGTGTCTTGAAGGGCACATTCATAATAGCTACATCTGAGCGTGAACTGTTAAATAAACGTGTGCAGCTTTGCTAATGGCGATTTATTTGTCGGATTCTGTCTGGTTTGGACCTCGGGTACATTAGTAGTTATCATGTATATCAAATTTTAATATGAAATATGTAACCTCCTTTGAAAGGATATATTCTTCAGTGTGCAAATTCGAAGTAAATTTTAAATCAAAATTAAATCTATATCCCTCTAACGTGGGAAAGCGAACACTTTGCTTGTGGATGCAAGTTTATTCCACTGCTGTGCCTAAATACAATGGTGTGGACCGGGATGGCAATGGGGTATGTGAAGGCCATCGTAAAACAAAATAATTGTTAATTTAAATTCCTATCGTATCCTATTTTATTCCTATTTTCACTGATCTGCCTATCTCGCTTTAAACAAGGCCTAGCTTGTTATTGTAGCGTAGGGACGTTAAATAAATGGCCATGTGTGGTTCCGGTAATCTGTCCTAAATAAAAGCAGCTGACAATAGAAGAATGAATCTATTGGTAGTCTGTTGAAGATAATGTACTGTTTAATCGCCAAAGTTTAAACTTGCGAAGCAAGTTCTAATAACTTATATTAATCACTCTCGTTGGCGCAGATGAAAGCATAACTGTTGTCGTTCCGTGTGGGAGGAAACCGGACTACCCGGAGAAAACCCACCTGTCCGATCTGGCGACTATCGTACCGTTTAATCGCTAAATGTACTGAAAATGTAGCGTATTGTTTCATTATTGTATTGAATATAATGTACTGTAAATGTCTGAATATAATGTACTGTAAATGTCTGAATATAATGTACTGTAAATGTAGCATAAATAAGTTTGACAAAGAACATAATCTGCCATATGTATAGTATTTATCATTCGTAAGCTTGCACAATTTTGGCAGTAAACGGTAACTGGTTTTTATCTAGTTTTTCGATTGAATGAGAAACAAAGAACATTTATACAAATTTAAATTTGCTCGATTGTGAAACAAGTTTTTACAATATTATATTAATAGTTCTCGATACCTCAATTCCTAATGGTATCCATCGCCATGATGAAGAGAGAAGAGGCAATGTGGAATCTTTTAATCGTAATTGCTACATCTGTGCACAAACTCCAAGCCTCAAGTTTGTTTGTTTTTTGATGAAGCGGTGCTTTTATTCACATGTTTATATTTACATATATACCGCAATGCTGCACATGTACATATATACCGCAATGCTGCACATGTACATATATACCGCAATGCTGCACATGTACCGCAATGATGCACATGTACCGCAATGATGCACATGTACATATATACCGCAATGATGCACACGTACATATATACCGCAATGATGCACATGTACATATATACCGCAATGATGCACATGTACATATATACCGCAATGATGCACATGTACATATATACCGCAATGATGCACATGTACATATATACCGCAATGATGCACATGTACATATATACCGCAATGATGCACATGTACACTGCAATGATGCACATGTACATATATACCTCAATGATGCACATGTACACTGCAATGATGCACATGTACATATATACCGCAATGATGCACATGTACATATATACCACAATGCTGCAAACAAATACATTGTATATATACTACTGGTAGTCATTTTCATGAACCTTATTGAAAAATGTTATATTAATCTTTTTTAATTTGTAGTAAAGATGCAGGATTTCAAATTCTGTTTTAAAAACTTTGTATATATCATGTTTTTTTGTCCAATTGTCACTTGCAAAATATGATTAGTAGATACTAAAACATACTATGGCTAGAAAGATATTGGTATAAAAATAGTCTGATTCGGTAATTTTGTATCCAAAGATCAAATTTCTTATATTCCTCATGTTTCTATGAAATTAATGTACTGAAAATGTAGCGTATTGTTTCATTATTGTATTGAATATAATGTACTGTAAATGTATGAATATAATGTACTGTAAATGTCTGAATATAATGTACTGTAAATGTAGCATAAATAAGTTTGACAAAGAACATAATCTGCCATATGTATAGTATTTATCATTCGTAAGCTTGCACAATTTTGGCAGTAAACGGTAACTGATTTTTATCTAGTTTTTCGATTGAATGAGAAACAAAGAACATTTATACAAATTTAAATTTGCTCGATTGTGAAACAAGTTTTTACAATATTATATTAATAGTTCTCGATACCTCAATTCCTAATGGTATCCATCGCCATGATGAAGAGAGAAGAGGCAATGTGGAATCTTTTAATCGTAATTGCTACATCTGTGCACAAACTCCAAGCCTCAAGTTTGTTTATATTTACATATATACCGCAATGATGCACATGTACATATATACCGCAATGATGCACATGTACATATATACTGCAATGATGCACATGTACATATATACCGCAATGATGCACATGTACATATATACCGCAATGATGCACATGTACATATATACCGTAATGATGCACATGTACATATATACCGCAATGATGCACATGTACATATATACTGCAATGATGCACATGTACACCGCAATGATGCACATGTACATATATACCGCAATGCTGCACATGTACATATATACCGCAATGCTGCACATGTACATATATACCGCAATGATGCACATGTACATATATACTGCAATGATGCACATGTACACCGCAATGATGCACATGTACACCGCAATGATGCACATGTACATATATACTGCAATGATGCACATGTACATATATACCGCAATGCTGCACATGTACATATATACCGCAATGCTGCACATGTACATATATACCGCAATGATGCACATGTACATATATACTGCAATGATGCACATGTACACCGCAATGATGCACATGTACATATATACCGCAATGCTGCACATGTACATATATACCACAATGATGCTACAAACCGTGTGTTGACTACCTTTTTTCCTTTCTTAAAGTAGATTCTTATGAGCGGCGGCTTAACGGGTTAATCGATGGATAAATAGGGGATCTGTGTGACTGTCCAGTTACTGGCAGGATCACAGTTTCCTCTACTATCAGTAGAGTATGACAGAAGAGTAGCATTAACGCTAGAGGTAGGAATACCACCTCTAAACTGCGTTCCCTGGTAGGACTCCGAGGCGGGTGGTGCCCTCTTCTGTTGAACATCAAAACAATAACCATGGCTTCCCAAAATTCCCTAAAACGACCACGACCATCAGACGATTCAGAAATACCACTTAAAGCGTATCCAAAATTCTTCATTATTGAATCAGAAATGCATGAAAAAAAAAATTGGCTCACTATCTCCATTTGTTATCGAAAAATCATTGGAAAGTTTAATTGGATCACCAAAATCTGTAAAAAAACTAAGAAACCAAACGTTACTTGTTGAAACTAAATCCAGATCACAAACTGAAAATATTTTAAAAATAAAACAAATATACGACATTGATGTTACTATAACGGAACACAGATCTCTAAACAGTTCCAAAGGTATAATCAAAGATCACATTTTAAAAGGAGTCTCGAACGAAGATATTGTTAAAAATTTAACTCCACAAGGCGTCACTCAAGCTAAAAGATTCATGTACAAAAAAGACGGCCAAATTTTTGAAACTAATACAATTTTATTAACCTTCAACAACACAGTTATTCCACCAAATCTGAAAATCTTTTATAGAATTATAAATGTCGAATTATATATACCAAATCCACTTCGATGTTTCAACTGCCAAAAATTTGGCCACCATGAAGACAACTGTAAAATTACAAAATAATCCATTTGTGAAAATTGTGGTATGGGTGAAAACGATCACCTTACCGCAAATTGCCCCAATCAATCAAAATGCGTAAACTTTAAAAAAGATCACATCTCAAAATCAAACAAATGCGAAACTTGGATAAAAGAAAAAGAAATCATGAAAATAAAGTGCTCACAAAATATCTCTTACTTCGAAGCAAGGAAAATTCAGGAAAATAAACCAGATATATCATACTCTAAAATAGTTCAATCAGCAATAAATAAGCCAATAATGAAAAATGCATACACTCAAACTGAAATTATTACTGACATTATTACCGAAAAATCCGAAGCCAAAAACAGTTCCAATGACAAAACAAAAACTCACTTATCTTCTCAATCCTCATCCCAATCAACATCTCGTAAATCCCGATCAACATCTGTTATTAAATCAAACTCATCACAGAGTAAAACGAACCAACAAAAAAAACCAAATAAACCAAATGGACCTAGCAACCTGAAACAAAACTCAGATAGACCACCGAAGGGATCAGTGGATCCCATAAAACAATCGAATAAATTCTCTTCATTAGAACATGAAGACATGGAGCTGGTACCAGATCCACCTCCAAACACTAAAATGTAATCTTTTTATGTACCATTTTTTAATCTTCTCTCCGTAAATAATGGATAAGAATAATACAATAATACAATGGAACTGTCGGGGACTAAAAGCAAACTATAATGAGATTTTAATACTTATATCTCTGCTTTCACCAAATATCTTTTGTTTGCAAGAAACTTTCCTAAAATCGACTGACAATATATATTTTAAAGATTTTATCATGTTTAATTTTATAAATAATGATTGTCAAAAGGCATCTGGTGGATCATCCATTCTCATAAAAAAGACTGTTCCACATAGTAAAATAGACTTGACTACAAATTTACAGGCCATTGCTGCCAAGGTTACACTTTCAAAAACATTTACAATTTGTTCCATTTATATACCTCCAAACTCGCCATTAAAACAAAATGATTTAGAGAATCTTGTTGAACAATTACCTCACCCTTTTATGTTAGTTGGAGATTTCAATGGACATAGTAAACTATGGGGATGTACAAATATCAATAATAAAGGAAAAATAATAGAAGACTTTATAACTGAAAATGATCTTTGTCTATTAAATGATAACAAATCGACATACCTTCATCCTGCCACAGGACATTTTTCTGCTTTAGATTTATGTATATGACATCCAAACATTTTCTTAGATTTTGAATGGTCCGTACATGATGACCTACATGGAAGTGACCACTTCCCAATCGTAATCACAGAAATAAACAAATCAAAAGATGAATTTTACCCACAATGGAATCTACAAAAAGCTAATTGGGAACAATTCCAAATTTTATGCAGAGAACATTTGATATTGGAAAAGATTGGGAACGAGGATCAAATCACCTCGTTTTCGAATTCACTTTTAAAAATTTCAACGGAATGCATTCCGAAATCCTCTACATCTTCTAAAAGAATTAGACCATGGTTTAATGACGATTGTAAAAATGTTATAAATAAACGAAAGAATGCATTGCGTAAATTTAATAAAACTCCCACAAAAGCAAATCTCTTAAACACACAAATTACACGAGCAAAAGCTCGAAGAACTATAAAAAATGCAAAACGCACTTCATGGCAAAAATATGTATCTACTATAAACTCTAATACATCAATGAAAAGGGTTTGGAATATGGTAGCAAAAATAAATGGCAAGAGGAAAAGCTCAAAAATTGTTCATCTAAATACATCTAATAATAGAACCCATTTAACAAAAAAAGACATATCCAATGTTTTAGGTGAAAACTTTCAAAACAACTTTTCAACTTCAAACTATAATGAGAAGTTTCAGAAATTTAAAACTGAGAAAGAGAAAGAAAAAATTGATTTTCATTCTAGAAATGAAGAAAAATATAATCTACCATTCAATATGTCAGAACTCGAAACTGCTCTACAAAGAACAAAAGAAACGGCCACAGGTCCAGATCAAATCCATTATCAAATTATAAAACATTTACCAAATAATGCAATGATAACTCTTTTAGATATTTTTAATATGACGTGGGAAAGTGAGAACTTTCCCAAAGAATGGAGTGAAGCCATAATCATTCCTATTCCCAAACCAGGAAAAGATCATACAAATCCCACAAATTATCGTCCCATCGCACTAACTAGTTGTCTATGTAAAACCATGGAGAGAATGATTAACGATAGACTTGTTTGGTTCTTGGAATCAAACAGTTTGATTACGAGTTACCAAACGGGTTTTCGGAAAAATAAATGTACAACTGATCATCTAGTAAGACTAGAAACTTATATTCGTAATGCCTTCATCAAAAAAGAACATTTGGTAGCAGTTTTTTTCGATTTAGAAAAGGCATATGATACCACATGGAAATATGGTATTCTCAAAGATTTACACGATTTTGGTCTGAAAGGCCACTTGACAAATTTTATTGCCAATTTTTTATCAAATAGAAATTTTAAAGTAAGAATTGGCTCAACGCTCTCCGATACATACAAACAAGAGCAAGGGGTGCCTCAAGGTAGTATTTTATCCCCAACACTTTTTAATATTAAAATAAATAGCATTGTGAAATGTTTAAACGAAACAGATTGCTCCTTATATGTAGATGATTTTGTAATGTTCTACAAATCTAAAAATATGGAAACCATTGAACAAAAACTCCAACAATGTCTAAATAAACTTGAAGATTGGGCAAACAAAAATGGTTTCAAATTCTCTAAAATTAAAACTCAATGCGTACATTTCTGTCAATTGAGAGGATTACATCCAGATCCAAATTTAACAATTTACGGTTCACAAATTCCTGTAGTAGAAGAAGTAAAATTCCTAGGACTTATATTTGACAAAAAATTAACATTCATACCTCATATAAATTATCTACGGACGAAATGTCTAAAAGCTCTAAATATTTTGAAGGTGCTCTCCAATACAAATTGGGGAAGCGATTGTCCAGTTCTTATAAATCTATACAGATCACTTATCCGTTCCAAACTGGATTACGGATCCATTGTGTATGGATCGGCGAGAAAATCCTACTTGAACAAGTTAGATACAATACATCATCAAGGTCTACGACTGGCTCTAGGAGCTTTTCGCACATCTCCCGTAGAAAGCTTATATGCTGAAACAAATGAACCCTCTTTATACATACGGAGAGAGAAACTCTCGTTACAATATACAACCAAACTAGCTGCAAATCCCAAAAATCCTGCATTCAATTGCGTTTTCGAGCCTAAAAACAAAATAGTTTACGGAAACTCTCCATCCGCCATAAAACCACTAGGTCTCCGTATTAAACCATTATTAGTAGAAGCAAAAATAGATACAACAATTATACAAGAAAACAAGTTGTTAAATAAAGAACCGTGGACTTTGACTACCCCAAACATTATTTTAGATCTTCATTTGTATGAGAATAAGAAAAGTGAAACTAGTCCAGATATGTTTAAAACAAAATTTTTAGAAATAAAATCTAAATATAAAGATTATATATCCATCTACACAGATGGCTCAAAAAGACTTGAAAAGGTTGCATGTGCAGCAGTTACCCATACTAAATCAAGTACTGTAAGATTACCTGATGACAGTTCAATTTTCTCTGCAGAAACACAAGCTATCGACCTAGCTCTTTCCCTTATAACTGTTAACGAAAACGACAAATTTATTATATTTTCCGACTCTTTGTCGGTTTTAACATCTCTCAAACAACCAAACCATTCCAACCCCCTAATTCAACAAATCTTTAAAAGATACATATCTATTAGCTCCTCAAAAACCGTTGTTTTTTGTTGGATTCCCAGTCATATAAACATACGAGGAAATGATGAAGCTGATTTTCTAGCAAAGTCTGCTTTAGACTTGCCAATAACAAACTCTAAAATACCGCATACGGATTTAAAATCCAATATTAGGAAATATGTCGATAGTAAATGTCAAATAAATTGGGACAAACAAGTTGTAAATAAGTTACATGAAATTAAACCCATATTTTCAAGTACATATCGTACAAAACTAAACCGAAAAGAACAAGTTCGTTTGACTCGGTGTCGTATTGGACACACTTGGATTACACATTCTTATATTTTAAATGCAGAAGAACAACCCATATGTATTCCTTGTGATGAGATATTCACAGTGAAGCACTTTTTGCTCCACTGTGCCGACCTCATCTTTACAAGGAATGCATACTTTAATACAAATAGTATACAAGATTTATTCGATTCAGTACTGCCAAGTACAATATTAGGTTTTTTAAAAGAAACTCACCTTATAAATAGATTATAATGCAACTTATTGTGATTATCAAGTATATATATTATTTAAAATGTAACCTTTTAACATAGATCACGTTTTTTAAACAATTTTTATTTTTACAAATGTTTTCGACGCCACATGACCTTATTAGGTTGAGGCGTCGGTAAATAAGATATCGTCAAGATATCCATTAAATAAATAAATATAAATAAACGAAAGAATGCATTGCGTAAATTTAATAAAACTCCCACAAAAGCAAATCTCTTAAACACACAAATTACACGAGCAAAAGCTCGAAGAACTATAAAAAATGCAAAACGCACTTCATGGCAAAAATATGTATCTACTATAAACTCTAATACATCAATGAAAAGGGTTTGGAATATGGTAGCAAAAATAAATGGTAAGAGGAAAAGCTCAAAAATTGTTCATCTAAATACATCTAATAATAGAACCCATTTAACAAAAAAAGACATATCCAATGTTTTAGGTGAAAACTTTCAAAACAACTTTTCAACATCAAACTATAATGAGAAGTTTCAGAAATTTAAAACTGAGAAAGAGAAAGAGAAAATTGATTTTCATTCTAGAAATGAAGAAAAATATAATCTACCATTCAATATGTCAGAACTCGAAACTGCTCTACAAAGAACAAAAGAAACGGCCACAGGTCCAGATCAAATCCATTATCAAATTATAAAACATTTACCAAATAATGCAATGATAACTTTTAGATATTTTTAATATGACGTGGGAAAGTGAGAACTTTCCCAAAGAATGGAGTGAAGCCATAATCATTCCTATTCCCAAACCAGGAAAAGATCATACAAATCCCACAAATTATCGTCCCATCGCACTAACTAGTTGTCTATGTAAACCCATGGAGAGAATGATTAACGATAGACTTGTTTGGTTCTTGGAATCAAACAGTTTGATTACGAGTTACCAAACGGGTTTTCGGAAAAATAAATGTACAACTGATCATCTAGTAAGACTAGAAACTTATATTCGTAATGACTTCATCAAAAAAGAACATTTGGTAGCAGTTTTTTTCGATTTAGAAAAGGCATATGATACCACATGGAAATATGGTATTCTCAAAGATTTACACGATTTTGGTCTGAAAGGCCACTTGCCAAATTTTATTGCCAATTTTTTATCAAATAGAAATTTTAAAGTAAGAATTGGCTCAACGCTCTCCGATACATACAAACAAGAGCAAGGGGTGCCTCAAGGTAGTATTTTATCCCCAACACATTTTAATATTAAAATAAATAGCATTGTGAAATGTTTAAACGAAACAGATTGCTCCTTATATGTAGATGATTTTGTAATGTTCTACAAATCTAAAAATATGGAAACCATTGAACAAAAACTCCAACAATGTCTAAATAAACTTGAAGATTGGGCAAACAAAAATGGTTTCAAATTCTCTAAAATTAAAACTCAATGCGTACATTTCTGTCAATTGAGAGGATTACATCCAGATCCAAATTTAAAAATTTACGGTTCACAAATTCCTGTAGTAGAAGAAGTAAAATTCCTAGGACTTATATTTGACAAAAAATTAACATTCATACCTCATATAAATTATCTACGGACGAAATGTCTAAAAGCTCTAAATATTTTGAAGGTGCTCTCCAATACAAATTGGGGAAGCGATTGTCCAGTTCTTATAAATCTATACAGATCACTTATCCGTTCCAAACTGGATTACGGATCCATTGTGTATGGATCGGCGAGAAAATCCTACTTGAAAGAGTTAGATACAATACATCATCAAGGTCTACGACTGGCTCTAGGAGCTTTTCGCACATCTCCCGTAGAAAGCTTATATGCTGAAACAAATGAACCCTCTTTATACATACGGAGAGAGAAACTCTCGTTACAATATACAACCAAACTAGCTGCAAATCCCAAAAATCCTGCATTCAATTGCGTTTTCGAGCCTAAAAACAAAATAGTTTACGGAAACTCTCCATCCGCCATAAAACCACTAGGTCTCCGTATTAAACCATTATTAGTAGAAGCAAAAATAGATACAACAATTATACAAGAAAACAAGTTGTTAAATAAAGAACCGTGGACTTTGACTACCCCAAACATTATTTTAGATCTTCATTTGTATGAGAATAAGAAAAGTGAAACTAGTCCAGATATTTTTAAAACAAAATTTTTAGAAAAAAAAATCTAAATATAAAGATTATATATCCATCTACACAGATGGCTCAAAAAGACTTGAAAAGGTTGCATGTGCAGCAGTTACCCATACTAA
Source organism: Archivesica marissinica (assembly GCA_014843695.1). Lineage (NCBI taxonomy): Eukaryota > Metazoa > Mollusca > Bivalvia > Venerida > Vesicomyidae > Archivesica > Archivesica marissinica. The sequence goes on from CM026401.1 coordinate 31,808,266, forward strand.
ATCAAGTACTGTAAGATTACCTGATGACAGTTCAATTTTCTCTGCAGAAACACAAGCTATCGACCTAGCTCTTTCCCTTATAACTGTTAACGAAAACGACAAATTTATTATATTTTCCGACTCTTTGTCGGTTTTAACATCTCTCGAACAACCAAACCATTCCAACCCCCTAATTCAACAAATCTTTAAAAGATACATATCTATTAGCTCCTCAAAAACTGTTGTTTTTTGTTGGATTCCCAGTCATATAAACATACGAGGAAATGATGAAGCTGATTTTCTAGCAAAGTCTGCTTTAGACTTGACAATAACAAACTCTAAAATACCGCATACGGATTTAAAATCCAATATTAGGAAATATGTCGATAGTAAATGTCAAATAAATTGGGACAAACAAGTTGGAAATAAATTACATGAAATTAAACCCATTTTTTCAAGTACATATCGTACAAAACTAAACCGAAAAGAACAAGTTCGTTTGACTCGGTGTCGTATTGGACACACTTGGATTACACATTCTTATATTTTAAATGCAGAAGAACAACCCATATGTATTCCTTGTGATGAGATATTCACAGTGAAGCACTTTTTGCTCCACTGTGCCGACCTCATCTTTACAAGGAATGCATACTTTAATACAAATAGTATACAAGAATTATTCGATTCAGTACTGCCAAGTACAATATTAGGTTTTTTAAAAGAAACTCACCTTATAAATAGATTATAATGCAATTTATTGTGATTATCAAGTATATATATTATTTAAAATGTAACCTTTTAACATAGATCACGTTTTTTAAACAATTTTTATTTTTACAAATGTTTTCGACGCCACATGACCTTATTAGGTTGAGGCGTCGGTAAATAAGATATCGTCAAGATATCCATTAAATAAATAAATAAATAAATAATACCACAATGATGCACATGTACATATATACTGCAATGATGCACATGTACACCGCAATGATGCACATGTACATATATACCGCAATGCTGCACATGTACATATATACCGCAATGATGCACATGTACACCGCAATGATGCACATGTACACCGCAATGATGCACATGTACACCGCAATGATGCACATGTACACCGTACACCGCAATGATGCACATGTACACCGCAATGCTGCACATGTACATATATACCGCAATGATGCACATGTACATGTACACCTCAATGATGCACATGTACACTGCAATGATGCACATGTACATATATACTGCAATGATGCACATGTACATATATACTGCAATGCTGCAAACAAATACATCGTATATATACTACTGGTAGTCATTTTCATGAACCTTATTGAAAAATGTTATATTAATCTTTTTAAATTTGTAATAAAGATGCAGGATTTCAAATTCTGTTTTAAAAACTTTGTATATATCATGTTTTTTTGTCCAATTGTCACTTGCAAAATATGATTAGTAGATACTAAAACATACTATGGCTAGAAAGATATTGGTATAAAAATAGTCTGATTCGGTAATTTTGTATCCAAAGATCAAATTTCTTATATTCCTCATGTTTCTATGAATTACACACTTATTAAGATTTTGAATTTTCATCCAAAAGAAATCTACTGCAGTGCAATTAATTAAAAGATGCTGGTAATCCTCCAAAACGTTGCACTCTACACACATTGGCGGTCGAGTCATTTCCCAAGCATATCGTATATCCCCACTTGTAAATATTTTGTTAATCACTCTAAATTTATATTGTTTGTCGATTATCAGGAATATTTTTAATGAATATATATATACACAGCTCCTATCATTAATTTTATTTGACCAGAAGTTATGTGTATTAGGTTTTGTATAAATTTTGTTCTATTAGCTTTTTCAGATTTCATTGCATCTTTCCATGACTTGGCTATTGCTTTAAATATTTGCTTCAGTTCTGCTAAGCAGTTTCTTTTATCTAAGTTTCTAAAATGGTATTCTGATCGATTTCCCCGTTTGTGTTTAAAATGTCCTTGACAAATATAATGTTTGATTGTATCCGGTTATTTATTTTTATCACTTGCCTTCTAATCCACTCAAAAGTCTATATATCTGGATGCTTTTCCTTAGTTTTAACCCAAAGTTCTATTAAGTTTTTGTAATAGTCTGAAACTTTAGTGAAAATAATGTTGTCATCTGCTAGTTGTGATATTTTTGTATTTTTTCTGCTGTTTTTGATTTCATCTGATTTACGTATTCGTATGGCTAGGACTTCGAGTGCTGTAAGTGGGCATCCTTGTTTAATTCCACGATATAGACTGAATGTTTGAGACCTATGTCCATTATTGAAGGTACATGATTTAATATCGTTATAAATAGTTTCAACCCATTGAATAACATTAGTTTCAATCCATTGAATAACATTCGATTTGAAACCAAAATTGCTTCAAAACCTGTATTAAAAAATTCCATTCTAAAGTATCGATTGCTTTCCGGAAGTCTAAAAATAGAATGGCTTCCTTCAGTATGACATCTTTTACGAGTCTTATATTATATCCAATAAATCTATTTTTAATATATACCTGTTGGTCTTGTGAATAATGTTCTGTAATCTATTAGCTAAGGCACGAGTAGCTATTTTTAAGTCTACTCAAAGTAATGATATTCGTCTATAATTCTCTAATATTAATAGCTCTCGAGACCTTATTCCTAATGGTATCCATCTTCATGATGGAGAGAGATGGAATCTTTTAATCCTAATTGCTACATCTGGGCACAAACTCCAGGCCTCGAGTTATTGCATCATTAAATATCACATTTTAATACCAGTATGTAACTTTCTTTGGAATGATGTATCCTTCAGAGTGAGAATTCTAAGTAAATTTATATCCTAGTGTGGGAATGTTTTCATTCACTTCTGTGCTGAAATAATGTGGTGCTGACCGGGATGGCTATGGGGTGTTGGGAAGGCCATCATAAAACAAAATTATCAATTTTATTCCTATTGGAAACCATACTTTCCTATGTTATTCCTATAATTGTGGCACTGATCTGCCTAACTCAGTTTAAACAAGGCGTAGCTTGTTGTTGTGGCACTGATCTGCCTAACTCAGTTTAAACAAGGCGTAGGGACGTTACATAAATAGCCATGTGTGGGTCACGTAATCTGTCCTACACTCTTAAAGACAGCTGTTAACAGAAAAATGAATCTATTGATAGTGATAATGTACTGTAAATGTTGCATACTGTTTCATCGTTTATAGTCTGTTGATGATAATGTACTGTAAATGTTACATACTGTTTCATTGTTTATAGTCTGTTGATGATAATGTACTGTAAATGTTACATACTGTTTCATTGTTTATAGTCTGTTGATGGTAATGTACTGTAAATGTTACATACTGTTTCACTGTTATAGGCTGTTGATAGTACTGTAAATGTAACCTATTGTTTTTTCGTTTCATAGTTTTACTAGTTAGTAATTGATGACATTGTGATAGCAGTGGTTGAATTTGGTTTGATGTTTTGATTCCAGTTTGATAATTTTATGTATCTCTTTGCTGTTTAATTTAAGGAAATTTATACAAATTTAATTTGGCTCGATTGCGAAACAAGTTGTTACAACATTAATAGCTCTCGAGACCTCATTCCTAATCCATCGTCATAATGGAGTGGGAAGAGGCAATATGGAATGTGTGTCTTAAAGGACACATTGTAATTGCTACATCTGGATGCGAACTCCGGGTCTCAAGTTATTGCATTATAACCTTTAAATAAACTTGGGCAGCTTTGCTAATGGCAATTTATTAGTCGAATTCAGTCTTCCCAAAATGCTGATCTGTCTTGTTCGGCCCTCATGACATTGGTAGTTATCATGTATATAAAAAATTTAATATATAACTTTCTTTGAAAGGATGTATTCTAGTAAATTTAAAAAGCAAAATTAACAGTATATTCCTCTAGTGTGGGAAAGCAAATACTTTGCTTGTGAAAATGATTGGCAAATTTAAGTTTTACAAAACCTCAACTTGAATATAATAGTTCCCCACGAGTAAAAACATCTTACTCAACTTTTCCAGGAACCAAATTTATCCACTGCAGTGCCTAAATAAAGTGGCGTGGACCGGGATGGCTAAGGGGTGGAGATAGGCCATCATAAAACAAAATCATTATTTTTTTATTCCTATTGGAGACCATACTTCCTATTATTTTCACTGATCTGCCTAACTCGCCTTAAAATGAATCTATCGATGGTCTGTTGATGATAATTTACTTTATGTTTTCTATCATTCCATTCAGCCAAACATAAATTATTTATAATCTAACTTAAATAATTATAAGTCACCACTATAAATAATTTACCAATTATTTCCCAATGTAAATAACAAACACTTGTATAGGAATTGGTCGCACAGGCCACGTATCAAACGTATCGTTTTATTACATTACACAAACATAATCAATTCATACACATGATGGTTCTTCCAAACATCTTGCTACAGAATGTAGCTGGGTGTCCATGCACTTATAACAACATTGGGAATAGAATTTGATGTGACCCTGCCGTTATTGAGTGTCACACTTATTGTCCAGAACCATCATTTCACACTCTCCAGCATCACTCACACGTCGTGAAACACAATGTTACATCATTATGATCGATAGGTATAGTACGACAGAAAATCGTTTCATCTGCAACAGAGAACATATGATAACAACATATCACAACATAAAAGGGCGGGTGGGTCGGGAAACGTCGATACGCTTTACGCAGTCCTGCTTAACCTCGAATGAGGACGCATTACAATACACGTACTTACATACAGTACACCTGTACATGTAAGTACTTCTGATTGGCTACTACATGATGGTCAGATAAACTGACCATAAACAAAACCGCTCACGTATAACTTATACTGATCGAATATAAATATATGTAAATATGTGTACTGTTTTATCGTTTCATAGTTTTCCTAGTTAGTATTTATGACATTGTGATAGCAAAGTGGTTGAATTTGGTTAGAGGTTTTAGTTCCAGTTTGATAAATTTGTTTGTATCTTTGCTGTTTAATTTAGGAAATTTATATAAAGTTTTACATTTGCTCTATTGTGAAACAAGTTTTTACAACATTTTTTTTAATAGCTCTCGAGACCTCATTGTAATAGCTACATCTGAGCACGAACTAGCAGGCCTCAATTTGCTGCATTATTACCGTTAAATAAACCTGTGCAGCTTTGCTAATGACGATTTATTAGTCGGAATCTGTCTGGATTAGCCCTCGGGTACATTAATAGTCATCATGTATATCAAAGTTTAATATGTAACCTTCTTTGAATGGATGTTAACATGATTGGCAAAGTTTTCATCCACTGCTGCGCCTAATTAAAGTGGACCTGGATGGCTACGGGGTGTTGGGAAGGAAGGCCATCATAAAACCAAATGATTTATTTTATTCCATGTTACTTTATTCTGTTACTGCATCATCCCAACACTTAAAAGATCGGTCAGAGTTGAATGCGTCTAGTCAGCACATGTTAGTGTTGATTGTTAGTGTTGATTGTAGTGCCTTCGGCCAAAGTTTATTTCTTTACTACATTAGTTTATACAAATTTATTTTAGCTCGATTGCGAAACAAGTTATTTCAACTTATATAAATCACTCTCGAGACCTCATTCCTGATGGAATCCATCGTCTCGAGGGAGAGAGAAGGTGCAACGTGGAATTTAAATGCCTTGCCTAAGGGCACAATCGTAACTGCTCCAGTGGGGCTTGAACTCCGGACCTTTCGCACCTGAAGCGAACGCGCATTCACTGCGCTATCACGACTTCCACTACATTAATAACATGCAGATAGGATTAACATCTAAGCTACGGTTAATTGCATATACAGGCGAATTTTGACAAACCGTCTGCTTAGGAGTACAAGGTTCAAGTCCCAAGGTTATAAAACTTTCCTCAGGTCTCAAACTCGAGCTCAAGGCAACTGGTCCCTTGAAAGGATTCTTTTTTTAAATAGGTGTTTAACCTGGAATTGTATTTAGAATTTGAGAAGTTAATGATTTCCTGCAACCATTTTTAGTAGGATATTAAGGTTCAAGTCTCGCTGATCTGAAAATGTCAAATAGGAAGATCATTCATTTGCACTGCACTAACAAACATCAACTTACATTCTGTAGTTCTTTCTTCTTCCTGCTAAATCCTTAGCTTTCTTATGTGATGTTTGAAGACAGCGAGACTTATGTCACTTTTTCGATTACTTAATACAAGTCACTGCAGGACTTGATGCAGGTTAATCAGAGACGACACAAAGACTAACAATTTTGGTTTGCACTTGTTTAGTTTATGCAAATTTATTTTAGCTCGATTACGAAACTTGTTTTTACAAACTATTAATCGCTCTCGAAAACCTCATTCCTGATGGAATACATCGCCATGAGAGAGAGAATAGGCAATGTGCAATTTTAGCGACTTGACTAATGGCTGCGTAATGGCTACAACTAGACGCACACTGTTATGCTGTTTCGTTTATTACAACGTGCAAAATTGGAATCCAGTTTACACAGGCATTTAAAGATCTAGATATTGAAACTGTTGCTCTCCATTTAAGGTTCTTGTGATTAACATCAAATGTATCTGTTTCCGGCCGGTTTAATCAGTTTTATTGTAAGAAAGAAGAGTATAATTCCACAGTGTAAGGCAGAGTTTATATTCACTGGCTATAGTTGGTTTTCACTAGTAAACTGTTTTTCTTGTCTTCAGATATATTGTAAGAATTGGTTTTCACAAGTTGCATTACCAAGACCTAATTGGTTTTCACAATTTGCATTACAAAATTGGATTTCACCTTAAATTGTAAGACAGTGAGATTTTCACCTTTCTAATGTAATCACCCGAGTTTTCGCCAGTTGTATTGTACGACTATAGTTGGATTTTTCTAGTCGTTTTTTCTGATAATGGCTTTCCACCTAGTGTATTGCAAAACTCGTAGTTGTATTCTAAAACTAGACGGTATTCACTATGGCCAATTTAATGTTAATTATTGTGTTGCCACTGTACAAAACATTTACTAAAATCAATAATTTTGGTTCAAAATTTATGACCAAATTCTGATTAGAGTCCTTCTGAAACGTTTCATCGTACAATATGATAATGTACTGTAAAATATTCACTGGTTACTGAGATGTCATTTTTATCCTGTCAATGTCCTTGCTTTCCATTGCTATTTATTGTTCGCTATTCGACATATTGTTTCGTGCTCATTGAATGATGATATTGTACTGTCAATGCAAGGTTCTGCTTCGCTTGTTATTGTAGAGTAGAGATGTTTAATAAATAAATAAATAAATAAATAATTTGTCGTACAATTTTAAAGAAGGCAGTTAGTTGCCAACAGAAATATGAATCTATTGATGATAATGTACTATAAATGTAACATAATTATTAAGAGACCATACTTTTTTATTTTATTCCTATTATTTTCACTGATCTGTCTAACTCACTTTAAACAAGGCCTAGCTTGTTATTGTGGCACTGATCTACCCAACTCACTTTAAACGAGGCCTAGCTTGTTATTGTGGCACTGATCTACCCAACTCACTATAAACGAGGCCTAGCTTGTTATTGTGGCACTGATCTACCCAACTCACTTTAAACGAGGCCTAGCTTGTTATTGTGGCACTGATCTACCCAACTCACTATAAACGAGGCCTAGCTTGTTATTGTGGCACTGATCTACCCAACTCACTTTAAACGAGGCCTAGCTTGTTATTGTGGCACTGATCTACCCAACTCACTATAAACGAGGCCTAGCTTGTTATTGTGGCACTGATCTACCCAACTCACTTTAAACGAGGCCTAGCTTGTTATTGTGGCACTGATCTACCCAACTCACTTTAAACAAGGCATAGCTTGTTATTGTGGCACTGATCTACCCAACTCACTTTAAACAAGGCATAGCTTGTTATTGTGGCACTGATCTACCCAACTCACTTTAAACGAGGCCTAGCTTGTTATTGTGGCACTGATCTACCCAACTCACTATAAACGAGGCCTAGCTTGTTATTGTGGCACTGATCTACCCAACTCACTTTAAACGAGGCCTAGCTTGTTATTGTGGCACTGATCTACCCAACTCACTTTAAACAAGGCCTAGCTTGATATTGTGGCACTGATCTACCCAACTCATTATAAACGAGGCCTAGCTTGTTATTGTGGCACTGATCTACCCAACTCACTTTAAACAAGGCATAGCTTGATATTGTGGCACTGATCTACCCAACTCACTTTAAACAAGGCATAGCTTGATATTGTGGCAATGATCTACCCAACTCACTTTAAACAAGGCATAGCTTGTTATTGTGGCACTGATCTACCCAACTCACTTTAAACGAGGCCTAGCTTGTTATTGTGGCACTGATCTGCCTATCTCACTTTAAACGAGGCCTAGCTTGTTATAGCAGCGTAGGGATATTAAATAAATAGCCATGTGTGCTTCAGGTAATCTGTCCTACATATATGTTGGAAGTTGTATACCTTCAGAAGATGTACAAGTTTTATTATTAATAAGCATAATCATCAGGTTTTCGGACTTCTACTATCAACTCATGTCAATATATTTAGGATACATTCTCATTACAATGTTGGCCATTAAACTATTTGCATGTGTGTTAAGATCACCAATATTTACTAGTAGTTTAATGTTATGATATACAATTACAGCTGTAAATTAGTCCCATTGGTTATATATTTTAGTGTTCAGAATATTAATCTATATAATAAAATAATTTTATTTATATACTAATAATAAATTTAAGATTTACTTACATTCTTAATAATTGGTCTGCTACTTATAAAAAATAAAAGCATTTAAAGTAAGTTAACATGGCATGCATATGTTATTAAAGCATTCTTCACATATAAATATTTGCTTACATAATTAATTAGATATATTGACATTGTGAATTGCTGTCGGCATAATTGTGTATATGTATGCCACATTGGTCTGAGACCTTCTGGATTTAAACAAATAAACCTTTGAAACTTTTTATTTGAGTAAAAGAAGGCAGATAACAGAAACATTAATCTATTGATAGTTTGTTGATTATAATATACTGTAAATGTAACGTACTGTTTTATCTTACTGTTTTATCGTTTCATAGCTTTACTAGTTAGTATATATTTGACTGTGATAGCAGTGGTTGAATTTTGTTTGAGGTTTTGGTGCCAGTTTGATAATGTTTTGTATCTTTGCTGTTTAATTTAGGAAATTTATACAAATATATATATTGGCTCGATTTGAAGTTTCTACAACATTATATTGCAAGCTCTCGAGACCTCATTCCTAATGGTATGCATAGCCATGATTAGCTTGTTATTGTAGCATACGGAAGTTAATAACATGTATTTAGAACGCTGGATTGATATTTTAAAAGAAACAACATGCACTATCTTCCATGATTCTCTACATATTTCTTATTATAATATTTTATTTATCGAAATCAAACACAACACACGTTCTCTTGTTACTGAGATCTCTCTCTCGTTACTGAGATTGCTCTCTCTCTCTCTCTCTCTCTCTCTCTCTCTCTCTCGTTACTCGCTCTCTCTCGTTACTGAGATTGCTCTCTCTCTCTCGTTACTGAGATTGCTCTCTCTCTCTCTCTCTCATTACTGAGATGGCTCTCTCTCTCTCGTTACTGAGATTGCTCTCTCTCTCGTTACTGAGATTGCTCTCGTTACTGAGATTGCTCTCTCTCTCTATTGTTACTGAGATCTGTCTCTCGTTCGTTACTGAGATCTCTCTCATTACTGAGATCGCTCTCTCTCTCTCTCATTACTGAGATTGCTCTCTCGTTTGTTACTGAGACTCTCTCTCTCATTACTGAGATCGCTCTCTCTCTCTCGTTAGTGAGATTGATGAGATTTATCATTGTATATGCTTTTGTTGATGATGTACTGTAAATGTGACCTACTGTTTCATCGTTATATGCTTTTGTTGATGATATACTGTAAATGTAACCTACTGTTTCATTGTTATAGGCTGTTGATGATATACTGTAAATGTAACCTACTGTTTCATCGTTATATGCTTTTGTTGATGATGTACTGTACATGTGACCTACTGTTTCATCGTTATAGGCTGTTGATGATAATGTATTGTACATGTAACCTACTGTTTCACTGTTATAATGTGTTGATGATAATGTACTGTAAATGTAACCTACTGTTTCACTGTTATAATCTGTTGATGATAATGTACTGTAAATGTACCCTACTGTTTCACTGTTATAATCTGTTGATGATAATGTACTGTAAATGTACCCTACTGTTTCATCGTTTATAATCTGTTGATGATAATGTACTGTAAATGTAATATACTGTTGACGATAATGAACCTTAAATGTAACATATTGTTGATGACAATTTACTGTAAATGTAACATACTGTTTGATGTTGATGATGTACTGTAAATGTAACATACTGTTTGATGTTGATGATGTACTGTAAATGTAACATACTGTTTGATGTTGATGATGTACTGTAAATGTAACATACTGTTTGATGTTGATGATGTACTGTTTCATCGCTTCATACTTCTATTAGTTAGTTAGTATGGCATTGGGATGGCAGTGGTAGAATTTGATCCTACGTGTTTGTTCCAGTTTGATAATATTTTGTATCATTACTGTTAAATATAGGTAATATTACAATGTCTGCTGCTTCGTATATGACGTTAGTTTCTACAAATTTATTGTAGTTTTTACAACATATGGTTTAATCATATTTTATTGCTCGATTAGTTTTTTTACATATATACATGTGAATACAAACATGACAAATTATAGAAAAGCAAACGGGTCGGGCCACAAGTTCTAGCAACATTAGTTACGGCCCTTACAACATATATCTCCCTAGACCTTATGCATGAGGGAAAGAGAATAGGTAATGTGCCTGGCAAACATATTAATAGACCTAATTCATAGCCCAGTGTTCCAGTCTGTCAATTTGTCTAATTCAGTAACTCAATATGGCACAATTAACGGTTTTGATATTAAATATATTTATATGACGGATAAGTCAAACTATATCACTGCCTGTTCCCAGGCTACCTAATTCCTAATGGTGTCTAATCTACCTGATCTGCAATTTACTTTAGCTCGATTGCGAAACAAATTTGCACAACATACTAATCGCTTCCTAGACCCGATTCCTAAGGGAAAGCAAAGAGGCAATGCTGAATTAAGTGCCTGGCTGTTTTACAACATATTAATCGCTTCCTAGACCCGATTCCTAAGGGAAAGCGAAGAAGCAATGCTGAATTAAGTGCCTGGCTGTTTTACAACATATAGCTCTCGAGACCTCATTGCTAATGGTGTCCCATCACCATGAGAAGAAGCAATGCGAATTTAAGTGCCTTGTCCAAAGAGCACACTCGTAATAGCCGCATCTGACCGCGAACTCTGGGCCTCGTAATTATCACATTACAACCGTTGAATAAACTGGTGCAGGTTTGCTAATGGCGGTTTCTTATCCGGATTTAATCGTTCCACAATCCTGATATACCTGGTAGTTATCATATTTATCAAAGCAAAATTAAACGTATATCCCTCGTATTATATTAAAAGGTGTAAAACATTTACATGTCTCCTATAAGGTATTACAAGATTTTATATAATTATGTTTTTACTATACTAAAGTTTTCCAGGAACCAAATTCATCCACTGTTGTCCCTATAGTGGTGTGGACCGGGGGTGTTGGGAGGCCATCATAAAAACCAAATTGATTCATTTTATTCTTGTTACTGCGTCATGTTTCTTGTTACAAGTGCGACATTGAATCTGAAATTGAACCTCTAAAGTGTGACATTGAATCTGAAATTGAACCTCTAAAGTGTGACATTGACTCTGAAATTGAACTTCTAAAGTGTGACATTGAATCTGAAATTGAACCTCTAAAGTGTAACATTGACTCTGAAATTGAACCTCTAAAGTGTGACATTGACTCTGAAATTGAACTTCTAACTAAAGTGTGACATTGACTGAAATTGAACCTCTAAAGTGTAACATTGACTCTGAAATTGAACCTCTAAAGTGTGACATTGAATCTGAAATTGAACCTAAAGTGTGACATTGAATCTTAAATTGAACCTCTAAATGTTTATTTATCGAAATGTTTAAATCGGAAATGAGGTCTCTGGGTTACTGCTGTTAGTTATGCTGACTGTACTTTCCATTGCTATTTAAAAAAAAGAAAGATGGCAGTTGACAAAATGATGTTGTAAAGATTATACCACACCAAGATAACGCCATCGGAACTTGACACAGGCGAACATTTTTATAATTGAATGAGTCATTGAATAGATGGAAGATGCTTGTATTTAGATTGTGTATGTTGTAATCGTAAGGTGATGTTAGTATTAAATAGCACATCATTATATAATGTTATATATATTTATAATTTTTAATGTGTAGTAAATAAACTGTTAAGCTTTACATGCGTCTGTATTTGTCCCGTGCCCGTTGTCTGGAAGCCTAATTGTGTGGTGGTGCATGCATATGTTAAGCAGCAAGTTTCCAAATATGTTATAGTATTCACATGCCCTCTTGCCCTGTCACCTGTGCTAAGCAGCCAGTTTGATTCCGGATGTAGGCGAGGCGAAACATGCAGGACATGTCGCATCTGGCTTGAATTTTTAAAGGACTGTTTATGTATACTATACAACTATACTGTACATGCTGTATGTATACTAGGTATACAACTATACAACACATGCAGTATTTATACCATACAACTATACGGTACTTGCTGTATGTATACCATACAACTATACGGTACATGCTGTATGTATACTATATACCACTATACGGTACAAGCAGTATGTATACTATACAACTATATGGTACATGCAGTATGTATACCATACAACTATATAGTACATGCTGTATGTATACTATACAACTATATGGTACATGCTGTATGTATACCATACAACTATACTGTATATGCTGTATGTATACTATACAACTATACGGTACATGCAGTATGTATACCATACAACTATACGGTACATACAGTATGTATACTATACAACTATACGGTACATGCAGTATATATACCATACAATTATACGGTACATACAGTATGTATACTATACAACTATACGGTACATGCTGTATGTATACCATACAACTATACGGTACATGCAGTCTGTATACCATACAACTATACGGTACATGCTGTATGTATACTATACAACTATACGGTACATGCTGTATGTATACTATACAACTATACGGTACATGCTGTATGTATACTATACAACTATACGGTACATGCTGTATGTATACTATACAACTATACTGTACATGCTGTATGCATACTATGCAACTATACGGTACATGCTGTATGTATACCATACAACTATACGGTACATGCTGAATGTATACTATACAACTATACTGTACATGCTGTATGTATACTATACAACTATATGGTACATGCTGTATGTATACCATACAACTATACTGTACATGCAGTATGTATACCATACAACTATACGGTACATGCTGTATGTATACTATATACCACTATACGGTACAAGCAGTATGTATACTATACAACTATATAGTACATGCAGTATGTATACCATACAACTATATAGTACATGCTGTATGTATACTATACAACTATATGGTACATGCTGTATGTATACCATACAACTATACTGTACATGCAGTATGTATACTATACAACTATACGGTACATGCAGTATGTATACTATACAACTATACGGTACATGCAGTATATATACCATACAACTATACGGTACATGCAGTATGTATACCATACAACTATACGGTACATGCTGTATGTATACCATACAACTATACGGTACATGCAGTATGTATACCATACAACTATACGGTACATGCAGTATGTATACCATACAACTATATGGTACATGCTGTATGTATACCATACAACTATATGGTACATGCTGTATGTATACCATACAACTATACGGTACATGCAGTATGTATACTATACAACTATATGGTACATGCAGTATGTATACTATACAACTATACGGTATATGCTGTATGTATACTATACAACCATATGGTACATGCAGTATGTATACCATACAACTATACGGTACATGCAGTATGTATACAATACAACTATATGGTACATGCTGTGTGTATACTATACAACTATATGGTACATGCTGTGTGTATACTATACAACTATATGGTACATGCTGTATGTATACCATACAACTATACGGTACATACAGTATGTATACCATACAATTATACGGTACATACAGTATGTATACTATACAATTATACGGTACATGCAGTATGTATACTATACAACTATACGGTACATGCAGTATATATACCATACAACTATACGGTACATGCAGTATGTATACCATACAACTATACGGTACATGCTGTATGTATACTATACAACTATACGGTACATGCTGTATGTATACTATACAACTATACGGTACATGCAGTATGTATACTATACAACTATACGGTACATGCAGTATGTATACCATACAACTATACGGTACATGCTGTATGTATACTATACAACTATACTGTACATGCTGTATGTATACCATACAACTATACGGTACATGCAGTATGTATACCATACAACTATACGGTACATGCAGTATGTATACAATACAACTATATGGTACATGCTGTGTGTATACTATACAACTATATGGTACATGCTGTATGTATACCATACAACTATACTGTATATGCTGTATGTATACTACACAACTATACGGTACATGCAGTATGTATACCATACAACTATACGGTACATACAGTATGTATACTACACAACTAAACGGTACATGCAGTATGTATACCATACAACTATACTGTACATGCTGTGTGTATACTATACAAATATATGGTACATGCAGTATGTATACCATACAACTGTACGGTACATGCTGTATGTATACCATACAACTATACGGTACATGCAGTATGTATACCATACAACTATACGGTACATGCAGTATGTATACAATACAACTATACGGTACATGCTGTATGTATACTATACAACTATACGGTACATGCTGTATGTATACCATACAACTATACGGTACATGCTGTATGTATACTATACAACTATATGGTACATGCTGTATGTATACTATACAACTATACTGTACATGCTGTATGTATACCATACAACTATACGGTACATGCAGTATGTATACCATACAACTATACGGTACATGCAGTATGTATACAATACAACTATATGGTACATGCTGTGTGTATACTATACAACTATATGGTACATGCTGTATGTATACCATACAACTATACGGTACATGCTGTATGTATACTATACAACTATATGGTACATGCTGTATGTATACTATACAACTATACTGTACATGCTGTATGTATACCATACAACTATACGGTACATGCAGTATGTATACCATACAACTATACGGTACATGCAGTATGTATACAATACAACTATATGGTACATGCTGTGTGTATACTATACAACTATATGGTACATGCTGTATGTATACCATACAACTATACTGTATACGCTGTATGTATACTATACAACTATACGGTACATGCAGTATGTATACCATACAACTATACGGTACATACAGTATGTATACCATACAACTATACTGTACATGCTGTGTGTATACTATACAAATATATGGTACATGCAGTATGTATACCATACAACTGTACGGTACATGCTGTATGTATACCATACAACTATACGGTACATGCAGTATGTATACTATACAACTATACGGTACATGCAGTATGTATACTATACAACTATACGGTACATGCTGTATGTATACTATACAACTATACGGTACATGCAGTATGTATACCATACAACTATACGGTACATGCAGTATGTATACTATACAACTATACGGTACATGCTGTATGTATACCATACAACTATATGGTACATGCTGTATGTATACCATACAACTATACGGTACATGCAGTATGTATACTATACAACTATACGGTACATGCAGTATGTATACCATACAACTATACGTAATGCGTATGTATACGGTACACGCAGTATGTATACTATACAACTATACGGTACATGCTGTATGTATACTATACAACTATACGGTACATGCTGTATGTATACTATACAACTATACGGTACATGCTGTATGTATACTATACAACTATACGGTACATGCAGTATGTATACAACTATATGGTACATGCAGTATGTATACCATACAACTATACGGTACATGCAGTATGTATACCATACAACTATACGGTACATGCTGTATGTATACTATACAACTATACGGTACATGCTGTATGTATACCATACAACTATACGGTACATGGTGTATGTATACAATACAACTATACGGTACATGCAGTATGTATACCATACAACTATACTGTACATGCTGTGTGTATACTATACAAATATATGGTACATGCAGTATGTATACCATACAACTGTACGGTACATGCTGTATGTATACCATACAACTATACGGTACATGCAGTATGTATACCATACAACTATACAGTACATGCAGTCTGTATACCATACAACTATACGGTACATGCTGTATGTATACTATACAACTATATGGTACATGCAGTATGTATACCATACAACTATACGGTACATGCTGTATGTATACTATACAACTATATGGTACATGCTGTATGCATACTATACAACTATACTGTACATGCTGTATGTATACCATACAACTATACGGTACATGCAGTATGTATACCATACAACTATATGGTACATGCTGTGTGTATACTATACAACTATATGGTACATGCTGTATGTATACCATACAACTATACTGTATACGCTGTATGTATACTATACAACTATACGGTACATGCAGTATGTATACCATACAACTATACGGTACATACAGTATGTATACCATACAACTATACTGTACATGCTGTGTGTATACTATACAAATATATGGTACATGCAGTATGTATACCATACAACTGTACGGTACATGCTGTATGTATACCATACAACTATACGGTACATGCAGTATGTATACCATACAACTATACGGTACATGCAGTCTGTATACCATACAACTATACGGTACATGCTGTATGTATACTATACAACTATATGGTACATGCTGTATGTATACTATACAACTATACGGTACATGCTGTATGTATACTATACAACTATACGGTACATGCTGTATGTATACTATACAGCTATACGGTACATGCTGTATGTATACTATACAACTATACGGTACATGCTGTATGTATACCATACAACTATACGGTACATGCTGTATGTATACTATACAACTATACGGTACATGCAGTATGTATACCATACAACTATACGGTACATGCAGTATGTATACCATACAACTATACGGTACATGCAGTATGTATACAATACAACTATATGGTACATGCTGTGTGTATACTATACAACTATATGGTACATGCTGTATGTATACCATACAACTATACTGTATACGCTGTATGTATACTATACAACTATACGGTACATGCAGTATGTATACCATACAACTATACGGTACATACAGTATGTATACTATACAACTATACGGTACATGCAGTATGTATACCATACAACTATACGGTACATGCAGTCTGTATACCATACAACTATACGGTACATGCTGTATGTATACTATACAACTATACGGTACATGCAGTATGTATACCATACAACTATACGGTACATGCTGTATGTATACCATACAACTATACGGTACATGCAGTATGTATACAATACAACTATATGGTACATGCTGTGTGTATACTATACAACTATATGGTACATGCTGTATGTATACCATACAACTATACTGTATACGCTGTATGTATACTATACAACTATACGGTACATGCAGTATGTATACCATACAACTATACGGTACATACAGTATGTATACCATACAACTATACTGTACATGCTGTGTGTATACTATACAAATATATGGTACATGCAGTATGTATACCATACAACTGTACGGTACATGCTGTATGTATACCATACAACTATACGGTACATGCAGTATGTATACCATACAACTATACGGTACATGCAGTCTGTATACCATACAACTATACGGTACATGCTGTATGTATACTATACAACTATATGGTACATGCTGTATGTATACTATACAACTATACGGTACATGCTGTATGTATACTATACAACTATACGGTACATGCTGTATGTATACTATACAGCTATACGGTACATGCTGTATGTATACTATACAACTATACGGTACATGCTGTATGTATACCATACAACTATACGGTACATGCTGTATGTATACTATACAACTATACGGTACATGCAGTATGTATACCATACAACTATACGGTACATGCAGTATGTATACCATACAACTATACGGTACATGCAGTATGTATACAATACAACTATATGGTACATGCTGTGTGTATACTATACAACTATATGGTACATGCTGTATGTATACCATACAACTATACTGTATACGCTGTATGTATACTATACAACTATACGGTACATGCAGTATGTATACCATACAACTATACGGTACATACAGTATGTATACTAT
The DNA here is from genome assembly GCA_014843695.1 of Archivesica marissinica. NCBI lineage: Eukaryota > Metazoa > Mollusca > Bivalvia > Venerida > Vesicomyidae > Archivesica > Archivesica marissinica. The sequence goes on from CM026401.1 coordinate 31,826,898, forward strand.
ACAACTATACGGTACATGCAGTATGTATACCATACAACTATACGGTACATGCAGTCTGTATACCATACAACTATACGGTACATGCTGTATGTATACTATACAACTATACGGTACATGCAGTATGTATACCATACAACTATACGGTACATGCTGTATGTATACTATACAACTATATGGTACATGCTGTATGTATACCATACAACTATACTGTACATGCAGTATGTATACTATACAACTCTACTGTACAGGCAGTATATGATTATTCTTCATATATAAAAAAACATCTTGTTACATTCTAATAATCCAATCAGAACGCTCGTTTCAACGCTCGTTTCAACGCAAATTGCGCCGCTTTAGAAATTTTCAAAACAAATTGAAAATGCTACGAAATCTCTTTTTGACGTACATTTTTGCCGAATTTTTTGCCATTATGATTGTGCCCTTAGACAAGGCATTTAAATTCCACATTGCCTCTTCTCTCTCCTTCATCAGGAATGAGGTCTCGAGAGTGATTAATATAAGTTGAAAGAACTTGTTTCGCAATCGAGCTAAGATAAATTTGTATAAACTAAGCCACACAACTATATAAGGGCATACTATATAGCATTGATAGTGACAGGGTGTCATTTTTAAACTTGCTTGGAATGGCCTAAACTTTTTTATGTATAGTCAAGCTTCTCACCAATGAGACCCGGGTTCGATCCTCGGACCGGGAATTAAGTATGTGATATGGTACGATGGTCGCCATATCGAATAGGTGGGTTTTCTCCGGGTACTCCGGTTTCCTCCCACATGAATGACCACATATACGCTTTCATCCGAGCCACCGAGAATGATTAATATAAGTTGTTAAAACTTGCTTCGCAATCGTTGTAAAATAAATAAAGTTAAAAAAAGCCTATAGTGGAAATAATTACCACAAGCTTTCAGTTCCATACACAGGGATTCGGCACGTTTGGGGGTACTAATATATTCGCGTTGAAACGAGCGTTCTGATTGGATTATGATTATTCTTCATATAAAAAACCCATCTTGTTATATTCTAATAATCCAATCAGAACGCTCGTTTCAACGCGAATTGCGCCACTTTAGAAATTTTCAAAACAAATTGAAAAATTCAACGAAATCTCTTTTTGACGTACATTTTTGCCGAATAAACCTACACGTTAGTGGAAACACATTTTATTGATAATGTTATTCACAGTTAAAACTCTCCCGTCGAAGATATTTTTTTGTTGCTGACAGAACCCGTGTCCTAGTATGGAAATGTGACCTGCTATGGCCAATGTCTGTGGCAATTGTTTGCAAAGTATACATGCATGCAGCTTAAAGTTGTGTTTTATTTGAAGAACAATATAAAGACTCGGGATAGGCGTTATATTTGGACAGCTTTGTACAAAATTGTTTCAGATAGGGCCATTTTACTGATCGATGCGAAATCTGACATCCCACAGAGTAGAATCCCTGTACTTAAATATATATACTAGTACCACCTGTGAACAGGATCTGGTGTTTATAATTCTGCAATCTGCATCAGTTTCAGCATAGCAGGATCTGGTGTTTATAATTCCGCAATCTGCACCAGTTTCAGCATAGCAGGATCTGGTATTTATAATTCCGCAATCTGCATCAGTTTCAGCATAACAGGATCTGGTGTTTATAATTCCGCAATCTGCACCAGTTTCAGCATAGCAGGATCTGGTGTTTATAATTCCGCAATCTGCACCAGTTTCAGCATATCAGGATCTGGTGTTTATAAATATGCAATCTGCATCAGTTTCAGCATAGCAGGATCTGGTATTTATAATTCTGCAATCTGCATCAGTTTCAGCATAGCAGGATCTTGTGTTTATAATTCCGCAATCTGCATCAGTTTCGGCATAGCAGGATCTTGTGTTTATAATTCTGCAATCTGCATCAGTTTCAGCATAGCAGGATCTGGTATTTATAATTCTGCAATCTGCATCAGTTTCAGCATGGCAGGATCTTGTGTTTATAATTCCGCAATCTGCATCAGTTTCAGCATAGCAGGATCTTGTGTTTATAATTCTGCAATCTGCATCAGTTTTAGCATAACAGGATCTTGTGTTTATAATTCTGCAATCTGCATCAGTTTTAGCATAACAGGATCTTGTGTTTATAATTCCGCAATCTGCTCCAGTTTCAACATAGCAGGATCTTGTGTTTATAATTCCGCAATCTGCTCCAGTTTCAGCATAGCAGGATATTGTGTTTATAATTCCGCAATCTGCATCAGTTTCGGCATAGCAGGATCTTGTGTTTATAAATCTGCAAGCATCAGTTTCGGCATAGCAGGATCTTGTGTTTATAATTCCGCAATCTGCATCAGTTTCAGCATAGCAGGATCTTGTGTTTATAATTCCGCAATCTGCATCAGTTTCGGCATAGCAGGATCTTGTGTTTATAATTCCACAATCTGCATCAGTTTCAGCATAGCAGGATCTTATGTTTATAATTCCGCAATCTGCATCAGTTTCAGCATAGCAGGATCTTGTGTTTATAATTCTGCAATCTGCATCAGTTTCGGCATAGCAGGATCTTGTGTTTATAATTCCGCAATCTGCATCAATTTCAGCATAGCAGGATCTGGTGTTTATAATTCTGCAAGCTGCATCAGTTTCAGCATAGCAGGATCTGGTGTTTATAATTCCGCAATCTGCATCAGTTTCAACATAGCAGGATCTGGTGTTTTACAACGCGGACACTATATCAGTGTCACCATTGTAATATAATTTACAAGTCTTAATCTGCCGTGTATTAGAATGTGCACATCGCTATCGGGGCACATCTCGCAGCATCATGCATGGATCTTCAGCGTGTCGCACTCTCTTCCGGTGTGCGCGCGCATCCTTTTGGAGTTACGAGTAGGCCTTTTCGCAGACTTACCCGACATGACCCAGTCGTCAAGAAGAACGCGTGCAGACCGTGTAGCGACATACGACACAAATATGTCTAACCCCATGGTCGGTTTATATATGCTGCTGCGGGATGACCAACAGTGAGAAGGAGTGTGGACCTAACAATGACTCTTTATAAAGAAGCACAATTACAGGATTTGTTACCATATGCAGAAAGAAGATGCCTTCTCCGGATCGCTACAGAACCGACGTAGTAACACAATCACCTTAGAAAATACAGTCGCCCCACATGTCTCGGCGTAAGCGACTATAAATAAAACTACATCGTTCAGATATGTCGGAGGTTATAAAACTGTTCTCAAATCTCAAACTCAAGTGATATGATTGGTTGAGGCTGATATGTACACTTAGCTGAACCAATCAGAAGCTTGAGACTGAGTCTGAGATTGGAGAAAAGTTGTATAACCTCCAGACCAGTTGTAACACGCTGGATTGGTAATCCAGGATCGCAGGTTCGAGCCCCCGTCTGACCCTAATAAAATGAACAGTCTTTCAGACGGGACTTTAAACCGAGGTCTCGTGTCGGTGCTTTACACCGTGCACGTAAAAGAACCAGAGGAGACGCTGGAATGGGTCTCTGTCTGTATCATTGCACTATCCTAAAATCTAAAATGACTAATCTCTTCAGGAGGCGTTGCTCATATGGACAACCGGTAGCGGTCAGAGGCACTCCTGAATTGACGTGTGTCAACTATTGGAGTATATGTTAAACTTATGTCAATTTCGTTTAGAGATAATTTAATTTTCTTGAAGGGCACGGTCCTCTTAAGTTTCGCAACGTCCCTATATACAACAGAGGCCGCCGTATGATCTAACTTTGTTCTTTTCAAAAATCAGCCGTAATAAGGAAATTACTGCCATACTATAGGTCTAACAGTAGTCCATCTACTATAAGTCTAACAGTAGTCCGTACTATATGTCTAACAGTAGTCCGTACTATATGTCTAACAGTAGTCCATCTACTATATGTCTGACAGTAGTCCGTACTATATGTCTAAAAGTAGTCCATACTATATGTCTGACAGTAGTCCGTACTATATGTCTAACAGTAGTCCATCTACTATATGCCTGACAGTAGTCCGTACTATATGTCTAACAGTAGTCCATCTACTATATGTCTGACAGTAGTCCGTACTATATGTCTAACAGTAGTCCATCTACTATATGTCTGACAGTAGTCCGTACTATATGTCTAACAGTAGTCCGTACTATATGTCTAACAGTAGTCCGTACTATATGTCTGACAGTAGTCCGTACTATATGTCTAACAGTAGTCCATCTACTATATGTCTGACAGTAGTCCGTACTATATGTCTAACAGTAGTCCATCTACTATATGTCTGACAGTAGTCCGTACTATATGTCTAACAGTAGTCCGTACTATATGTCTAACAGTAGTCCGTACTATATGTCTGACAGTAGTCCGTACTATATGTCTAACAGTAGTCCATCTACTATATGTCTGACAGTAGTCCGTACTATATGTCTACAGTAGTCCATCTACTATATGTCTAACAGTAGTCCGTACTATATGTCTAACAGTAGTCCATCTACTATATGTCTAACAGTAGTCCGTACTATATGTCTAACAGTAGTCCGTACTATATGTCTGACAGTAGTCCGTACTATATGTCTAACAGTAGTCCATCTACTATATGTCTGACAGTAGTCCGTACTATATGTCTAACAGTAGTTCATCTACTATATGTCTGACAGTAGTCCGTACTATATGTATAACAGTAGTCCATCTACTATATGTCTACAGTAGTCCGTACTATATGTCTAACAGTAGTCCGTACTATATGTCTAACAGTAGTCCATACTATATGTCTGACAGTAGTCCGTACTATATGTCTAACAGTAGTCCATCTACTATATGTCTGACAGTAGTCCGTACTATATGTCTAACAGTAGTCCGTACTATATGTCTAACAGTAGTCCATACTATATGTCTGACAGTAGTCCGTACTATATGTCTAACAGTAGTCCATCTACTATATGTCTGACAGTAGTCCGTACTATATGTCTAACAGTAGTCCGTACTATATGTCTAACAGTAGTCCATACTATATGTCTGACAGTAGTCCGTACTATATGTCTAACAGTAGTCCATCTACTATATGTCTGACAGTAGTCCGTACTATATGTCTAACAGTAGTCCGTACTATATGTCTAACAGTAGTCCATACTATATGTCTGACAGTAGTCCGTACTATATGTCTAACAGTAGTCCATCTACTATATGTCTGACAGTAGTCCGTACTATATGTCTAACAGTAGACCGTACTATATGTATAACAGTAGTTCATCTACTATATGTCTAACAGTAGTCCGTACTATATGTCTAACAGTAGTCCATCTACTATATGTCTAACAGTAGTCCGTACTATATGTCTAACAGTAGTCCGTACTATATGTCTAACAGTAGTCCATCTACTATATGTCTGACAGTAGTCCGTACTATATGTCTAACAGTAGTTCATCTACTATATGTCTGACAGTAGTCCGTACTATATGTCTAACAGTAGTCCATCTACTATATGTATGACAGTAGTCTGTACTATATGTCTAACAGTAGACCATACTGTATGTCTAACAGTAGTCCATCTACTATATGTCTAACAGTAGTCCGTACTATATGTCTGACAGTAGTCCGTACTATATGTCTAACAGTAGTCCATCTACTATATGTCTGACAGTAGTCCGTACTATATGTCTAACAGTAGTCCATCTACTATATGTCTGACAGTAGTCCGTACTATATGTCTAACAGTAATCCGTACTATATGTCTAACAGTAGTCCGTACTATATGTCTAACAGTAGTCCGTACTATATGTCTAACAGTAGTCCGTACTATATGTCTGACAGTAGTCCGTACTATATGTCTAACAGTAGTCCGTACTATATGTCTAACAGTAGACCGTACTATATGTCTAACAGTAGTCCGTACTATATGTCTGACAGTAGTCCGTACTATATGTCTGACAGTAGTCCATCCACTATATGTCTAACAGTAGTCCATCTACTATATGTCTGACAGTAGTCCGTACTATATGTCTGACAGTAGTCCGTACTATATGTCTAACAGTAGTCCGTACTATATGTCTAACAGTAGTCCGTACTATATGTCTAACAGTAGTCCGTACTATATGTCTGACAGTAGTCCGTACTATATGTCTAACAGTAGACCGTACTATATGTCTAACAGTAGTCCGTACTATATGTCTGACAGTAGTCCGTACTATATGTCTAACAGTAGTCCGTACTATATGTCTGACAGTAGTCCGTACTATATGTCTAACAGTAGACCGTACTATATGTCTAACAGTAGTCCGTACTATATGTCTGACAGTAGTCCGTACTATATGTCTAACAGTAGTCCGTACTATATGTCTGACAGTAGTCCGTACTATATGTCTAACAGTAGACCGTACTATATGTCTAACAGTAGTCCGTACTATATGTCTGACAGTAGTCCGTACTATATGTCTAACAGTAGTCCGTACTATATGTCTGACAGTAGTCCGTACTATATGTCTAACAGTAGTCCATCTACTATATGTCTAACAGTAGTCCATCTACTATATGTCTGACAGTAGTCCATCTACTATATGTCTGACAGTAGTCCGTACTATATGTCTAACAGTAGTCCGTACTATATGTCTAACACTAGTACATACTATATGTCTAACACTAGTACATACTATATGTCTAACAGTAGTCCGTACTATATGTCTAACAGTAGTCCGTACTATATGTCTAACAGTAGTCCGTACTATATGTCTAACACTAGTACATACTATATGTCTAACACTAGTACATATATATGTCTAACACTAGTACATACTATATGTCTAACACTAGCACATACTATATGTCTAACACTAGTACATACTATATGTCTAACACTAGTACATACTATATGTCTAACACTAGTACATACTATATGTCTAACACTAGTACATACTATATGTATAACACTAGACTACATACTATATGTCTAACACTAGTACACACTATATGTATAACACTAGTATATATGTCTAATAGTATCCATACTATATATCTAACACTAGTACATACTATATATCTAACACTAGTACATACTATATATCTAACACTAGTACATACTATATGTCTAACACTAGTACATACTATATGTCTAACACTAGTATATAATATATGCATAACACTAGTACATACTATATGTCTAACACTAGTACATACTATATGTCTAACACTAGTACATACTATATGTCTAACACTAGTACACACTATATGTCTAACACTAGTACATACTATATGTCTAACACTAGTACATACTATATGTCTAACACTAGTACATACTATATGTCTAACACTAGTATATAATATATGCATAACACTAGTACATACTATATGTCTAACACTAGTACATACTATATGTCTAACACTAGTACATACTATATGTCTAACACTAGTACACACTATATGTCTAACACTAGTACATACTATATGTCTAACACTAGTACATACTATATGTCTAACACTAGTACATACTATATGTCTAACACTAGTATATAATATATGCATAACACTAGTACATACTATATGTCTAACACTAGTACATACTATATGTCTAACACTAGTACATACTATATGTCTAACACTAGTACACACTATATATCTAACACTAGTACATACTATATGTATAACACTAGTACATACTATATATCTAACACTAGTACAAACTATATGTCTAACACTAGTACATACTATATGTCTAACACTAGTACATACTATATGTCTTATCCTAGTACATACTATATGTATAACACTAGTACATACTATATGTCTAACACTAGTACATACTATATATCTAACAGTAGTCCGTACTATGGAGTCAAAATGTATTCACATCAGTAGTCAGATCCCGATTGGAGTGGATGAGTAAAATTTGAACTTCCGGAAATAACCGTGAGCGGATGCAACGATACTGACACTGGCAGAAATGCGGATCAGACACAGGCAGTGGGATGAGGGGAAGAAATAGTCATCGGGCGCAAATACAAGAACTATTAACAAATTAACAAACTGCACAATGTGTGCTAACTGGATTAATAACGTTGACCGTAACTACCTGTATTTTTGATGCGTGGTTACCTTATGTAATAATTTTATCTTTTTTCGTGTACGATTAAACAAACGTAGCAAATTATTAACTTGTGTTATCGCTCATAAAATTTACAGGAGGTATTGAGTTTGAACGGATGATACGTGTGCACATAAAATCATTTATTGATGTAACCAAGTAGCGTCCCCACCGGTTGACTGACCCTATTTCTCTTATGTATAATACTAACCTAGCCGCACCTCCTCACGCTTGTCCTTTGTAAAATGGCCACCCATATACTAGTAATGGTCACAGAGGAAGGATTCCCGTAAATATGTTGTACCATACTAACCCAGCCGCCCCGCCCCACGCTTGTCTCTTGTAAAATGCCACCTATATACTAGTAATGGTCACAGAGGAAGGATTCCCGTAAATATGTTGTACCATACTAACCCAGCCGCACCGCCTCACGCTTGTCCTTTGTAAAATGGCCACCCATATACTAGTAATGGTCACAGAGGAAGGATTCCCGTAAATATGTTGTACCATACTAACCCAGCCGCGCCGGCCCACGCTTGTCTCTTGTAAAATGGTCACCCATATGCTAGTAATGGTTGCAGAGTGGAAGGATTCCCGTAAATATGTTGTACCATACTAACCCAGCCGCGCCGCTTGTCTTGTAAAATGGTCACCCATATGCTAGTAATGGTCGCAGAGTGGAAGGATTCCCGTAAATATTTCATCTCCCTATTTATATTAGTTTGTAGATGGACATTTTTAGTCACAACGTTCCCCTTAGATTCAGTACAATAATGGATAACCGGAGACACTTGTCATGCTTGCACGTCGATGTTTAGCCGGAAGGATTCCCATGACGTGTACGTCCCACCATGCTATTCACTTTCCCGGTGAGTGGGTGCGTGCGTATCCTCGCTACAAGTTGTCCATGATGTAATGTCGCTTTAAAGTCGCTACCGGTTGCCCATGTGAGCGACGCCTCCTGAAGAGATTTGTCATTTTAGATTGTGGAGGATAGTGCAATGATACAGACATAGACCCATTACAGAATCTCCTCTGGTTCTTTTACGTGCACGATGTAGGCCTAAAAGCACCGACACGCGACATCGGCTTAAAGTCCAAACTGAAAGACTGTTAATATTATTAGGATCAGACGGATCGAACATGCGATAACTGGATTCGCAATCCAATGTGTTAACCACTGAACTACTTACCTGGCTGTGCATGCCGTGTTCCTTTGAAGCATGTAAATATATACTACCAACAAGTGCGTTTTTAACGTCGTTCGGTGTCGGCTGCATCTAATGTAAGACTACATATATGTGGAAGTCGTGATAGTGCAGTGGTACACGTTCGCTTCAGGTGCGAAAGGCCTGGAGTTCGAGCCCAGCTGGAGCCGTTACGGTTGTGTCCGTAGGCAAGGCATTTAAATTATCCGGTGCCTCTTCTCTCTCCCTCGTGGCGATGGATTCCATCAGGAATGAGTTCTAGTTTATACAAATTTATATTGGCTCTATTGCGAAACAAGTTCTTACAACTTATATTAATCACTCTCGAGACCTCATTCCTGATGGAATCCATCGCCACGAGGGAGAGAGAAGAGGCAACGTGGAATTTAAATGCCTTGCCTAAGGGCACACTCGTAACGAATGAGTTCTCGAGAGTGATTAATATAAGTTATAAGAACTTGTTTCGCAATCCAGCTGAAATAAATTTGTTAAAAATAAGAATATTTACTAGTATATAATTACATGGTATTAGTTTACATTCTGTTCATACCAAATATTACATTTCTTGCTGGAGCTGGGGCTATTTTGATGATACGCACTGGCGAGTACGCTAGGGGGTTCGGGGTCATGCCTCCCGGAGATTTTTTGAAATGAGGAAGCAATTTCCTGCATTTCAATGCATTTTGTAACATACAATTGCAGGACTAAAGTACTTACGCTAATCCGTATAAAGGTATAATTTAAGGCTAGATGTATAATATACATGATCTATCGCCTTTATCAATTAAACAAGCACGTACAATAGCACAAACTAACTTTCGAGATGCACCATATTTACACTGGGCTCAATTATTCCACCAGTCCACACATCACGTATGTATCCCTACAACCCCCATGGGGTTTTAACACGCACACACACAACACACACAACATACACAACACACACATCACACACATAATACAACACACGCACAACACACACATACACATAACACACGCAACACACGCAACACACACACGCACACGCACACGCACACGCGCCACGCGCGCCGCGCACCACGCACCACGCACCACACGCACACGCGCCACGCGCCACGCGCCACGCGCCACGCGCGCCGCGCACCACGCACCACGCACCACGCACCACGCACCACGCACACCACACACACACACACACCACAACACACCACCACACCACACCACACCACAACACACCACA
>CM026401.1:31838395-31881791 GCA_014843695.1 Archivesica marissinica
CAATACTATAGAGATAGTCCACAATACGATAGAAATATGTCACTATACGATATAGATAGTCCACAATACGATAGAGATAGTCCACAATACGATAGAGATAGTCTACAATACGATAGAGATAGTTCACAATACGATAGAGATAGTTCACAATACGATAGATATAGTCTACAATACGATAGAGATAGTCCACAATACGATATAGATAGTCCACAATACGATAGAAATATTTCACAATACGATAGAGATATTCCACAATACGATAGAAATATGTCACAATACGATAGAGATAGTCCACAATACGATAGAAATAGTTCACAATACGATAGAGATAGTCCACAATACGATAGAAATAGTTCACAATACGATAGAGATAGTCCACAATACGATAGAAATAGTTCACAATACGACATAGATATTCCACAATACGATAGAAATATGTCACTATACGATATAGATAGTCCACAATACGATAGAAATATTTCACAATACGATAGAGATATTCCACAATACGATAGAAATATGTCACAATACGAAAGAGATAGTCCACAATACGATAGAAATAGTTCACAATACGATATAGATAGTCCACAATACGATAGAAATATGTCCACAATACGATAGAGATAGTCCACAATATGATAGAAATAGTTCACAATACGATAGAGATAGTCAACAATACTATAGAGATAGTCCACAATACTATAGAGATAGTCCACAATACGATATAGATAGTCAACAATACTATAGAGATAGTCCACAATACGATAGAAATATGTCACTATACGATATAGATAGTCCACAATACGATAGAGATAGTCCACAATACGATAGAGATAGTCTACAATACGATAGAGATAGTTCACAATACGATAGAGATAGTTCACAATACGATATAGATAGTCCACAATACGATAGAAATATTTCACAATACGATAGAGATATTCCACAATACGATAGAAATATGTCACAATACGATAGAGATAGTCCACAATACGATAGAAATAGTTCACAATACGATAGAGATAGTCCACAATACGATAGAAATAGTTCACAATACGATAGAGATAGTCCACAATACGATAGAAATAGTTCACAATACGACATAGATATTCCACAATACGATAGAAATATGTCACTATACGATATAGATAGTCCACAATACGATAGAAATATTTCACAATACGATAGAGATATTCCACAATACGATAGAAATATGTCACAATACGAAAGAGATAGTCCACAATACGATAGAAATAGTTCACAATACGATATAGATAGTCCACAATACGATAGAAATATGTCCACAATACGATAGAGATAGTCCACAATATGATAGAAATAGTTCACAATACGATAGAGATAGTCAACAATACTATAGAGATAGTCCACAATACGATAGAAATAGTCCACAATACGATAGAGATAGTCCACAATACGATAGAAATAGTCCACAATACGATAGAGATAGTCCACAATACGATAGAAATAGTTCACAATACGACATAGATATTCCACAATACGATAGAAATATGTCACTATACGACATAGATAGTCAACAATACTATAGACATAGTCCACAATACGATAGAAATAGTTCACAATACGACATAGATATTCCACAATACGATAGAAATATGTCACTATACGACATAGAATAGTAACACAAACAATTGCGGACATGTATTACCCAGATTCAGTTACTATTTCTGAAATATTTGAAAACATAAAATCTGTGTCTATACTAGGTGTGTACCATCCACAGCAGTTGCAACGATAACCACATATCGCTAGACTCCTACGACGCATATCCTGGACGCCCTTCGGATAACTACATTTCAGGACCATGTTACAACCCAAAATGCATTGTAGCATCAATCAAATATCATTTCTTGTCAAAAACACACATTTTTGATAAAAAAAATCTCAGAAATGTTTGTTGTGACTAGAAATGTATTTTGAGTTGTAACATGCTCATAGGATGTAGTACCCGGGATGTCCAGGGTATGCGCCGGATGCCTGTGATTCGGATTGATATAAATGTGCAATATTGTAGCTATGTGTTGCCAAAGAGCGAGACTGAAAATCAAAACCTTTAAAGAATAAAATTATTTCTAACCTCTAGCGCCCAAATCACATTTGCAAACGGTCGTGTACCCTTTCCAGCTACCGTGGTCAACCAGCGTCTGCTCACACACGCCATATTGGCAACTAAGGTCCCTACGTGAGTCGCATATCCTCTCCTCGTTACTTCTACGTAATGGGTTCTCCGTACAAATATTATATTTTTGATCAGACAGAGCTAGTTTACTGTAGTTATCAGCAGGTGTAACGTGTTGTTCAAGCGCACTGTTTGGCTCATCGAAAGTTTCAATAATGCTCTGACTATCAAATGTAGATCCAAAAGTACTACACGCTGTTCCAAACCAGCCTTTGTTACATTTACACCCAGATGAGTAAGGAGAATGCGAGACACAAATACCATGCTTACATGTCGATTCGGAACAATTCGAATTTGGAATATTAGATCTTAATATAAACCGCACATGTCCACTGTTTTCAACTACCGTATCATTTTCATATTGACATTTGTTGCCAGAATATCCTTCTACACACGCGCATTCGGTCGCACACGTGACCTGATTTGTCTTGCATACGCCATTATTGTGACAGTATAGAACAACATGCTGTATCTCACAAAGATCAAACGTACACTCTTTTGCTGTAATACCCGTTGGTGGCAGTTCACCATTTGTATCGGCATATGATGTTGCAGTCACACTTGCCTCAAGCTCCCCATCTTGTACTGGTATATTTGCTAATGGGCCGGACTGGAATGCTGCAGCTACACTAGCTACAAGTTCCTGGTCGTGTGCTGGAATTTCCACTACTGTGGTGGATGGTGCAGCTACACTAGCTACAAGTTCCTGATCGTGTGCTGGAATTTCCACTACTGTGGCGGATGGTGCAGCTACACTGGCTACAGGTTCCCGATCGTGTGCTGGAATTTCCACTACTGTGGCGGATGGTGCAGTTACACTGGCTACAAGTTCCCGATCGTGTGCTGGAATTTCCACTACTGTGGCGGATGGTGCAGCTACACTGGCTACATTGTCCAGATCGTGTGCTGGAATTTCCACTACTGTGGCGGATGGTGCAGCTATACTGGCTACAAGGTCCCGATCGTGTACTGGAATTTCCACTACTGTAAGTTCTCGATCTTGTGCTGGCAGTTCGACTACTGGTGCGGGCTGGAATGTTGGAGATACACTAGCTACAGCCACTACTGTGGCGGGTGGTACAGCTACATTGGCTACAAGCTCCCGATCATGTGCTGGAAGTTCTACTATTGTCGGAGATTGGATGTTGTTTGGAGTTACTCTGGCTACAAGCTCCCAATCGTGTACAGTCTGATTTCGTATTGTGGCGAACAGGAATGTTGGAATCAAATTTGCTGGTAGTTTTTCTGTGGAGGACTGGAGAGTTGGAGTTACACTGGCTGCTTGTTCCCAATCGCGTGCTGGTAGATGTCGGACTGTTGGGGACTGAACTGTTGAAGCTACACTTGCTACAGGTTCCCGAGCGTTTGCTGGTAGTTTTCCTAATGTGGGGGCATGGGATGCTGTAGTCAAAATGGCTGGCAGTTCTTCAACTGTTGAGGACTGGAATGTTGGAGTCACACTTGCTACAGGTTCCCGAGCGTTTGCTGGTAGTTCTCCTAATGTGGGGGCATGGGATGCTGTAGTAAAAATGGCTGGCAGTTCTTCAACTGTTGAGGACTGGAATGTTGGAGTCACACTTGCTACAGGTTCCCGAACGTTTGCTGGTAGTTTTCCTAATGTGGGGGCATGGGGTGCTGTAGTCAAAATGGCTGGCAATTCTTCAGCTGTTGAGAACTGGAATGTTGGAGTCACACTTGCTACAGGTTCCCGATCGAATACAGGTAGTTCTCCTACTGTGGTTGACTGGAAGGTTGAAGTCTCGCTGGTTACTAGCTGTCTGTTTTTTGCTGGTATTTCTCCAATCGTGGAGAATTGGAATGTTGGAGTCTCACTGACTACCAGTGCAAACAAGCATCCCAAATGTATAATATCAAGAATCGCAATATAAAACATTTTGAAGTATACAATTCCGTCATTAAACTCACATCACATCGCATCGCATCACATCACATCACATCACATCACATCTCACATCACATCACACATGCGTCTTACAATTTGCTATCTTCTATGTTTTCCCTGCAGGAAAATAATACAGTTGACATTTTATCTTGGATTAATTTAAACGTAGAGGTCGCTAAATTTAAGTCCATGTTATCCATCCGGAGCATATAAGGTTGATGGTATGTATCCAATTCTTAGTAAATAATTCCAGTTATAATTATCAGCTGTAAAGTATTATTCTACAGTCAGTGTTCTTATTCTTATTGGTGTATGTCACCGATATCGCGTTGTATCACAGAGTACTGTTGACACGCATCATTTGTATCTATTACACGAACTTGATCAATATTAATATAGAGAACAACGTTAAGTATTTCACATCCCGGAAACAAAACAATATATATTCTATCGTTATATACTTTACGCTTATGAATAAAGCATATAACAACTGAAGTTATTAAATCATTTACTTTCCAAGTTCTGTTAAATAGATAACGAATATAAACAAGGAAAGAAAAATCATCCCTGTCTAATACCTATGTTAACCCTTAATTAACATAAGAAATGCGTACCACGACTAATTAATTGCTTGTCAAATGTTAACTGTCACTCAAAATAGAGCAGAGTAGTGTAGCTTGTTTAAGGTGTACACACACTCCGACCTGATATATTTTAAGAATGACACTAAATACAATATTGAGAATAACAATGAACTACATTTTGAGAATATGTTACATTATGCATCAACATATCTTATCCGGCTATAAATGTATGACTTAAAACCATACAGCCATCCGTCTGTGCGAGGAATGTGGTATACAGAGTGTATGTCTGTGCGAGGAATGTGGTATACAGATTGTATGTCTGTGCGAGGAATGTGGTATACAGATTGTATGTCTGTGCGATGAATGTGGTATACAGATCGTTCGTCTGTACCAGGAATGTGGTATACATATCGTTCGTCTGTATCAGGAATGTGGTTTACAGATCGTCCGTCTGTATCAGGAATGTGGTTTATAGATCGTCCGTCTGTATCAGGAATGTGGTTTGCAGATCGTTCGTCTGTATCAGGAATGTTGTTTACAGATCGTTCGTCTGTACGAGGAATGTGGTATACAGATCGTATGTCTGTGCAAGGAATGTGGTATGCAGAGTGTATATATGTGCAAGGAATGTGGTATACAGATCGTATGTCTGTACGAGGAATGTGGTATACAGATCGTATGTCTGTACAAGGAATGTGGTATACAGATCGTATGTCTGTACGAGGAATGTGGTATACAGATCGTATGTCTGTACGAGGAATGTGGTATACAGATCGTATGTCTGTACGAGGAATGTGGTATACAGATCGTATGTCTGTACAAGGAATGTGGTATACAGATCGTATGTCTGTACGAGGAATGTGGTATACAGATCGTATGTCTGTACGAGGAATGTGGTATACAGATCGTATGTCTGTACGAGGAATGTGGTATACAGATCGTATGTCTGTACAAGGAATGTGGTATACAGATCGTATGTCTGTACGAGGAATGTGGTATACAGATCGTATGTCTGTACGAGGAATGTGGTATACAGATCGTATGTCTGTACGAGGAATGTGGTATGCAGATCGTATGTCTGTACGAGGAATGTTGTATACAGATCGTCCGTCTGTATCAGGAATGTGGTATACAGATCGTCCGTCTGTACCAGGAATGTGGTATGCAGATCGTATATATGTACGAGGAATGCGATATGCATATCGTATGTCTGTACGAGGAATGTGGTATACATATCGTGTGTATGTGCAAGGAATGTGGTATACAGATCGTATGTCTGTACGAGTAATGTGGTATGCATATCGTATGTGTGTGCAAGGAATGTGATATACAGATCGTATATCTGTACGAGGAATGTGGTATACAGATCGTATGTCTATATGAGGAGTGTGGTTTACAGATCGTATGTATGTACGAGGAATGTGGTATACAGATCGTATGTATGTACGAGTAATGTGGTATGCGGATCGTATATCTGTGCAATGAATGTGATATACAGATCGTATGTATGTGCAAGGAATGTGGTATACAGATCGTATGTCTATACGAGTAATGTGGTATGCATATCGTATGTGTGTGCAAGGAATGTGATATACAGATCGAACGTCTGTATGAGGAATGTAGTATACAGATCGTATGTCTGTGCAAGGAATGTGGTTTACAGATCGTATGTCTGTATGAGGAATGTGGTATACAGATCGTATGTCTGTGCAAGGAATGTGGTATACAGATCGTATGTCTGTACCAGGAATGTGGTATACAGATCGTATGTCTGTGCAAGGAATGTGGTTTACAGATCGTGTGACTGTGCAAGGAATGTGGTATACAGATCGTATGTCTGTGCAAGGAATGTGGTATACAGATCGTATGCCTGGGCAAAGAATGTGGTACACAGACCGTATGTCTGTGCAACGAATGTGGTATACAGATCGTATATCTGTACGAGGAATGTGGTATACAGATCGTATGTCTGTACGAGGAATGTGGTATACAGATCGTATGTCTATACGAGGAATGTGGTATACATATCGTATGTATGTGCAAGGAATGTGGTATACATATCGTCCGTCTGTACCAGGAATGTGGCATACATATCGTCCGTCTGTACCAGAAATGTGGCATACATATCGTCCGTCTGTACCAGGAATGTGACATACATATCGTCCGTCTGTATCAGGAATGTGGCATACATATTGTCCGTCTGTACCAGGAATGTGGCATACATATCGTCCGTCTGTACCAGAAATGTGGTATCCAGATCGTCCGTCTGTATCAGGAAAATGGTTTACTACCGCCAGTCTGTACCAGGAATGTGACATACATATCGTCCGTCTGTACCAGGAATGTGGCATACATATCGTCCGTCTGTACCAGAAATGTGGCATATATATCGTCCGTCTGTACCAGAAATGTGGCATACATATCGTCCGTCTGTACCAGGAATGTGGCATACATATTGTCCGTCTGTACCAGGAATGTGGCATACATATCGTCCGTCTGTACCAGGAATATGGTATCCAGATCGTCCGTCTGTATCAGGAATGTGGCATACATATCGTCCGTCTGTATCAGGAATGTGGCATACATATTGTCCGTCTGTACCAGGAATGTGGCATACATATTGTCCGTCTGTACCAGGAATGTGGCATACATATCGTCCGTCTGTACCAGAAATGTGGTATCCAGATCGTCCGTCTGTATCAGGAAAATGGTTTACTACCGCCAGTCTGTACCAGGAATGTGACATACATATCGTCCGTCTCTATCAGGAATGTGGCATACATATTGTCCGTCTGTACCAGGAATGTGGTATCCAGATCGTCCGTCTGTATCAGGAAAATGGTTTACTACCACCAGTCTGTACCAGGAATGTGACATACATATCGTCCGTCTGTACCACTAATGAGACATACATATCGTCCGTCTGTACCACGAATGAGACATACATATCGTCCGTCTGTACCACGAATGAGACATACATATCGTCCGTCTGTACCACGAATGAGACATACATATCGTCCGTCTGTACCACGAATGAGACATACATATCGTCCGTCTGTACCACGAATGAGACATACATATCGTCCGCCTGTACCACGAATGAGACATACATATCGTCCGTCTGTACCACGAAAATGGCATACTACCGCCAGTCTGTACCACGAATGAGACATACATATCGTCCGTCTGTACCACGAATGAGACATACATATCGTCCGTCTGTACCACGAATGAGACATACATATCGTCCGTCTGTACCACGAATGAGACATACATATCGTCCGTTTGTACCAGGAATGAGACATACATATCGTCCGTCTGTACCTCGAATGAGACATACATATCGTCCGTCTGTACCACGAATGAGACACACATATCGTCCGTCTGTACCACGAATGAGACACACATATCGTCCTTCTGTACCACGAATGAGACACACATATCGTCCGTCTATACCACGAATGAGACATACATATCGTCCGTCTGTACCACGAATGAGACATACATATCGCCCGTCTGTACCACGAATGAGACATACATATCGTCCGTCTGTACCACGAATGAGACATACATATCGTCCGTCTGTACCACGAATGAGACATACATATCGTCCGTCTGTACCAGGAATGAGACATACATATCGTCCGTCTGTACTAGGAATGTGACATACATATCGCCCGTCTGTACCACGAATGAGACATACATATCGTCCGTCTGTACCACGAATGAGACATACATATCGTCCGTCTGTACCACGAATGAGACATACATATCGTCCGTCTGTACCAGGAATGAGACATACATATCGTCCGTCTGTACCAGGAATGAGACATACATATCGTCCGTCTGTACCAGGAATGAGACATACATATCGTCCGTCTGTACCAGGAATGAGACATACATATCGTCCGTCTGTACCACGAATGAGACACACATATCGTCCGTCTGTACCACGAATGAGACATACATATCGTCCGTCTGTACCACAAATAAGACATACATATCGTCCGTCTGTACCACGAATGAGACATACATATCGTCCGTCTGTACCAGGAATGAGACATACATATCGTCCGTCTGTACCACGAATGAGACATACATATCGTCCGTCTGTACCACAAATAAGACATACATATCGTCCGTCTGTACCACGAATGAGACATACATATCGTCCGTCTGTACCAGGAATGAGACATACATATCGTCCGTCTGTACCACGAATGAGACATACATATCGTCCGTCTGTACCACGAATGAGACATACATATCGTCCGTCTGTACCAGGAATGAGACATACATATCGTCCGTCTGTACCACGAATGAGACATACATATCGTCCGTCTGTACCAGGAATGTGACATACATATCGTCCGTCTGTAGCAGGAATGTGACATACATATCGTCCGTCTGTACCAGGAATGAGACATACGATGAATATGGCATTCAATACATGTCAACACTTAACACGCTGCTTAATTAAGACCTGCCTAAACAGTTCACTTTTTGTGTGTTCGAGTTTATAATGGTCTGTCGGCCCGAAGTATTGACTTGGCTCGGCTTGACTCCAAGGTGTACCCCCTCACGTCTTAATACATATCCAAAAGGATAAAACAAAATTATATAGAAAGCTTTATTCGGGTTGTATATTTAATGCCTAAATATAGACTAACTTTGCGCTCATAACATAATGGTTGGACTGTGACGGTTAATTCACCATTCAACCAGTTTAAACCCTGTGCGGGAGTTTTGTATTAGAAAGCAATAATCCTGCATAGCATAACATAACATTTGGACTTGGAATGTGCACACAGATATTTCAATTTTTCAAGTTTGATTTCGTCTACTATTTGTAAATTGTAACATAATTGCTTATATTGTTTGCACTGTATATGGATTATTGATTTATTTGCATTTAAAATTCCATTCCTAAGCGACCCTCGGTATCTAGTATTTGTCATTGTAACTTTTAGTGGTGCATTTTGTTACGACACAGTAGAGAACTAAAAATAATGGAGGTAAAAAATATGCAAATAAACATAATACTTGTGGTTGATGTTGGGCATCATAATACCCTAATTTGTATAATTTCAATAAAAAAATGAAAATTAGCCTTTACACTACTAATTGTATTATCATTAATAGCTACATTTTTGTATATAGAGGTGGTAAGGGTTGGCTGATGGGGAGGATGGAGGCCAACATTTATTTAATAATATGTATACACAATGACAACATACGAGTACTAGAATTAATTAATTAATGCTTAAAGCCACACTATGGGTGGACTTGGAATGTGCACACAGATATTTCAATTTTTCACGTTTGATTTCGTCTACTATTTGTAAATTGTAACATAATTGCTTATATTGTTTGCACTGTATATGGATTATTGATTTATTTGCATTTAAAATTCCATTCCTAAGCGACCCTCGGTATCTAGTATAGACACACTTTCCAATCTGAAGCAGAGATAAACCACAGACGCTTGTGGTCTGCACACATGGTTATTGTTATTGTATTCTGAAAGCTTAAATGTATAGCTAGCCTGGGTTCCAGTCTGTCGATTTTTCACTTTTTAACTTCTAGCCAAATGACATTATTGGAATTGGTATTTGATCTTTTAAAACATTTTTTAGTTTGCGCAGTAGTGCTTATTTTTCGTTCAGTATTTTTCATTCCATTACATCTTAATAAGATTTTAAATTTCAATTAGCGACTGCTTTTCAGCTTTATCTCACACATGTAGTTATCACATGTACATGTATATACTATAGTAGTGCAATATGTTATAGATGAATGATGTATATATGCATAGTCTCTTGTAACTCTGAATTGAGTGGCAATGTACTTTTTAGTATGTAAACTATATTCTATGTTTGTTATATGCTGTACATTGATGAGACTGAAATAAAGAATAAAATATAATAAAATATAAAATATAATTGTTGATATGATCAGAAACTCAATACGGCCCAATTAATAGTAATAGGTGTTAAAATATATTTATTTGACTGACCAGGCAAAATATATCGACGCCTGTTCCCAGACTAATGTATAGCATGAAGGGGCTTTAATTTACAGGTGTAATTGTTTATCATAGCATTAAACTAAATATTGGTATAGATAATATGACAATATCTAAAAAAAAACTATAAAAAAAACGAGATGAATCAAAATATACCTAAAAGTTTAAAAAAAATGTTTACCTACGTTTCAATAAAAATTGCATAGTGTAAATATTTCTACAACAATTTCTACAATGTGTGTGTTTTACGTTTATAAATAGTTGCTTTACGGTTGCATAATTAATTAGCTACATGTATATTGATATAGTGATTTGCTGTCGCCATCTTTGTTTATATGTACATGTATGCCGCATGGGCCTGGTACCTTCTGGATTTAAACTAATAAAACGTTGAAACGTTTGAAACTTTATTATAAGAAACTTTATTATAAGAAACTTTATGTTTGATTTCACATTTACAACAAAACCATTATGTTTGAATTGACAGTTATAGCAAAAACATTATGTTTGAATTCACAGTTACAACAAAAACATTTTGTTTGAATTGACAGTTACAACAAAACCATTATGTTTGAATTGACAGTTACAACACAAACATTATGTTTGAATTGACAGTTACAACAAAACCATTATGTTTGAATTGACAGTTACAACACAAACATTATGTTTGAATTGACAGTTACAACAAAACCATTATGTTTGAATTGACAGTTACAACAAAACCATTATGTTTGAATTGACAGTTACAACAAAACCATTATGTTTGAATTGACAGTTACAACACAAACATTATGTTTGAATTGACAGTTACAACAAAACCATTATGTTTGAATTGACAGTTACAACAAAACCATTATGTTTGAATTGACAGTTATAACAAAACCATTATGTTTGAATTGATAGTTACAACAAAAACATTATGTTTGAATTGACAGTTACAACAAAACCATTACGATTGAATTGACAGTTACAACAAAACCATTATGTTTGAATTCACAGTTACAACAAAACCATTGTTTGAATTCACATTTACAACAAAACAATTATGTTTGAATTCACATTTACAACAAAACCAGGTTGTTTGATTTCACATTTAACGGCAGTGTAATAGATCTAGCTAAATTTAATGTGACAACCATACCTGAAATTCGTTTCTATGATTCTCAATAAGGTAACATCGCGGTAAATCAATATGTAAATATTCATCTCTAGCAGATATACTTGTAAGTTCTGTTCCATTTCCTTATTGGATTCACTACTGCTGACTGCAGCTTGGATACGAGACGCACACGCACAGTCGGACCTGAAGCGTCGATCAGTTGAACACTGAACATTTTGACGAGGTATTTGATTACATTTATTTTAAAGAATGCGTTTATGTTTAGGTAACTTTTATTAGCAACTACTGCTGTTATATAAATCAAAGCCTTGGGTTAGTTTAAACATTATTTATTTCAGTAGTTGTACATGTTGTGGCAAACCCTCTCTTTCTCTTATATAGATTGTCCGGTATAAATGCTCTAACCAGGGTCTATCCTACCGTAGACTCGCTGGGGTTGTCTAGGCGGTTTCTCTACGGTCCTTCAATAATGCTCTAACCAGGGTCTATCCTATCGTAGACTCGCTGGCGTTGTCTAGGGGGTTTCTCTATGGTCCTTCAATAATTTATAACTCAACACAGTCTATCAATTTCCTTTGTATCATATAATTTATAACAATCGCCTTTAATTTATATTATTACATGTACCATATATTCGTATTATCTCGTATCTTATTGTTCGCCTCACTATTTCCTTATGTTCATAATAGTCCCATATGACTAAATTAATTTCCTTCCTTCATCAAACTATTCCAATTGATATATTAATTAGCCAAAACAATCGTTTCTTACACGGCCTAATTATCTTCCGTTCACGTATTTAATACGACTTTAATATTTAAGAGTTAATACTTCTTTAAATATTAATTTTTCTAACTATCATAGAAACAGTATCTATCTTTAAAAGTGAGTTACATTTATTCCTTAGATGCCTCCTTGGCAGGATAATAATGCACTAATTTCTTCATCATTTCTCATTTCTTAAATAGCAAAATTAACATCTATTACAGACATAACGGCGCCAAACATCTGTGATGTTATACAATATTATGACTTGTTTCTCTGTCATCTATAAAGCGGCTATATTCTTACATAACTGACCACCTGCACTCGGTAGTGAAAATGTTCCCGCGCAAACAGAGACCTGATAATTTAGGCGCGAAAATAATAGCAGACGATTATACATATTACATAGCAGACGATTATACATATTACATAAAATCATAATCTTACATGGTTAACAATGTATCATATATATAAATAAATAAATGTATTTATAAAATACATTTCTATATGACAATATTTATTCGTGCAAATAGATGTTTGTTTTTACTATCTTTTGCACAATGTAATCAAGAAATGAACATTTTACATATAATTTAACAGCAGTAGACTGAAAGGAATTAGAACGAAAGAAAACTTATATAGTTCTTTTCCCTGGGTTTTGGGATAGTTGTTGGAGATGGTAATATTAGCGCAGTGGTTATCTCAAAATATAAATTTAATAAGCGTTTAGGCAAAGCCAAAATAAACACTGGTTTCTTTCAAATAAAATATAAATCAATAAGCAGGTGTCGATTTTTTTATATTCAATTCTAATCCAATCCATAATCTTGTAGTAGTGTAATGTGTTTCTCATAACGTCATTGTGCAATTCGTTGTTCTCGCGGATTAGATCCGCCAGTCGTCACCGACGACGCGGGGGCTCGACTTGCTCATCGTCAGAACTTAGATTCGCAGCGATGTTGTCGCGACGATCTCCGGCTGCAGTAGCACGACGACCAGCCGCTCTTTAAGGAGCACGGGCAACCTGGTTACCCGCCCTCCGTGGGGCACGGCCGTCTGCTCTTGGCCTCTATCATCATGTACTGGCGCCTGCTGGTTATCATCCTGTACAGGTGCGGGCTGGTTATCACCCTGTACTGGCGCGGGCTGGTTATCATCCTGTACTGGCGCGGGCTGGTTATCATCCTGTACTGGCGCGGGCTGGTTATCACCCTGTACTCGCACGGGCTGGTTATCATCCTGTACTGGCGCGGGCTGGTAATCACCCTGTACTGGCACGGGCTGGTTATCATCCTGTACTGGCACGGGCTGGTTATCATCCTGTACTGGCACGGGCTGGTAATCGTCCTGTACTGGCGCGGGCTGGTTATCACCCTGTACTGGCGCGGGCTGGTTATCATCCTGTACTGGTGCGGGCTGGTTATCACCCTGTACTGGCACGGGCTGGTTATCATCATGTACATGCACGGGCTGGTTATCATGATTGGGGATGTGTAAATTATATATATATCCTTTAGACTACCGTCTTGCTGTCAGCAAGGAACAGAACATTATTGTTTATGATTTGGGCAAGAACATATCCAACATACCATGTGTTGGCCACCATGTTTGGTGTAAGTGTTGGCACTGTGAGTCTTGAAGTCAGACATATTATCCCACTGATTTATGACAAGTTAAGGCATTTTGTTGTTTGGCCGACAGTGGTTGAATGGCTATGGAGGGTACATGGGCCAAACTGCATATGGTTGTGGTTGCTATAGATCGAACGTCCCATCAAATGTATCGACAAGAAATAGAACCACAATAACGGTATTATTCGGGGCACCGTAACTATCATTGCATGCACTCACGGGTGGTGGTTGATGTGCATCGACACATCGAGAGTGGATATCTAGGTCATCTTGACGATGCCCAACAATACGGCTTGATGGAACAGGTTGGACCAGACTTACATTTTCCAGACGATTTGCTTATTTTAGGCGACACAAATCTACCCTAATCGCGATTATGTTATGAACGCATATACCTCGAAAGCAGCCAGGAGAAAGACAAAAGTGTGGTAAACTAAATAGATATATCACAAAATACAGAGTGCGCGTAGAGCATGCTATGGCAGATATCAAATGTTATAGATGTGTTGGTACTGTGTGGAGAAACCCCAGAAATATGTTGTCCTAAACGGTGTCCATGTGTTTCGTTGTGTGTAGGCGCAAGCAAATGGAACTGATTCTTTAAGAAATAAAATAAAATAGTATGGCTATATCCGATTTCTTTTCTTTGAATTATTTTCGTTACAAGTGGCTTGGATGTATGGGGTTTTCATTTTACTGGCATGGCTAACCCAGATAAATAGAAGGCAACAGTCCATATAGAAATCCTACACAGTCATGCCAACTACAAAGGACAGTAATGTACAGTTCACAGTATAGTGTACGCCTCACAAAATAAATAACCCCTTGCTACAGCCATGCATTAATTTTATATTGTACAATAAACTTGAGAAAACCCCCAATATTTTATCGTCATCCGATGTTCATCTCGTCATCAGAATAGGTTAGAAATGCCTATTAAACTAGCACCCTGTGAATTATGAACTCCAACAAAATGTTAAACGTTCTATCAACATGGTGTGACAAACATGATATGTGTTTGAATGAAACAAAAAGCAAAATTGTACATTTTAGACCAAAATCGGTGGCTAGAACGATGTCTGATTTCAAATGTGAAGATAAAAATATTGCCATAGTTGGCAAATATGTCTACATTGGCTTATTATTGGATGACTTACTGAACTAATATGTAGCGCCATGTTTGTACAGGCAGCAAGCAGAGCTCTGAGTTTACTAATTGCCAACTACAAGTATTGGGGGGGGGGCGGAATGCCATCGTGTATATAAACAGTTGTATGATTCAATGATATGACCAGTTATATCATACGCTGTATGTATATGGGGCACACACAGATTGTCTTGTATTGAGGCAATAGCAAATAGGGCCATGAGATGTGTTATGGGTACTGGCAAGTGCACCCCTAACTCTGTTGTTAGCGGTGATATGGGCTGGGACACTGTGTATGTTAAGCAGTTGAAATGTATCTCCTACCTATAGTGTCGGTACACAACCATGACTCGCAATCGGCTAAATTTTATAGTGTTCAATAATTCATTACATCTGGGTAATGGAACATGTAAGAACTGGCATTACAGAGTTATGGAATTGTTTCATAAATATGGATGTGGTGAATACTGTGATATAGATATTCAGGTTAATAAGTATATCGTAGCAAATAAATTAATTGATTGAGCAATGGCTCTGTTTCTAAATGACTGTATTGAATCTGTTCGTATGGACATATAGTATACAGTGGTAATAGTTGAGGACATACAGCATATTTAAGTATGATTTTAATACTAAACCATACATTGTAAAGGTAATGCCCTACTCATAGATGAGAGTATTGCATGTTTCAGTGTAGACGAGATGTCTGGTGAGGGTGGTAAGGACTGTGAGAATAGCGATGATATAGATGAGAGTATTGCATGTTTCGGATTAGACGAGATGTCTGGTGAGGGCGTTAAGGACTGTGAGAATGGTGATGATATAGATGAGCATTCATTGTTTCAGATTAGACGAAATGTCAGGTGAGGGCGATAAGGACTGTGAGAATAGCAATGAGATGCACATTGCATGCTTCAGGGTAGACGAGATAGCAGAGGAGA
Organism: Archivesica marissinica; assembly: GCA_014843695.1. NCBI lineage: Eukaryota > Metazoa > Mollusca > Bivalvia > Venerida > Vesicomyidae > Archivesica > Archivesica marissinica. The sequence goes on from CM026401.1 coordinate 31,854,733, forward strand.
GCGATAAGAACAGCGATGTGATCACTAACAACAACGTTAATGTAGACGAACAACATGTGAAACCATCTGTAGTCAGGATTAACGTCAGCGGAGTCACTTACGAGTTGGACATTGACGAAATCCGAAGGGCGCCTTCGTCACGATTATGCAGATTGGTCTGCAATGGTAAATACATACAAACACAATTCGATCACCATCTGTATTTATGTTTTTCAAATACATGTCATGCCTATCGTTACATGTATATAGAGAAATACATAGTGATTGAATTGTTTGTATGTCCATATGCAGCGGCAACTTCGTTGTCCGCTCAGTCACTATTCGGCGAACTCATTAGCATTTGATCATATTGTGTATGACCATGTCTTGGCCAAGGTCGATAACCAGTAAAGTCAGGTTCTAATAAACTAGAGTTATTTCCACTGCTCACTAAACTACATGGACTCTTCAAAACAATTTGGTCACAAAATACGTACATATATGACAAGTCGCGTTGGTATTTTGTAGGCAAACGATCGTTGTATTTTAAGCGCCCAATTCATAGTTTTGAAGCCGTGTTGGCATACTATCAGACGGGAGACCTACACATGCCACAGTATATGTGTCCTGGAGCGTTTAAGACAGAGTTGGAGTTCTGGGGCGTCGATCCGCAGGTTATGATGAAATGCTGTTATTACAAGTAGGTTGAGTTCATGTTTTCATTTAACCCTTTCCTTCAAAGAGATTTAGGTTAATATACTATTATATATACATACAAACTACAGTCATTTAGCTATCATGCAGTGGATAAGTAGTCGCCATATCTTATCCCACCTCCATAGATATTACTGGGACTACATGAGATTCTGGCCTTTCTTATGAACATTGGTTTGGCTACTATATTGTCAATGTATGTCGTATTGGTAATGGCGTCAATAGGTGCTTCTATAGGGGAAAGAGTTAAGGAATGCATCGCGGGTTAATTGTTTCCATTGTAGTATGAATTACATTGGGATGACGGACACCACATACTCGCACCACGACACGGAAGTCTTGTCAGACTTTCGATTGTGTAACTGGGTAAAGAAATAGATTAGCAGAAACAGTCGAGTATTTTCCAAATAGTAAACAGTATTCTGTTGACATGCACCATTCATTGAGGAGCCGCTATGTCATATCCTAATCCAAATAATGCAATTTAGTCAAAGAATTGCTTGTGAGAAATGTTTTCCCCAAATTGTTATCGGAATTCTGATAATGGTACGAAATGCATAACAACCAGCCTGCACTTAGCATATACTCCTTAAAGCAACGAAATTGACAGTTTGGGAATTGTAATTTACAAATGGAACGCTGATGTCTTATCAGAATTCCGATAGTGCAATTTGGTATAGGAATGGTATGTCAGAATCGTTCATCTTTCCTTCAATTAATTACCGGAATTCCGATAGTGCAATTTGGTATAGGAATGGTATGTCAGAATCGTTCACTTTCCTTCAATTAATTACCGGAATTCCGATAGTGCAATTTGGTATAGGAATGGTATGTCAGAATCGTTCACTTTCCTTCAATTAATTACCGGAATTCCGATAGTGCAATTTGGTATAGGAATGGTATGTCAGAATCGTTCACTTTCCTTCAATTAATTACCGGAATTCCGATAGTGCAATTTGGTATAGGAATGGTATGTCAGAATCGTTCATCTTTCCTTCAATTAATTACCGGAATTCCGATAGTGCAATTTGGTATAGGAATGGTATGTCAGAATCGTTCATCTTTCCTTCAATTAATTACCGGAATTCCGATAGTGCAATTTGGTATAGGAATGGTATGTCAGAATCGTTCATCTTTCCTTCAATTAATTACCGGAATTCCGATAGTGCAATTTGGTATAGGAATGGTATGTCAGAATCGTTCATCTTTCCTTCAATTAATTACCGGAATTCCGATAGTGCAATTTGGTATAGGAATGGTATGTCAGAATCGTTCATCTTTCCTTCAATTAATTACCGGAATTCCGATAGTGCAATTTGGTATAGGAATGGTATGTCAGAATCGTTCATCTTTCCTTCAATTAATTACCGGAATTCCGATAAGGTATACGATAGGGTATTATCATTATTATACTTATACATCACTGTAACTTTAGTGGTGTTAGAGGGAGAACATTCCCAAGTTATTGTAACTCAGGTAGTTTTATATGACCGTCTTGTGTGTATGCAATTTACACCATATTTGCCAATCTTTGCAAGTGACTAAATGAAAATCAGCCCTGGCCTGTAGGTTATAAATCTTTTCTCCAATCTCAAAACTCAGTCTCAAGCGTCTGATTGGTTCAGCTGACAGTAATACTCAGAATCAACCAATCAGATCACTTGAGCTTGAGATCTGAGAAAAGTTTGTAAGGTTAACTTGCAACATAGTACGGTCTTGCAATCGGCAGTCAGATGGGTACCTTGTGAATTTAAATGTGCAAGTCCGACTAATCAAGTTAGCATCGACGATTCGATGTTGCTAGAGGGATGGTCTCCCCCAGGAAAATTGAATGAATCCTAGAAGTCAATGGTGCACTCTGACGAATTTTAATGTACGTCTTAAACATTCAAATTTCGATATTTTCAGAGATGTTCATACCCCCATCATACCCCTACAGTTTTGATTGCATTTTTGGGGTTTTAGATTTTTCATTTCTGCGACAATCTGCAAGCCCGTGCCTTCATTGCCTTACAGTAAACTACATACCTGCAGTCATATCGGAATTGTTTTCATTTAAGGAAAGAATCGCGAATTGATAGTTTCCAGTGCAGTATGAACTAGTTTGAGTGTGTTTAAAGTGCGTGGAGGCCGAAGGCATCCATGGTATCGTTAAGCACATCCAATGTAGTTCATACCCCGATGGAAACTATTAACTCTCGATTCATTACTTATATTTACATTAATTATTCTTATCAATGAGACTAAGAAAAAAATATCACACTTTCCAATTAAAAGGTATTTTATCCAAATTTGCAACTTATTGTGTGGCGGGGATCTGATAATTAGATAGATCATCCTTGGAACAGCGTAAACTGTAAGACACGCCTTTTCTCGCGACGAACACTGCCGAACACTGCGAATGCGCATGCCTGTAACATAGAGTGCACATGTCAGCTGCATATCATTAGTTGGAAACCCTCATGCGAAATTGTATACAATCAGGGTACATACATTCATCGACGGAAATGCAATAGCGATGTAAATGTTTATTCGTGGCGATGGATTCCATCAGGAATGAGGTCTCGAGAGTGATTTATATAAGTTGAAATAACTTGTGTCGCAATCGAGCTAAAATAAATTTGTATAAACTAAATGTTTATTGTTCATACAGTTTTGTAGTTTATGTAGATCGGTGGCTATGGGCCATAACAATTGTCCCTATTATAGATATTTATCGTTCCAAGACGACCAAGAGACGCTTGACAAATTTCACATGCATTTGTTTCCGGAAGTCAGTATAGAAAAGACAGGTCATAGGTGCATGTCTGAGCTGCGACAGAAGTTGTGGACCATCCTTGATTTCCATGACAGGGCTGTAGTTACAAGGGTAAGTTTAACAAATGTGTGTGTGTTAAATTGAACGATATCAGAGTATCTTTATTTGAAATTTACAGTTCATTTACCGTTTAAGTTTAAACTTTAATTGCAAAACAAATTTTAACAACTTATATTAATCACTCTGCGCTGATGAAAGCGTAAACGTGGTTATTCGTGTGGGAGGAAACCGGAATACCCGGAAAAAAACCCATGTCCGATCTGGCGACCACCGTACCATCTCATATACGTCCAGGTCCGAGGATCGAGCCCGGGTTGCATTTGTGAGAAGCGAGCACGCTAACCACTGCGCTAATCTGACAGCCATATTGACCGTTGTAACGTAGCGGGTTATCGCCTAGTTGTCAGGTGGATGTAGCGTACTATGTCTACCTCTGTTGTGACATGATGTCGTGAACGATTAATGTAGTGCAGTACTAATTAGGCAAACACATGTACATATGTTTGGGTTCCCAGACCGACCCTAGTATTATTGCAACCGATACGTATCGGCTTGTATTCACACATTCCTAAATCAAAACTGTCGCAGAAACGTAATATCCAGCAATAGTTTTCTAACAAACTAAGTTCCTGGAAAGTGGTGTAACCTCTAATCGCGAACGCGCAGAGTAGCGAAACCTCCGTCCCCCCCATCATGCTGATTGAGCTTACTTAACCTCACCTCCGGCGAACCATATGGACGAGCGCCCCATCAACAATTGCCAGACTGTATTCGTTTGAATTACTCGGTTTCCAGCATGACACCATCAATGGCTGCTAGCCAATTTGCAACACACTTGCTGTCAAATATCTGCTTAATAAGCACGTGGACATGGACATCTACACTATCAACATTCCAAACAATTCCACATTGCAGCGCATGACCATCCAACACACGGGAAAGCTAATGTTGGGCGATATTAATACGAATGGCTCTTATATGATACCATAAAAAAGTACAATTTTTTTTCTTATTAGCACACTATCAGTCCTTAATAGCAGACATCTCTTGGATGTTAATATTGTAAATATTCACATACATGGCGGGTTGTTTATATGTTCAGAGAATTTAATAACTTTATTATATTGACTGTATACAACAAGCAGTAAATAGTTATGCGATACTAATACCTATTACAATTCAGTATATAAATGATAGATATCGTTACTTCTGTACAACTATGAGACGTAAGTATAAATAGATTAATATTGCTCTTGTAGTAGACTGTAATGAGAGTGCTTTTGACAAACTACCTCACTAATTAAATTTCTAATTGATGTCTGAGTTGTTAGTGAGAATAACAGACTTGACTGCTATTGTGTATGATTATCTGCGAAACATTTTACAACCATGGGTTGCTTGGGTCACACGAAAAGAAGAGAAGAAGATAAAATTGTATTTTCCAATTTAAGCGTAAACGTTCAGCATTGCACAATACAATTTCCAATTTAAGCGTAAACGTTCATCATTGCACAATACATTTTCCAATTTAAGCGTAAACGTTCATCATTGCACAATACATTTTCAATTTAAGCGTAAACGTTCATCATTGCACAATACATTTTCCAATTTAAGCGTAAACGTTCATCATTGCACAATTTAAGCATAAACGTTCATCATTGCACAATACATTTTCCAATTTAAGCGTAAACGTTCATCATTGCACAATACATTTTCCAATTTAAGCGTAAAGTTCATCATTGCACAATTTAAGCATAAACGTTCATCATTGCACAATACATTTTCCAATTTAAGCGTAAGCGTTCATCATTGCATAATACATTTTCAAATTTTTATTTTTAAATATTTTTATTTTTTTTATGCCTGTATAATGTTTATATGAAGCAAACAAAATTAGCATTATCATATGTATATACGTATCATCTTAAATCACATAACACATATAGCAGCAAAATTATAATATTAATAATTAGTACAACACATAAATAGGACAACAATATACAGAGGCGGCACTATCTGGGTGTCTAAATGTATTTAAATTTCTTGTATGCAAATTTCTACATTTTGTAAGCCGGTTTTGAACATATAATATGATATATCTTGTTATATCTTTTTTTCGTAATATGCCATTTCTGGCCAATGAACAAAGCATCAATACAAAACATTACAAAGTGAAATATGTATGGTAATATGGTGACGGACACTAATCTCAACGAACAATTATGGGAGAGACATACATTCTTATAAACAAAAACAACGCACACAATAAAACAAACAAAAAACAACAAGAATTGAGCATTAATCTTTGAAAACTATTAAGATCTGTTTAAATATTGACAAATGATCTACGACGTTCAAATGCTTTAAAAACGTATATAGATAATTTTCGGACTGCATTTTCATTTTGTAATTACATTAACGTAACAAATTTAACCATATAAGGCCGTTATATGCCAATACTATTTCTTGATGTAAAGTGTTCTTATATCAGTATAAAGTGAGCATTCAATAATAAAGTGATATTCTTCCTCTAACTTGTTACATACACTGCATTTCATTTCAATGAAATGTGTACATTGTGGGTTTTTTCCATCTATCACATTCAATTTCTAATCTATGTGATGACATTCGTAACCTAGACAAAGCAATTTGATATTTTTTTTACATTATTTTGTTAACTCGAGATATGGTTGCATATTAAAACTAGCAATCGATCTATAAAACAATGCCCTGGACGAATTCTCTAAAACTAGCATGCCAATATTGTACATAATTGTCTTTAATACGTTGCTTAACAATATTACGGCATATATTAAAATCACCCACACCTTGGCTTAGCCATACCTCATAAAAATCTAATCTGGAAAGTAAATCCTTAATTTCAGAGACCCCGCTTACTTTCTCCGTGTGTACTTCCAAGTCACATTTTAACATATTGTATGCTATTTCGATGTACCTCTTATCTTCTGATCTGTATATGTTCAACCAGTATTTGATGAGAATGAAACACCGTTTAAAACATATGTTATTGGTGTTTGACCCATTTCACGATATATGAAACTATTTTGAGTTCACATCTTTACACCCATTCTTTTACACACGTTTAAACTCTTTCGATAGTTCTATCTTTGTTAAAACCACACACTTCTGATGCATAATTTAGAATAGGTGTTAACAATTTGTCGAAAAGTTCCATCATATGTTTTGGCGATAATGGTGTAAATATATACACACATTTATTTAACTGGAAAATAGCCTAAGAGCCTGACCTGCTAACATCCTATCCTTTTCGTTGTATGCATCACCAGTCGTGAAAGTCACGCCAAGATATTTAAATGTCTTAACAATTTCTATCTGCTGATTAGTATAGTAAAACTGCGATCGTCTCCCACCTCTGCTAAAATCATATTTTTTGTTTTTGTAATGTTAACAGTCAGTTTCCGTTGTAAGCAATATTCAGTTAAAATGACCAATGAATTGTGTAGACTCTCGGCAGATTTTGCAAATAAACCTATATTACCAGCATAGAGTAATACACAAAGTTGCATAGTACCTGTATCTATACCATCCACACCTTTGCATGATAAACGTTTCTTCAATGTCATTAAGGTACATGCTAAATAGAAATGGAGATAGACATTCTCCCTGTCTAACCCCGCGAGTGCAAGAAAATTCCTCACTAAACGAATTCATAAATTTAACTTTTGATTTAACACAATTTACCACGGACGCCATATTTAATTAATGTGTACCATAAAAGTACCATCTCTTACAACAAAATCAAATGCTTTTGTAAAATCTACAAAGACACAGAACAATTTGTCGCCATTATTTAAGCAATGCGATACTAATGCATTTAAGATAAAGATATTGTTGACAACATTACTCATATCCTTTCTAAATCCGGCTTCTGTTTCAATGTACATGTATACACTATCATTTTCAGCCCAATAGTTTAATGTATTATTTAAAATTCGTGTAAACAATATACCTAGAGCACTGAGTAAGGTGATACCCCTGTAAATTCAGATTTCGGATTTCCTTCATCACCGTTTTTAAAAATTGGAACAAAACCCCCAAAATGGGAAATAACCCGACTCAAGCATACATTAAACAGTTTATACAAATACGGCAGAAGATAATCTATTCTATGTTTAAAATATTCATTTAGCAACAAATCTGGCCCCCACTGGAATTAGATTTTAATTGTTTTACAGTGTTTAAAATGTCATCAGTTGTAATTTCACTATCAAGTTCTTCAAACATGACGTGTAACTCAGAATTTAAGTATCTATCGCTAAATACATCCTCATTAGCCTGATAAAAACGGTCCTCTGGGTTATTTATAGATTTGAAATACCTTGCAAATATATATGCCGACAACGACTTCGGATAATTATGCATGGTTATATCCTTTAACATTTTCCAATATTGTTTTGCGTTAGAAAGTTAAGCTTCCCAAAATGTATAAGTGTTTTCCTTACGGAAACTGAACAGCTTTGCTCTAATTGTGTGTTTAAATTCTGACCGTGCCTTACACATAGCTTTTCTGGTAATATATAAACAATGTTTCCCATTTCCCGACCCTGGTTTTTGAAGTTGGGTAGGTAGGAAAAAATGATAATAGCGTCGGTGTAATGATAAGAAACAACTGCCAGACATGTCAATTTCTGGAACCAACAAATCTTTAATTCAAAGTTTCAACGTTTATTAAGGCACATCAGCAATATACATGTGTTGGCCATTAATAAATAATAGTTTGAATATGGCAAAAATAAAATATAAACGTGTAAACATGCAATTAACTATTTTAAGTTACAGAACAATTAGCGTGGTAGGGTATGCTCGCGTATTGCATTTGCTTCATAATTGGCAAGATTAAGTAAACGCTTTTTGATTGGTTGTTGACATTACAATATTATAGAAATTTATTCCAAAAGTAGGCAATGCAGAATGTAATACATATTTCTTCTCAAATGAATATATATATAGAGGAAAACTCAATAAGAAATGGTACTCATCCTCAACTGAGTTCATATTACATATTTTACAAATATTCTCGCGATACCTGCGTATCAACAAGTATCACTTTCCAGATGATGTACAGAGAGCCTAAACTGGGTTAGTTCCCTCTTTTATTTGTCATTTACAAATGTGTTTCCCAACATTTAAATGTTCATTATTGGGTACTGGCTCATTTAATTGTATTTTAGTACAACTACATGTACTTATAATTTCAATTGGGTTCAATTTAACGGTGTATTTACTCAGATACGTAGCTTATCTGGGGCTCTACGCCCAACCCACTACGTGGGATTGAAACTCACACTAGCCTGTGACTAAGATATTTTAATAAAGGCTGGTTCATTCAGGTGTCGGACTAGCACTAGGTGGGTGGACGGCATTGTTGGGGGCGCTTTTCATCACGTTTGTGAATATAGGTACATTATCATTTTGGCTAGTATTGGAACACAGCATGACATTATAGGAACACTTTCGTCTCAGTATGGTAATCTGGGGATAGTGTCAAAACTCAGGGTTGATAAGATGGTGACATTATGATGTCCAACAGATACGTCATTGTGAAAAAAGGAGAAAAAGGCACACTCGTTTTCTTGTCCGAAAAAACGCACCCCTGGACATGGGCGCGATTTCAATATTATTCGGCCAGTTGTACGATAGCTAAACGAATTGTTTATAAAATGGTCATTAATACATTTCAGTCTGGCCCTATTTAGCGGATCGGTCGGGAAATGGTAGACTCTGTTCTGGTATACAAGCTCATTTTTCATTATGCCCTTAATGTATTCTTTTATTTGTAACGAAATATTTTTTCAAGGACAGGTAATATTGTTCACTAGGGTGAATATGTTGGCCAACATTTTGAGACAATGTGTGTTCATTATAATAATCTTGTATTGGATTTTTAAATGGAGCAAAACATAGTAATAATTTTTTATATTATTAATTTTATTATATAATACAGTATGCATGATACTATCATTGCAGATAACCACAACAGTTTATATAGTGTGCCCTATGTTTCAGATATATATATATATATATCTACTGTTTGATGTATTATAGTTTAAACATAATTTATTGCCAAATATATACAGCAAAAGGTTTGGGCCACCAGTGCTATACACATTATAAAACGGCCCTCCCCAATACAATTCATTTACAGAAATAGATTATGGCTACAAAAGTACAATTAAGAAAAAGATATGTTATTTTAAAGAAAAATGCCAGCAGAAGTATTCACGTGAATGTGCTCGTGTGATGCTAGCCCCGGTCCGCGACCTCGAAACCCCCCACGCATAATAAGAAATAGAAATACTATTATTACGCTAATTTGAAAACCTCGCAGTATCATGTATACACTTTTGAACTGAATTAAAAAATACTTAGGTTCTGTTCATCTGAGATGTATTTTCGTATTCATATTGACCATCCTTTGTTTTAGATCTACTGTTTTTATGTATATTGGCCCTTTGTTTTAGGTTCATCTACTGTTTGATACAATTGTGTTTTATATTTACCATCCTTTGTTTTAGATATACTTTTCCATGTACATTGTGTGTGCATTGCTCGTCCTGTGTTTTATATCTACTTGTCCATGTACATTGTGTGTGCATTGCTCGTCCTTTGTTTTATATCTACTTTTCCATGTACATTACGTGTGCATTGCTCGTCCTGTGTTTTATATCTACTTGTCCATGTACATTACGTGTGCATTGCTCGTCCTGTGTTTTATATCTACTTGTCCATGTACATTGTGTGTGCATTGCTCGTCCTTTGTATTAGATCTACTTTTCCATGTACATTGTGTGTGCATTGCTCGTCCTGTGTTTTATATCTACTTTTCCATGTACATTACGTGTGCATTGCTCGTCCTGTGTTTTATATCTACTTGTCCATGTACATTGTGTGTGCATTGCTCGTCCTTTGTTTTAGATCTACTTTTCCATGTACATTGTGTGTGCATTGATCGTCCTTTATTTCAGATTTACTTTTGGACGTGTACCCTGATGGTATTGCTGTCCGTCATGACACTGTCTCTAAGTAGCCTGCCCGTTTTCCGAAGAAATTTGACCAAGTGCGAGATGGAAGATTTGCTCGGTAAAACTCTCCGGTCAGTCAATCATGAAGTATCCAACAACATCTCCTGCGCACAACCACTGTCAGATGAATTACTCGGCTCAATGTTCGTAGAGTATGAGCGTATTAATATTACAAACACAACCGATTTGGAGACCAACGACATTCTATTAGACGAAGCGGAAATGTCAGACGACGACTTGGACAACATAATGTCAAATATTTCCAGGACCACACGCAACTTCTTCGACTTCAATTTCAATAATGAAAATAGCGTTTCAGATGACCAACTTATTTCACATATCTCTGAAATATTGAGACCTAAGGTTGGCATTTCTAAGAAGACGGTCCGTATTCAGAGCCTGGTATATATAGACACAGTCGTCCTTGGCTTCTTCACCGCCGACCTACTAATGCGCTTGTTCTGCTGCCCGAGCATTCCACTCTACTTACTGTCAATAATCAACATCATTGACGGGCTTGTTGTGTTGTCAGCGTACGCACACGTGGTAGTAAATATTCTGAAGAAAGACGAGAAGTATGAATTTTCCAATTTGGACCTCTTGGAAATTTTTCAAGTTCTACGTGTTGTTCGTCTGCTACGCATCGTTCGAGACGTCGTTGGATTCAAAGTACTGTCGTTCTCCGTTCGTGTCTCGCTGAAAGATCTGTTGGTTCTCCTATTGTACATGATTCTCGGGGTTGTCATTTTCGCCAACTTTATATTCTTTGTTGAGAGCACGGAAGATATTGAGAGTGTCCCTATCGGCTGGTGGTGGGCGATCAGCACGCTGACCACGGTTGGGTACGGCGATGTCGTTCCGCGGTCACTATACGGGCGTCTTATCGGCGGTGTCTGCGCAATATCCGGCGTAGTGCTAATGTCGGTTGCCATCCCCGTGCTAGTGAATACGTTCCTGTTGTTATATGCGTACGCCGTAGTGTACAAGAATGCGACGAGCAAGCCGGGGGATACACACAGGTTTATACATCGGCAGGGCATGCTGAGAAAAGCAGCAAACTGAGAAACTCATCAGATACAAAATGGTGATTTGTACTAATTCTATTCATTTATGTTATTGACATTATGTAAAATGATCATGGAATTAACGAAATGTAAAAGGCGTAGGCAGAATTATAAGAAGCGGCAGTACTAAATAGGTGTTTAACTTTTACCTCGTATTGGTGACATTTACCTCGTAATTGTGTCATTTACCTCGTACTATTTCATTATTTTACCTTTCTATTATATCACTTATCTCACATTGTAAATATTACGTCATATTGTGTATCAGAAGCTAGACATTGAAGCTGGAAGGTACAAATGACACCGCGAAGTTATTAATTAAGATGGAACTAATAGCTAAAATGAATAGAAACATGGCTCTAGGCATCCAAAACTGACCGTAGTATATAAACAATACAAGCTTATATATTTAATAATACATTTAATAGTTGTTCAACTCAGCCATATACTTATGTTATATTATGCTATATTTCGGGATTTACGCCTGCATCAGCACCATTTTGGGCTATATCGCCGGCGGGCAGTTTACCTAACAACACCTTTCCTGGGCAGGCTCCAGAGGTTAACCAGTACTTGGCTGCACCAACCTCCGTAAGAAACTGCCAACTTGTTCATATAAATGAGACACGGTCTGAGCGGGGTTCGAACCCGTGACCATCAGTGATGATAGGTTACAGTGGTATACAAGTCAGCGACCTTAACCACTCGACCACGGAGGCGGACCTCGGCCACATACTTATTTCTTATGAACATGAGGTGTTACGCTAACGACTGTTGACGGAGACCGCTTGGGTGTGATTTTGTAGTATATTTGTATTTAAATGTTATGTATGTGCGTCGTTATTGATGCCCCCGGCACAGTTATATGTACTCATGTAGTATGCCCCATGCCAAGATCTTGATATATGTTGTTGTATTCTTATTTAGTTGGCTAACCCCCTCTCCCCCTCAATAAACATTGTTCCATCGGCATATCTGGTTCTCTCCTTTCTTGATTAGTCTGTAAACGACGTTGTCCGGCAAGAATCCATACTAGGCCATCTACTGTTTCTAGTTTATATAAATGACAGATTGTGAAGCCAAAATACGCTTGTTCACTGACAACGCAAGCCTATTACATAGTCGACTTCCCAGTATCATCCGCAACATTCCTAAATAGTGATCTGGCTCGTATTAATTCCGAATATTGGTTAATTGCTTCAATCCAAACAAAACACACCCATCTCCCCAATGCTGGTTGTTGTATGCAAGTAACATAAGTCTCCCCAATGCTGGTTGTTGTATACAGGTAACAATACAACAACCAGCATTGGGGAGATGTATGTTACCTGCATACAACAACCAGCATTGGGGAGATGGATGTTACCTGCATACAACAGGCAGCATTGGGGAGATGTATGTTACCTGTATACAACAACCAGCATTGGGGAGATGGATGTTACCTGCATACAACAGGCAGCATTGGGGAGATGGGTGTTACCTGCATACAACAACCAGCATTGGGGAGATGGGTGTTACCTGCATACAACAACCAGCATTGGGGAGAAGGGTGTTACCTGCATACAACAACCAGCATTGGGGAGATGGATGTTACCTGCATACAACAACCAGCATTGGGGAGATGGGTGTTACCTGCATACAACAACCAGCATTGGGGAGATGGATGTTACCTGCATACAACAACCAGCATTGGGGAGATGGGTGTTACCTGCATACAACAACCAGCATTGGGGAGATGGACGTTACCTGCATACAACAACCAGCATTGGGGAGATGGACGTTACCTGCATACAACAACCAGCATTGGGGAGATGGACGTTACCTGCATACAACAACCAGCATTGGGGAGATGGATGTTACCTGCATACAACAACCAGCATTGGGGAGATGGGTGTTACCTGCATACAACAACCAGCATTGGGGAGATGGATGTTACCTGCATACAACAACCAGCATTGGGGAGATGGGTGTTACCTGCATACAACAACCAGCATTGGGGAGATGGACGTTACCTGCATACAACAACCAGCATTGGGGAGATGGACGTTACCTGCATACAACAACCAGCATTGGGGAGATGGACGTTACCTGCATACAACAACCAGCATTGGGGAGATGGATGTTACCTGCATACAACAACCAGCATTGGGGAGATGGAAGTTACCTGCATACAACAACCAGCATTGGGGAGATGGGTGTGACCTGTATACAACAACCAGCATTGGGGAGATGGATGTTACCTGCATACAACAGGCAGCTATAGTATATATATGTTAAAAATAATAGTGATGTTCAACGTAGACAGAATCTCGAAACCAATGCAATTGAATATGTAGTTCTCGAAATGTGTATGAAAAATTCCAAATCATATATTGTATGTCAATGTATTGACACCCTGTCGCTATGAATGGAAGGGCAGAGTTACGAAAAGATGTTAATACTAGGTGATGTAAAGCTCGACCTACTAAACTTAAATATAAAAGATGAATGGTCCGATTATATAAATGAATTAGGATTGGTACAATAGTAAATGAGCCCATAAGAACAACAGTTATTACAAGCACCTTAATTGACCACATATATACAAAGATTCCGCAACTAACATAACATACGTAACTGGTCCTAACATTGGAAATAGCGATCATTTAAAGGAATAAATGGCAAATATTACACACGAAACTATTACTTTTCATAATTTCAAGAATTTTGATGAAACTCAGATCTCCAATGAATTGTTTACAACAGATGTGGATGTTATTATGATTATGATACTGTAGATAATATGCTAGAAGTATAGTATTATCTTTATTATCTGTCTCATCCATGTACAATACAATACATAATACAAATAACATTACCCATAAAATTGCACACAGCCATTCTATATAGAATTACATGAGACTATACAATTCATATAAAGCCACATAAATTACATACAGAAATATAGCTGGTCGATCTCCCCACGACGTGCACGTCGTGACCGGTGCACATCCCGCAGCAGCAGCGTAGGATTATGGGATCTTCTGGTTGTCGATCTTGTGATGGGGGAGGCTCGCCAGCATGTGGATCCACGGCTACAGCACATCAAGACAGATCCATCATCTCTTCTAGATAGTGGTACTGAAGCACTATATCTTCGCCGGCTCGTTTCGATCTTTCTCTTCCTTCTTCTACTTCTCTGGCGGATAGACGAGACGGCGGACCTGAGGGAGCGGCAACGGTCGTGGCATCCACGCTCCCCTGAGTGACAATCGACGACCAGATGTCTAACTGTCAGATCCGTATAAATGCTGCTGCGGGGTGACCAACAGTGAGGAGGGTGGCCCTACAGAGGACCCATTCGAAAGAAGAAACACACAGGACTTGTCACCCTGCGAGGAAAGAAGTTGCCTTCACAGACGTCTACATAATCATCTTAGAGAGATCTACATAAACACCTTAGAGAATACAGTCGCCCAAATGCATTTATGCGGTGGCGACTTTAAATAAAACTACATCGTTCGTACAGAAATATATACTAATTAAGACTATGTAACCACTGCTAATCGAATATTAAAAGAAGCTTAACATGGTATTTTGGAATTAAAAAACTGAAATTAACGAAAAGAGCACTAAAGTGCAATTAATAAATGATTTAAAAACTAATTAATATCAGCTCTGATCAGATCAGAAGAGAACTGATTAGCAGTAGCCACCTAGGAACAATAAGTATGACGAGAGCTATATTTAAATGTATTTGATACATACATACTCTT
Source organism: Archivesica marissinica (assembly GCA_014843695.1). Lineage (NCBI taxonomy): Eukaryota > Metazoa > Mollusca > Bivalvia > Venerida > Vesicomyidae > Archivesica > Archivesica marissinica. Next base: position 31,870,127 of record CM026401.1, read on the forward strand.
CAAGTAAAACGTGTTAAGCGAACATATCAGCTTGGTTGGTTTTCTATAGACATATCTCAGGAAATTAGAGACAGTGATCTACTTTCTGAAGATCAAACGTCAAATACGTACAGACGTACAGCGAAATGCGATACTAACATTGATAAGACATCACGGAACACTTGCTTTTGAACATAGAATAGAAGAAGGAAAACATGACCCAAAAGAAATATGGAAACTATTGAACGAGTTGGTGTTAACAAAAATAGTAAAATTAGAACTGAACTTCGAAAATGTGTCTATAGACAATATAGACAACAAAGTAATATCAGACGAACAATAAATGGCAACTCATTTAACAACTTATTTGTAACAGTTGCGCACAAACTTAAAGCGACACTACATCAGTGAAAACGCACATTTATACAGAATGTAATTTCCTATTACATGTATATGGTATAATTTTTTTCCAAATAGTTGCCTCAAAAAGTATTTCAACTAATAAACAAACGTCGTATACGCGGTTTGTTGACATAACAAAACAATGTAAATATGGTCGACAATCATGCGTAATACAATGCGTGTATCCGGAATAGCATGATTTATGTTACATATTTACCGTTTTATATCTCACATGTGTAGACTAATCTTAGTTAAATTATCTCTAAGCGAAAGTATCGCAAGCGTGGATGACTGTTATATATGAAATCCTACTTTCACTTTTGAAGTTTGTAGACCACAAACACACTGTTTGTTGATTCGATTCAATGTTAGTGTTCGAATGTATTCAGAAGAATTTGTAGTAGCAATGCATGTATACGTAGGTAGACTACGGACGGACGGGCCTGGTAGGGTACCCCAGAACATAACTTGACTAGGAACGGGTCTGGTGGGGGTAACTCAGTATTTAAATAGAATGGAGAAGAACCTGGTGGAATACTCCAATACTTAAATTGGCTGAAAAGGTCCTGATGAAGTTCCCAAGTGCTTTAATAGGCTGGCAATGGTCCTGGTAGGCGCTCAAATAGGCTGTGGGAAGGGCCTGATACGTTACCCCCAGTGCTTTATTAGGCTGGCAATGGTCTGATGTGGTACACAATACTTAAACAGGCTGGGTCCTGTTACGGTACTAAACGCTTACATAGGCCTTGGGAATTGTCTGGTGCTAAAATAGACAGTACTTAATGCCCATAGTGCTTGAGAAGGGTCTGGTGCTAACATAGACAGTACTTAATGCGTATAGTGCTTGAGAAGGGTCTGGTGCTAACATAGACAGTACTTAATGCGTATAGTGCTTGAGAAGGGTCTGGTGCTAACATAGACAGTACTTAATGCTTATAGTGCTTGAGAAGGGTCTGGTGCTAACATAGACAGTACTTAATGCGTATAGTGCTTGAGAATGGTCTGGTGCTAACATAGACAGTACTTAGTGCGTATAGTGCTTGAGAAGGGTCTGGTAAGTAGATACACAGTGCATTAAGAAGATTAAGGATGTGTGTATTTGAGTTTATCGGTTGCCCACATGAGCGACGCCTCCTGAAGAGATTAGTCATATTAGGTTTTGGAGGATAGTGCAATGATACAGACAGAGCCCCATTCCAGATACTCCTCTGGTTCTAAAACGATCGAACCTACGATCCCTAGATTACAAATCCAGCGTATTGCCACTGGACCACTGATCCGCTAGAGGGGAAGGGTATGGTGGGTACCCAGTGCTTTATAGGCTGGAGAAGGGTGATGTGGGTCAACATTATCGGGGGGGGGGCGTCAAGGATTTTATTCAGTCAACCAGTCAGCTTAAACTAAAGTCTCTTCTCTAATATAAATAGAGATTGTAACACAGTTACTGGTGTACCACGCCACAGTTTGGTCACAGCACGGTAATAATTACTCGATGGCCATAACTGAGGTTTAACGATCAGACTGTTTATTGAACTTGCCTAAGATATTATGTTACTAAGCATTGTGACATTACTTCAGTCAGAGAGCGGACATCGGGAAACATTTAACCATCCAAGGGCCTTAGAGTCAAGTGTTACTAAGACGATCAGACTGGTTATCGAACTTTACCAAAACACTATGCCAATAAACATTAATGAGTAAGTATGAAGAAGATTGGATAATAATGCCCCTAGAGAGCGGATATAGCCCACATCAGAAGATTTTAACAATCCAAGGCCCATAACTCAAGTGTTACTAAGACGATCGTTCAGACTGGTTACCTAACTTATGCAGGATATTATGACAATAATAAATGTCACCAAGTGTGAAGAAGATTGGACAATAGTTACTCCAGATAGAGAGCGGACAACTTTTGCTACGGACAGACGGACGGGCGGAAAGACGGACGCAGACAATTACTACATGTATATCCCCCTAGATTTCTTCGAACACACGGGGAACAATTAAGTACTGGGGTACCCCACCATGGCTTTCCTTGGTCTATCTAAGTACTTGTGGTACACCATCAGGCAGCCATTCACCCAGCTTAATAAATGAATGTGCTAACCAACATGGACCTTCCTTAAATCTATTGAAGCACTTAGATACCCAACCAGGCCATTCCTTACTCTATGTGGTGTGTGACATCGCCGCTGTTGGCGCCGTGGTTGTGTATGGCATCGCTATGGGCGCCATTGTGGTGTGTGGCATCACTATGGGCACCGTGGTGGTGTTTGGGTGGTGTGTGGCATCGCCGTGGTGGTGTGTAACATCGCTGTAGGCGCCACCGTGGTGTTGTGTGACATCGCTCTGGGCGCTGTGGTGGTGTGTGGCATCGCTATGGGCGCCGTGGTGGTGTGTGGCATCGCTATGGGCACCGTGGTGGTGTGTGGGCGCCGTGGTGATGTGTGGCATCGCCGTGATGGTGTATGACATCGCTATGGGCGCCACCGTGGTGTTGTGTGGCATCGCTGTGGCTGCCGTAGTGTTGTGTGGCATCGATGTGGCCTCCGTGGTGGTGTATGACATCGTTGTGGCCGCCGTGGTGGTGTGTGGACTCGCTGTTGGCGCCGTGGTTGTTTGTGCATCGCCATGGTGGTTTGTGGCATCGCCGCGGTGGGCGCCGCCGTGGTGTTGTGTGGCATCGATGTGGCCGCCGTGATGGTGTGTGGAATCGCTGTGGGCGTCGTGGTTGTGTGTGGCATCGCTGTGGCCTCCGTGGTGGTGTGTGGAATCGCTGTGGGCGTCGTGGTTGTGTGTGGCATCGCTGTGGCCTCCGTGGTGGTGTGTGGAATCGCTGTGGGCGTCGTGGTTGTGTGTGGCATCGCTGTGTCGTGGTTGTGTGTGGAATCGTTGTGGGCGTCGTGGTTGTGTGTGGCATCGCTGTGGCCTCCGTGGTGGTGTGTGGAATCGCTGTGGGTGTCGTGGTTGTGTGTGGCATCGCTGTGGCCTCCGTGGTGGTGTGTGGCATCGCTGTGGCCTCCGTGGTGGTGTGTGGAATCGCTGTGGGCGTCGTAGTTGTGTGTGGCATCGCTGTGGCCTCCGTGGTGGTGTGTGGAATCGCTGTGTGCGCCGTGGTTGTGTGTGGCATCGCCGTGGTGGTTTGTGGCATCGCCGCTGTGGGCGCCGCTGTGGTGGTGCGTTACATCGCTGTGGGATATGACAAGTTTCAATGGTTCTCTACATAATCACGACGTCCACTTTCTGATCTCGGCCTAGAGGCGTTGTAATGTGCTTCCAGTTCCCGATGTCACTGTCAATTGTCAAATACTGGATTTTGTTTTATTTAAGTTTATTTAACGTCGCTACCGGCTGCCCATTTGAGGGACGGGCAGGTTACCTAACGACACCATCGTGGGCAGGCGATTGCGAAATAAGTCTTGCAACTTACTAAGTATATTAATCACTCTCGAGACCTCATTCCTGATGGAATCCATCGCCACGAGGGAAAGAGAAGAGGCAATGTGGATTTAAATGCCTTGCCAAAGGACACACTAGTAACGACTACAGCTGGGCACAAACACGGGGCCTTCCGCACCTAAAGCGAACGCCTTATCACTGCGCTATCACGACTTCCATCGTAGACATACTATTAAATCATTGCTACCAAAAGAAGCCATTTGTACAATCGGCCAGTTGGAGTAACCGTCGACTGCTTCCAAGCAATTACGCCCTTTGGTGTGGAAACAGACTGCTGTTTTAAGTTTATTTATCGTCGCTACCGGTTGCCCATATGAGCGATGCCTCCCGAAGATTGTTTTTAGATTGTTGGAGGATAGTACACTGATACAGACAGAGGCCCATTCTTCTGGTTCTTTTACGTGCACGGTGTAAAGCACAAACACGATACCACGGTTTAAAGTCCCATCTGAAAGACTGTTCATTTTATTAGGGTCAGACGGGGGGTCGAAGTGTTGGTGGAATGACGATCTTTATATAGTACAAGACCAGTGTCCGGGAACAGGAAATACTCACCAATAGTCACGGGCAACTCATTGCGAGACTCGGGGTGTACCAAGCAGCTTCTATACGAGAGATTAATTCCTGGATATTATCGTCACCTGTAGTAACAGCACCCCGAGCAGCTTCTATAAGAGAGATTAATTCCTGGATATGATCGTCACCTGTAGTAACAGCACCCCGAGCAGCTTCTATAAGAGAGATTAATTCCTGGATATGATCGTCACCTGTAGTAACAGCACCCCGAGCAGCTTCTATAAGAGAGATTAATTCCTGGATATTATCGTCACCTGTAGTAGCAGCACCCCGAGCAGCTTCTATAAGAGAGATTAATTCCTGGATATGATCGTCACCTGTAGTAACAGCACCCCGAGCAGCTTCTATAAGAGAGATTAATTCCTGGATATGATCGTCACCTGTAGTAACAGCACCCCGAGCAGCTTCTATAAGAGAGATTAATTCCTGGATATTATCGTCACCTGTAGTAGCAGTTCGAACTATTTCCCAAGGACAGATCGCAAACTCAGTGCATGAGTCCAATGTCGATGCTGCTGATGCAATGACAGGCTGTTCAACAAATAATAACCCGGCTACAGGTGTGCGTAGTCCACACACAAGCTCGTGGATGACTGTAGTGTCATCGAGGAACAGCTTCTCAGGCTCGCCGGGTGGGTGGGGAGGGTGTGACGGGACACGCAATCTGCAGCACGGTGTGAGATAGGGTTTTCTCCTTAAAATTCTGTTTAATCATATTTTATTTGCTATTTTACATATATAATACATATAGACTTAACATTCATTATATGTGATAAAATGCAAAATGGGTTGGGCAACAAGTTCTAGCAACATTAGTAAACTGCCCTCCCCTCCTTAACATTCCGGTGTCTATTGTATGTTCTCGAGAGATGGATCGCAACATAACTTCACAACATTGTCTTGTTAAACATAAACATGTAATTTAAAATAGTGCCGCTGTACACATGGCATTCACGTCACCCAACATTTCAAAGCTTTCCATTAGGTATGTTCTCCAGAGTAGGATCACCAAATGACTTCAATAATGTCTTGTTAAACATAAACATGTAATCTAAAATAAAGTGTCACTGTACACAATACATTTACCCAACATTTCAAGGTATTCGAACATTGTGAAAATTGAGAGAGAAGTGAAGTGTGAGATATTTGATTGCCCAAAACGATTGACGGTATAGTTACAAAAGCAGTTACGGCTTCGCTGTGAGGTTTATGTGAATAAAGAGCAACCACAATGTCATCGGTTAGCAGATGTTCAAACAGTAGTGTTATGTTACAACGCGGTTGATTTGATAATCATTTATGCATCCAAGTGTTGTAGAATACAGGGCATATGGTGAACAGCACAACGCTTGACTGAAATGTAATCACTCCATTGGCTGTGGTGTCACGGTGGGTATTTAGTAACTACCTAGTTATAGTCGGCATGGTGTGAACTTATCAACTAAATGGAACTCTCGTGATCATCTTCTTTACTAGAGATAGAGAGAGGGGGCGAGCGAGAAAGGGAGAGAGGGGGCGAGCGCGAGAGAGGGAGTGCGAACGAGAGAGAGGGGTGCGAGCGAAAGAGGGAGAGAGGGGGCGAGCGAGAGGGTTGTGAGTGAGAGAGAGAGGGGGCGAGCGAAAGAGGGAGAGAGGGGGCGAGCGCGAGAGAGAGGGAGTGCGAGCGAGCGAGAGGGGTGCGAGCGAAAGAGGGAGAGAGGGGGCGAGCGAGAGAGAGGGGTGCGAGCGAACGAGCGAGCGAGAGAGAGAGAGAGGGGGCGAGCGAAAGAGGGAGAGAGGGGGGCGAGCGCGCGCGAGAGAGGGAGTGCTAGCGAGAGAGGGGTGCGAGCGAGCGAAAGAGGGAGAGGGGGAGGTGCGAGTGAGAGAGAGGGGGCGAGAGAGAGAGGGGCGAGCGAGAGAGTGTGAGAGCGAGGGGTACGAGAGAGAGAGTGCGAGAGAGAGAGAGGGGCGAGCGAGATAGGGGCGAGCGAAAGAAAGAAAGCGAAGGGGTGCGAGCGAGAGAGAAGGGTGTGAGCGAGAGAGAGAGAGAAAGAGGTGCGATAGAGAGAGGGGTGCGAGAGAGAGAGAGATGTGTGCGAGCGAGAGAGAGAGAAAGAGAGAGGGGGTGCGAGAGAGAGAGGGGTGCGAGAAAGAGAAAGAGAGAGAGATGATACGAGAGAGAGAGAGAGAGAGGGGGCGAGAGAGGGAGCGAGAGAGGGGGCGAGCAAGAGAGCATTCTAAAGGGAAATTATTGTTATACCATGTACACTTATTATGTGGTCTAGTTCTAATCAGTTAATTGTACTAACCATGTACTGTTCTAATCAGTTAATTGTACTAACCATGCATTGTTCTAATCAGTTACATGTACTAACCATGCACTGTTCTAATCAGTTACATGTACTAACCATGTACTGTTCTAATCAGTTAATTGTACTAACCATGCACTGTTCTAATCAGTTAATTGTACTAACCCTCCACTATTCTAATCAGTTAACTGTACTAACCCTCCACTATTCTAATCAGTTAACTGTACTAACCCTCCACTATTCTAATCAGTTAACTGTACTAACCCTCCACTGTTCTAATCAGTTAACTGTACTAACCCTCCACTATTCTAATCAGTTAACTGTACTAACCCTCCACTATTCTAATCAGTTAACTGTACTAACCCTCCACTATTCTAATCAGTTAACTGTACTAACCCTCCACTATTCTAATCAGTTAACTGTACTAACCCTCCACTATTCTAATCAGTTAACTGTACTAACCCTCCACTATTCTAATCAGTTAACTGTACTAACCCTCCACTATTCTAATCAGTTAACTGTACTAACCCTCCACTATTCTAATCAGTTAACTGTACTAACCCTCCACTATTCTAATCAGTTAATTGTACTAACCATGCACTGTTCTAATCAGTTAATTGTACTAACCATGCACTGTTCTAATCAGTTACATGTACTAACCATGCATTGTTCTAACCAGTTAACTGTACTAACCCTCCACTGTTCTAGTCAGTTAACTGTACTAACCATGTACTGTTCTAACCAGTTAACTGTACTAACCCTCCACTATTCTAATCAGTTAACTGTACTAACCCTCCACTGTTCTAACCAGTTAACTGTACTAACCCTCCACTGTTCTAGTCAGTTAACTGTACTAACCATGTACTGTTCTAACCAGTTAACTGTACTAACCCTGTACTTATGTAACCAGTTATTTGTACTAACTCTGTACTGTTCTAACCAGTTAACTCTACTAACCCTGTACTGTTCTAGCCAGTTAACTGTACTAATCCTGTACTGTTCTAACCAGTTAACTGTACTAACCCTGTACTGTTCTAACCAGTTAACTGTACTAACCCTGTACTGTTCTAGCCATTTAACTGTCCTAACCCTGTACTTATGTAATTAGTTAATTGTACTAACCCTGTACTGTTCTAACCAGTTACCTGTACTGACCCTGTACTGTTCTAACCAGTTAATTGTACTAACCCTGTACTGTTCTAATCAGTTAACTGTACTAACTCTACACAGCTCTGCTCATTTTGTTGCGTATTGGAATTTTGTATTGCGATACGGTGACCAGTAACGCCCCAACATCTTGCGATCAGCATGGTGCCTATTGTGGAAATTAATTAACGACATTTACGAACGACGCTTGCATGTTTTGTGCTCCCGTTCACCACATGTTACAGTGAAGCAGATGTGTTTGACTTGAATGTTGCCCAAGCAGGTTTGTTGTGGGTGTGAATATAACCAAAACAGAGAGCGTACGTACGAACTAACTTTATTATATGGACTGAAACGACTGTGGGATATAAATTATAAACGAAAGTAAGTTTTTTAAAAATATATGTTCCCTGTAATAATATTACCGTGAGATCATGTGCTTAATATTAAGTTCTCCGTAATATTATAACTGAGAGATCATGTGCTTAATATTAAGTTCTCCGTAATCTTATAACTGGGAGATCATGTGCTTAATATTAAGTTCTCCGTAATATTATAACTGAGAGATCATGTGCTTAATATTAAGTTCTCCGTAATCTTATAACTGGGAGAGCATGTGCTTAATATTAAGTTCTCCGTAATTTTATAACTGGGAGATCATGTGCTTAATATTAAGTTCTCCGTAATCTTATAACTGGGAGATCATGTGCTTAATATTAAGTTCTCCGTAATATTATAACTGGGTGATCATGTGCTTAATATTAAGTTCTCCGTAATATTATAACTGGGAGAGCATGTGCTTAATATTAAGTTCTCCGTAATCTTATAAATGGGTGATCATGTGCTTAATATTAAGTTCTCCGTAATTTTATAAATGGGAGATCATGTGCTTAATATTAAGTTCTCCGTAATCTTATAAATGGGTGATCATGTGCTTAATATTAAGTTCTCCGTAATATTATAACTGGGAGATCATGTGCTTAATATTAAGTTCTCCGTAATCTTATAACTGGGAGAGCATGTGCTTAATATTAAGTTCTCCGTAATCTTATAAATGGGTGATCATGTGCTTAATATTAAGTTCTCCGTAATCTTATAACTGGGTGATCATGTTGTTGTTAATTTCCTCAAAGCTATTTGTAATGTTGTTAATTTCCTCAAAGCTATTTGTAATGTTGTTAATTTCCTCAAAGCTATTTGTAATGTTGTTAATTTCCTCAAAGCTATTTGTAATGTTGTTAATTTCCTCAAAGCTATTTGTAATGTTGTTAATTTCCTTGTTAATTTCCTCAATTGTTTTTTGTAATGTTGTTAACCCCCCTCTCATGTATTACTGGTATACATCGTTAGGGTCATAAAACGAAAGTAACCGAAGATATCTATGAACGATAAATGTGCATAGATTGTAGATTCAACGTGCATAGTTTGTAGATTCAACGTGCATCGTTTGTAGATTCAACGTGCATAGTTTGTGGATTGAACGCGCATAGTTTGTAGAATCAACATGCATAGTTTGTAGAATCAACATGCATAGTTTGTAGAGTCAACGTGCGTAGAGTCAACGTGCATAGTTTGTAGAATCAACATGCATAGTTTGTAGAGTCAACGTGCATAGTTTGTAGAGTCAACATGCATCGTTTGTAGAATCAACGTACATAGTTTGTAGAATCAACGTACATAGTTTTTAGAGTCAACGTACATAGCTTGTAGAGTCAACGTGCATAGTTTGTAGAATCAACGTACATAGTTTGTAGAATCAACGTACATAGTTTGTAGAGTCAACGTGCATAGTTTGTAGAGTCATCGTGCATAGTTTGTAGAATCAACGTACATAGTTTGTAGAGTCAACATGCATAGTTTGTAGAATCAACGTACATAGTTTGTAGAGTCAACGTACATAGTTTGTAGAGTCAACGTACATAGTTTGTAGAGTCAACGTGCATAGTTTGTAGAGTCAACGTGCATAGTTTGTAGAATCAACGTACATAGTTTGTAGAGTCAACATGCATAGTTTGTAGAATCAACGTACATAGTTTGTAGAGTCAATGTACATAGTTTGTAGAATCAACATGCATAGTTTGTAGAGTCAACGTGCATAGTTGTAGAATCAACGTACATAGTTTGTAGAATCAACGTACATAGTTTGTAGAATCAACGTACATAGTTGTAGAGTCAACATGCATGTTTGTAGAGTCAACGTACATAGTTTGTAGAATCAACGTACATAGTTTGTAGAATCAACGTACATAGTTTGTAGAGTCAACGTGCATAGTTTGTAGAGTCAACGTGCATAGTTTGTAGAATCAACGTACATAGTTTGTAGAGTCAACATGCATAGTTTGTAGAATCAACGTACATAGTTTGTAGAGTCAACGTACATAGTTTGTAGAGTCAACGTACATAGTTTGTAGAGTCAACGTGCATAGTTTGTAGAGTCAACGTGCATAGTTTGTAGAATCAACGTACATAGTTTGTAGAGTCAACATGCATAGTTTGTAGAATCAACGTACATAGTTTGTAGAGTCAATGTACATAGTTTGTAGAATCAACATGCATAGTTTGTAGAGTCAACATGCATCGTTTGTAGAGTCATCGTGCATAGTTTGTAGAATCAACGTACATAGTTTGTAGAGTCAACATGCATAGTTTGTAGAATCAACGTACATAGTTTGTAGAGTCAACGTACATAGTTTGTAGAGTCAACGTACATAGTTTGTAGAGTCAACGTGCATAGTTTGTAGAGTCAACGTGCATAGTTTGTAGAATCAACGTACATAGTTTGTAGAGTCAACATGCATAGTTTGTAGAATCAACGTACATAGTTTGTAGAGTCAACGTACATAGTTTGTAGAGTCAACGTACATAGTTTGTAGAGTCAACGTGCATAGTTTGTAGAGTCAACGTGCATAGTTTGTAGAATCAACGTACATAGTTTGTAGAGTCAACATGCATAGTTTGTAGAATCAACGTACATAGTTTGTAGAGTCAACGTACATAGTTTGTAGAGTCAACGTACATAGTTTGTAGAGTCAACGTGCATAGTTTGTAGAGTCAACGTGCATAGTTTGTAGAATCAACGTACATAGTTTGTAGAGTCAACATGCATAGTTTGTAGAATCAACGTACATAGTTTGTAGAGTCAACGTACATAGTTTGTAGAGTCAACGTACATAGCTTGTAGAGTCAACGTACATAGTTTGTAGAGTCAACGTGCATAGCTTGTAGAGTCAACATGCATAGTTTGTAGAGTCAACGTGCATAGTTTGTAGAGTCAACGTACATAGTTTGTAGAGTCAACGTACATAGCTTGTAGAATCAACATGCATAGTTTGTAGAGTCAACGTACATAGCTTGTAGAGTCAACGTGCATAGTTTGTAGAATCAACGTACATAGTTTGTAGAGTCAACGTGCATAGTTTGTAGAATCAACGTACATAGTTTGTAGAGTCAACATGCATCGTTTGTAGAGTCAACGTACATAGTTTGTAGAATCACCGTACATAGTTTGTAGAATCAACGTACATAGTTTGTAGAGTCAACGTGCATAGTTTGTAGAATCAACGTACATAGTTTGTAGAGTCAACATGCATAGTTTGTAGAATCAACGTACATAGTTTGTAGAGTCAACGTGCATAGTTTGTAGAGTCGTCAACGTACATAGTTTGTAGAGTCAACGTACATAGTTTGTAGAGTCAACGTACATAGTTTGTAGAGTCAACGTGCATAGTTTGTAGAGTCAACGTGCATAGTTTGTAGAATCAACGTACATAGTTTGTAGAGTCAACATGCATAGTTTGTAGAATCAACGTACATAG